>JACEVL010000116.1:2252398-2489898 GCA_020284085.1 Aporrectodea caliginosa | reverse complement strand
ACAATGTGTCTTGTTCTCATTTTGCATGTTTTACAACGCACAACGTAAATCGTTAAACTTTTATTAGTAAACGATGAAAATTGTGAATCCGGTTATTGTACCACGGCCCGGTAACCAATAATTCGGGGACCTGTACCGGACCCTGAGTAGCATTGCAATAAGCGATAACGCAACAACACACACCCAATACACACCAACCATACATGTACCACAGTGTACATTACATTATACATCACTATGTCACATTAAAACACCAGGGGCATATTTAGGGGGGTTAGGGGTTCAAACCCCAAATAAATTGCGAAAAATGTATGTACTTTTATATGTGAAATACAAAAAAAATTTAACTTTTGCGACCATGTCCAATGTAAACCCCTTAAATTGTTTCCTGGCAACACTACTATAAAACACATTGCATTAATTGAAACACATTATGATATATCCCATTGCACCGTATTAAAACGTCGTCGCCATTAGGCCTACATCACACAATGAAATCGCATTCATAAGAACACAATAGTGGATATTATACGTTGAGGCGGGTCGCTATACGGGCCGGGAGCAACACGTTCCTGAAATTCGTCTATTGACGGCCGAGTCCTACATAGATCCTATATTCCTTGTAGAGCTGCTCGATTCAGATCGATCTGGCGCTATATCAAGGGCGCCGCCGCCGTACGTGGCTAAGGGCGTTATTGCAATCGGGCGAAGCAATGATTGAGTCGAGGATTGAGGTCTTGGCGGAACCATCGGCCAAATGGAGTGCAGCCGAGCACTGGAAATTACAAGCCACGTCCGCCTCGGGCCGCAACCTCCGGGTGTATACGAGTCCTCTGAGCGCAACAACGGACGCCGGCGTCGATGAGAGGGAACCCGTTTGGCTGGTCCGGATAAGATGCAGACTAGCCCCGAATCTCGGCGTTTATATTATACATCACGGGCGATAAACAGACGAATAGGAACGAAGGAAGGCGCGGATTCGTAGAAAGACTTATACAAACTCACGAATGCGTAAAAAAACGGTCAGATGAAATCGTGAATTGCATTTGTAATTATTATGAAGGCGAATTTATGTTGCGGCACTATCAGAGAAATTCAACAGAGGCGCTCCGACTTAAACGAAGCAGAACGAGGATCGGAAAGAACAGTCACCTGAGCTCTCTGTTGTCTCTCTATAACAACTGGACTTGGATCTCCATTTGACAAATCTCTGGACAACCCCTCTGACATGACGCAGCAGCGCTCGTGAATAAGCTGGTGCCCTGCGCTTAGATTTGAAGTAGCGCTAAATGTAAATGTAGACGTTTTTCTATAGCGACCGTATAATTATGGGCCTCAATGACCCTGCTAATTTCTCAAAGAATTGATCGGGTGAGATCCTTCACCGCCGCTGTCCCTTTGAATGGGTGCCACGCATGGGCGTATTTAGGGGGTGGTTTTACGTGTTCAAACCCCCCCAAATAAGTTTCCTAAGAAATTTATATGCTTTTACATGCAAAATACAAAAAACCTGGACTTTTGCGACGATTTTTAATGGAACCCACCCCCCCACCCCGAAATCTTAAAACCCCTCCGACATTTGTTTCTGGCTACGCCCATGGTGCCACGCCCTGTAAGGTCCCGTGTACGGACCGTGCTATAGCCCGATATTTAAATCTGTGAAATTATCCACCAACGGGTGGCGATCCGCGATCCGCAAGCACTGTCGCATGGGACGTGCGCTCTAACCGATGTAGCTGCGCCTAGGATGTTCTGTCCTTTCGTTTCTCGTGTTTGAACGACTTCCAACTCCAGTCTAACCTGAGAACTTCTATTGCGCCAGTCACTGTAATCACAAACGTAATCCCAAGAGTGTCAAATAATCACAATCGCAATACCAAAATTACAAAGTAATCGTAATCTCAAGATTACAAATTAATCGTAATCGTAATCTCAAGATTACAAGTAATCGTAATCGTAATCTCAAGATTACTAATCGTACTCCCAAGATTACGCTCTATCCCAAGATTACAAAATAATCTTAATCGTAATCCCAAGATTACTAATCGTAATCGTAATCCCAAGATTACAAAATAATCGTCATTGTAATCCCACGATTATTCGGTAGGCCTAATCGTAACCTTGAGAGTTGTACAGCGCGTGGGAGCCAGTTCATTCTCAGGCGCTCAGTCAAAATAGAACAGGAAAGCCTCTTATAGGTCAGGTTCCGTTCAAGAGGTCAAGACCCAAAGGTCAAATAGGTACACAGAGGTTCATTGTTAATTGTTAATCAGTGACTTCTATTGCGCCGATGTCCAACGCACAAGGCATCAACCGATGGCGCATCAAAACCAACCCATAAACCGGTCAATATCGAGATGACCTGTCCATTAAGATAGAAAGGCAGCCTATATGGAAGTATGGCCATGGTAGATGATGTCGTGCTTTGAATTTGAGCGTGTAATAAAGTATAGGTTAGGTCGATGTTAACAGTCTCTCAGTTGCTTCTTATTAAGCAATGGCACGAGCGCTAGCACTCATCGCCTAAGTGCTCACCTGTATAAGACACCTTCAACGTGTCTTTCCTGTCAGCTGTATTAGGAACCGTCACCTGCGTACAATCAGAGACGGCGATCCCGGGTGGAGGGTAGAGGGGGACATGTCCCCCACTTTTAACAGTGAGGGGACACCGCATACAGTTGTCACCCCGGTTGTGGCAGACACAAGATGTCGCTAAACAATGAACGGATAGATGGATCCAGAGTTTAACGACCTCTTATGACAACAAAGGCTGTTCACGTCGACAGAAATTATTTTGGCTTAATAATGGAACATGGTTAACAACAAATTACACAAAACATCACGTAAATTAAAGAACTTTATGCAATCTTGTGCGTAATCTCAACATTTCCTCAGCGTCCAAAAAGCTAAATCGTGTGAAAAGGGTTAATTCACAGGCGCTTGGTCGAAGTAAGTCGTAAAAGTTGAACGCCACTTGCAAGAATACGCGAGAACATGAAATATGAAATTACAACTAATGGTAAAAGCAACGAGATTCTACACAGAGTTCCACAAAAATACTAGGATACAATTCCATGAGGGACTGAGGGTTTTTATCGCTTAAAAACACTAGGGGAAGATTCCACAAAGCATTTCTACGCTTAAAAACACTAGAACACTAGATTAGGCTACACTAACTTTTTTGCGTTCACAGACTCTAGAACAGGATTCCAGAAAGAATCTTTAGCGTTCAAAAGGCGTGTACATACATGCCTTAACTGCAAAAGATTTCCGATATAAAAGCTACAATAAGATTGCTTCGCAATAACAGTTACCAAAGGCGATAAATTGCACCAGAATATTGACATAAATACCTCAGAACGAGTATTGCTGTATGACGTATTGCTTTGTTCTTCGAAACTAAATAGGTAGGCCTAAGGTTGAACTCCAAATTTGTGTTTCTTCCCATACAAACGGCATTCATTTGGCATTTACAATTTGTATTGAACAATTGTATGACGTCACTTCAACAGCAAACCATTCAGTGGCTTTACCATAGGAACCAACCATATACTGTAAAACCATAGCAACTCACTCTCTATTTAGAACCCATAGCAACTAACACATGGCATAGTTACTTTGAAACCTTCCCTCTATTTAGAACCCATAGCAACTAACACATGGCATAGTTACTTTGAAACCTTCCCTCTTTTAGAACCCATAGCAACTAACACATGGCATAGTTACTTTGAAACCTTCCCGGAATGGAAAACGTTATTCATACGATGAACAAAAGCACGTAAATAATTCACAAAACATTTTCAAAAGCATCCTAATTCTGAGCATCTAAACCTTAACAGAAGCCTCTAGGTAACTAAATAAGTTTCTTACAACAAATACACTTCACAAACAGTTATTGCTAGATATTTACATCATAATAGGCCACCAAAAAGTGTGACCTAGTATTGCTAAGACATTATTGCTTTTCATACACGTTTCGATCTCTGAAACTAACACTTACACGCGTAGACAATACAAAATTTCTTACATATAATTACATGTATATGAATCGTCTGGTATTTACATGTAAACTGTTTACACTGGTAAAATACTACCTAACCCTGTAACATAAAAATGGTATCAATAGCTCGCAATTTGTACGTCAGAGGGTAAACTTACTTCTGGTTGGTTCCGATCAAGGATTAGGGCCAACAGGAGGAAGAGAAAATAGGTCACCCAATCGAAGAGAAGGAAAGTGGATCAAGAAGTATCCCGTTGCATCCAGATTAGAAACCATAGCAACCGATTGTTAATCCGGTGCATGCCGGTTCCAAAGTAAACTGGATACCATAGCAACCAGATTATATATTTTAAACCAGCCAATGAAACAATGGTACCACTGTAATCCAACCAATCACGTTCATCGATTTCTCTCGATGACCCACGTTCCTATAAATCAGCCAATCACCTTCGTCGATGATTTGGTGGTCCAGTTTCGTGATGATCGAGCCAAATTTACGTAACTACTCTTTCCGATAGGACCCCTCACCTATGCTATTGGACACCTTTTCTCTCGCGTTTTCGCTTCGGCCCACTGGTCTTTCCACCCCAACTTTCGTCAACCACAATTCGCGCCCTGAGTAGCAAATATTCATTCTGACACTCACATAATAAGATTACGAACGATAATATGAACACGATCACGTAAGCCTTTCGTACAGTTAAACAGCCGCCAAAGACACTTGGCCAGCAATAGCAGCGCTGTATAAAGTCTTGCTACTCTTCGTAACATTATCTACAAATAATATACGCACAATATGATTGTCTCAATAAATTAACAATACGTTACAGTACAAAATTAACAATACGTTACAGTACAAAATTAACAATACGTTACAGTCTACAGTGCATTAAAATACAGTAGGTCCAATAAGCTCAAATATACACGGTGTGAGTTCAGAATTGTAGAATAGCCTAGAATAGATTGTAGAATTGTAGAATAGATTCCCAACAGAATCTGTGAACGTGTGTGCATGCGTGCGTGCGTGCATGCGTGCGTGTGTGTGTATGTGCATATATACATGTATGTGTGTGTGTGTCTGTGTGTGTGTGTATGTGTGTGTGTGTGTGTGTCTGTGTGTGTATGTGTATGTATGTGTGTGTGTGTCTGTGTGTGTGTGTCTGTGTGTGTGTCTGTGTCACTGTGTGTGTCTTTGTGTGTGTGTCTTTCTGTGTGCCTGTGTGTATGTCTGTGTACCGATGTATGCACCGACGAAAGTTTCTCGAAATTTTGTAGCGCCAGTTTAGAATCAGTTCGGCTCCATATAAACGCGTTAAAATATCACGGCGCCAAATCAATGCAAAGATATTCTACCAGAAAAGAACAGGAACAAAGAGGCACTTGGGCAACGAACGACAACAACAGACACAATTCCACATACGACGTATTATAAGTTGTACACATTACTTATAAGAACAAACGTTTTCAGATTCATACGCGGTAAAAGGATTGAAAACTTAAAGATTCCTGAACGTCCGTCCGTCCGTCCGTCCGACCGTCCTTCCCTCAGTCCGTCCGTCCGTCCGTCCTTTTTCAGTCCGTTCGTTCCTCACTCCGTCATTATACATCCTTCCGTCTTCCGTCCCGATGTCCGTTCGTCCTTTGGTCCTTAAATTTGTCCTTCTGTCCTTCCGTCAATCTGTCTATGTTCGTCCGTTTTTCCTTCGATCCGTCCTTTCGTACATCTGTCCATCCTCCCGTTCTTTAGTCCGTCTTTCCTTCGATCAGTCCCTTTGTCCTTTCTTCCTTTTGTCCGTCTGCCCATCGGTTCGTCCTTTCGTCCTTTCGTCCGTCATACCGTCCGCGAGTTTGTTTGGTTGACGCCAGTCTATCAGAATCAATTATCTTGAGGCTGGAGCCTGGAGACAGAGAGAGACAGACAGACAGAGACAGACAGACAGAGACAGACAGACAGAGACAGACAGAGACAGACAGAGACAGACAGAGACAGACAGAGACATACAGAGACAGAGACTGTCGTATATAGAGGTCGACCTTGACGACTTAATTATCTAGCTCCGCTAGATGCAGTTCGTCCTAATGTCATTTCGTTTCATTTCGAGACGTGATTGACCATTTAGGTCCGGACGAACGCATTAGACCAACACACCGAGAACATTTGCGTGCATTTCGCCTGTGCGTGTAGAATATTATGTGCAGAAATGCACGGTTTCCGCTCCATAGCCCACAATGCACACACTTCACCGAGAGTCGTTTGGCAAACTTAACAGGTTCCACACGAGGCAAGATTTTCAGGAAAATTGCCAGCAGTCATTTCGAGACAAAACTTATAATTATTGCCATTACGGTTAATTGTTGTTTAGCAATTCGCGACAGCTTTTAGAAACCTGTTTAAAGGGCGACACAAATGATAGACCTATACTGCCTATTTGGCTTTAATTTCGCTGTTAAGGTTGACCCGGATCTATGGCACTGGATATTACCACGATTCATCCACTGAGCAATACTATACTATATGCTGGATTTAAGCAGTATATTATTGTGATATATCTATACACAGATACGGGGTATCAATTTTATTGACAGTTGGACTATATATAAAATTAGATGATGAAACTGGAAATTAATGCATTTGACGACTTTATCGAAAGCCATATACTTACTTACTTACTAACTTATTTACAAGGATACACTTAGAAATGTTTTGAATATGCATATACATACCTATTCAATTGTTTGTGCCATTGAGGAGTTTTTCGCAAATGTCACCATAATAATTATAATACACACATACATACATGCACACATACAAACACACACAAAAACACAAACTATACATGCATGCACACATGCATACATACATACACGTGCATACTGTCATACATGATGAATACATACAAACTTTTCAGTAGCTAGTGACTAGTCCATGCTGCTGTTTAATCTGCGCTTTCAGCATATTTCCAACTGCTCTTCAGCTGCTGTTTCAGCTGTTTATATGCTACTGTTTCAGCAGCTGTTTCAACAGCTGTTTCAGCTGCTTTTCCAGCTGCTTTTAAGCTGTTTTCAGCTACTTTTCGACTGCTGTTTCAGCTGCTTTTCCAGCTGCTTTTAAGCTGTTTTCAGCTACTTTTCGACTGCTGTTTCAGCTGCTTTTGCGCTTTTTCAGCTACTTTTCGGCTGGTGTTTTGGTTGCAATTTCAGCTGCCTTTCAGCTGCGGCGTTTGAGTTTAAGATGGTTTCATTAAGGGGCGGATAATCTGATTTCACGGATGCCAGGGTAAGCCTTGGAGAAGCTGCGACCATAATCCAATTTATCTCTAAGCATCGTCTCTCCTGTCTCCCCAGCCAGTGCTTAGTCCCATCGTCTGTCTCTGTCTGTCTTCGTGTCTCTCTGCTTGTATGTGTCTGTGACCGTCTTCCTGTATAATACGTCTTAATTATTGTACGTACAAGTTAGTTGGAACATACATTTAAATTATAGTGTGGTATGGATATATGAAGGAATTATATGTTTCAATATTGTATTGTATATGATGTATTGAAAAGTATTACACCTTGTGGCATTGTATTGTATATAATAATAATAATAATAATAATAATAATAATAATAATAATAATAATAATAATAATAATAATAATAATAATAATAATAATAATAATAATAATAATAATAATAAAAAATTTAAAATAATAATAATAATAATAATAATAATAATAATAATAATAATAATAATAATGATGATGATGATGATGATGATGTGGACTTTAATAAATGCCATGTTCTTATTATCATTATCATTATTATCATTAGAAAAAAATATAATGGTGTGAGAACTTTTATAGGCCTACGTATACAAGGTGTTTGAAAGTTAATGAAAAATAACGAGTTTGAGGTGTTTCTCGAAGCAAGGCAGAAAATGTTAACTGTATTGTAGAATGTAGATCATTATCTATTTTATGAGCTGTATTGTGTTGTGGTCTCTGTCTGTCCGTTTGTCTGTCTGTTGTCTAACTGTCTGTGTTTCTGCGTCTGTGTCTGTCTGTGTGTCTGTGTCTGTCTGTGTGTCTTTGTGTCTGTCTGTTTGTCTGCCTGTTTCTCTGTCTCTCTTCGTTCCTGTCTGTGCCTGTGTGTCTGTCTGTCTGTGTGTCTGTCTTCCTGGCGTAGTCTTTTGTGTATGTTGCTAGTTTGTCGATGTGACGGTCCGGAGGCGGTCGTGGTGGGCGGACGGACGGACGAGGAGGAATCCGTGGCTTCAAATTAAGTAATCCCACGTTTATGTAATTACAGGCGACGTTTTTCCAACCGCAGCCCCTCACCCCTCTCTCTGTCTCTCTGTCTGTGTCTCTGTCTCTTCCTGTGTCTCTCTGTCCGTCTTCTTCCCTATCTTGCCCTCTTGGCTGCTTCTTCCGTCTCCCTCCCTTCCCCCTGCAGTGTGTCTGGCCCTCTAGCGGTTGGAGACTTCGGTGACGGCCGAACACGGTTGAGGGAATTAGAGGATGTGGTACAAGAAACGTCGTTCAAAGGGGAACGGAGGAGATGGAGGAGGAAGGGAGGGAAGATGAGAAAGAGGAGGTATGGAGAAAGAGGAGGAGGAGGAGATGGAGGAGGAAGGGGTGGAAGATGAGAAAGAGGAAGTCTGGAAGAGGAGGAGGAGATGGAGGAGGAGATGGAGGAGGATGTGATGGGAGATGAGAAGGAAGAGGCAACGAGGAAGAGGAGGAGGAGAAGAAAGTAATGGAAGATGAGAAAGAGGAGGACTGGAGGAGGAGTACGATGAAAATAGAGGATTATCAGGAGAAGTAGAGAAGGAGGAAGAGGAGAAAGTAAAAGAAGATATGGAAGATGAGGATTTGAGAAGGAGGATTAAGACGAGGAGGAGGGAACAATACCAGCAAAGGAGGATTGGAAAGGGAAGAAGAGGAAGAGAAGGATTGAAAAAGGAGGAGGATGAAGAGGAGAAGATAATAGACTGAAGAACAAGAAATAAGAAGTAGAGGAGGATATGACTGAAGGAGGAAGAAGATACAGAGGAGGATTAAGAGGATTTTGTAGATGGCTTAGGAGGATAAAGAGGAGAAACAGAAGATGCAAAAGAGGAATGAGGCTGGGATGATGATATTGAGGAGAAGGAGGATATTGTGGAAGGTGGCACGATGACAAAGATGTGAAGGAGAAGATGTCTGAGAAGAAGTGTGAGAGAAGGAGAAGTCTGAGTGTCTGAGAAGGAGAAGTGTGAGAATGAGAAGTGTGAGAAGGAGAAGTCTGAGAGAAAAAAGAGAGTTAAAGCAAAGGCAAGGAAGCCCTAACATAGGCCCAGGGACGGAGGACATGACAATAAGGATAAGGAAGGAGGAGCAGGGTGAGGATGAAGAGATTGAAGAGGGTGAGGAAGAGGAGGATATGAAGGAGGCGGAGGAGGAAGGCGGAGGAGATGAAGAGGAGAAGGGTGATGATGAGGAGGTTTAGGAGCAAGAGGATGAGGAGGAGCTTGAGAAGTAAGATGAGTAGGAGGAAGATGAGGAACTTGAGGAAGAGGAGTAGGAGTGGTTTGAGGAGGAGTTGGAGGAAGAGGAGTTGTAGGAGGAGTTGGAGGACGAGTAGGAGGAGTTGTTGGAAGAGTTAGAGGAGGAGTTGGAGGAGGAGTTGGAAGAGGAGAAGCAGGATCCGTTTGAGGAGGAGGGATGTGTTGAGTGCCGTTCGCGGAGGCAGAAATGCAATTGTTGCTATGACGAAATTCCGACGACCACAAATGAAATGAGGCTAAAGAGCCAGCGTCGAAAGGGAGAGGAGAGTGAGGGACGAACGGAGGGAGGGAGGAGGACGGACGAAGGGAGGGAGGGATGGAGGGAAGGAAGGGAGGGAGGAATAATTGGAGGGAAAGACGCAGAGATGGAGGGAGGAGGATGCGATTGAAGAAGGGCTAAAGAGCCACTGTCGAAAGGAAGAGATGGACGGACGGACGGACGGAAGGAAGGAAGGAAGAACGAAAGGAAGGAAGGAAGGAAATGGGAATAGAGGGAGGAAAGGAGAGAAAGATGGGTAAGGGAAGAACGGATTGAAGAAAGGCTAAAGGCATCTGCGGAAAAGGAGAGATGGACGGATAGACGGAAAGAGGGAAGGAAGGAAGGTAGGAGATCGGAATAGAAGGTGGGAGGGACGGAGAGATGGAGGAAATGAAGAAGGGATGGCTGGAAGGATGGATTTGAAAAAGGAGTGAGGGAGATATGAACGGTTGGAGAAAGGGATGGATTGAAGAAGCATTGGGACGGAGGAAGCAGACATAAAGTCAGAGAGAAAGGGAGGCAGGGAGACATGGAGGCAGCGAAGCAGGGAGGCAGAGAGCCAGAGAGAAAGGGAGGCAGGGAGGCAAAGGGACTGGATCGAAGGAAAGATGAAGATAGAGGAGATGGAGTGAGGGATCAACGAAGGAGAGAGAGAGAGAGAGAGAGAGAGAGAGAGAGAGAGAGAGAGAGAGAGAGAGAGAGAGAGAGAGAGAGAGAGAGAGAGAGAGAGAGAGAGAGAGAGAGAGAGAGAGAGAGAGAGAGAGAGAGGGAAAGGTGGAAGGATGGAGGTTTGGACCGTAACAGCGGGGGAGAAGATTTTGGGATATCGAGTTAGGGATAGAGAATCAAAGATTGCCCTGGAGGAATTCACGAATTTAAAGACAAGTATACGAAATCGGGAATTAGTGAACGAGAAATCGCAATCGTAATCTCTCGGAAAGAAGGCGAATGTAATAACTTGGAAGGCGAGATGCATCGGAGGAGGACAAGAAAGGATTATAAGGAACGACCAAGAGAGATAGAGAGAGACAGAGAGAGAGAGAGACAGAAGCAGAGACAGAGACAGAGAGACAGAGACAGACATACAGACAGAAAGAGAGACAGATAAAGAGACAGAGACAGACAGAGAAACAGACTGTTAGAGAGAGAGACAGAGAGACAAAGAAAGAGACAGAGAGACAGAGAGAAACACAGGCAGACAGAAACGGATAATAAAAGGAAAAATTTATCTAAAGAAAGTGGCCTCGGAGACAGACAGACAGACCGAGAGAGGGAGGGAGCGAGGGCGACAGGGGGGGGTCACCGCAGTCGATGTCTAAATATAGAAACGTCTTCATTTGCCGAAACATTTGATCGATGTACGATTAGAAATCGAATGGAGACGAAGAAAGCGATTTGCTGACTGGATTAAATCTGAGAGAGATTAGGACAAAAGGATCCAACCAGACAGACACAGACACAGACACAGACACAGACACAGACACAGAGACAGACACAGAGACAGACACAGAGACAGACGAAGAAGATGACAGAAACAAAGACAAGCAGACAAAATGGAGACAGACATCGAAGCGGAGAAAACTAAAACTCAGTCTTTTAGCAAAGACAGACACACATACAGACAGGCACGCACGCAGAAATACAGGCAGGCAGACAGACAGACAGACATACAGACAGGCAGGCAGAAAGACATAGAGGCATGCAAATAGACAGATAGACAGCAAACAGCAGACAGCAGACAGACAGGCAGACAGATACACAGACAAGCAGACAGACAAACGTACAAGCAGACATACAAACAGACAGGCAGGCAGATACACAGACAGAAAGCAAAAAACAGACAGCAGACAGGCAGACAGACAGGCAGATACACAGACAGACAGACAGACAGTAAGACATAGATAGAGGAGGAGGAGGTGTGTGATGTAGGTTAGGTCCAATGACTAATTAAGTGCGGACGAGTGAGTGGGAACTGGAAGAGGAAGGAGAAGTGGAAGAATAAGAAGGACGGACGATTGAACGGTTGACTGGATTCGAATCGAAGACTCAACGAAAGAGATTGAATCTATGACCAACAACCGTAAGTAATTGCCTCATTATATACATATGCACAGCCAGACACAGCCACCCTGAATATGTATATATGTGGATATATATATATATATATATAATATGTGAGTGTGCGTGTGTTGGAGAACAGATGTGTTCGCGCGTCTGTGTATGCAACTGTGTGTGTGTGTGTGTGTGTGTGTTTGAATGTATGTCTAACTGTATGTACATGTATGTCTGTGTATCTGTATGTGCGCTGGTGAATATATGTATATATAATGTATGTATGTGTGTGTATATGTGCATTTGTATGTGTCTGTGACTCTGTATGCGTCGATATCTGTGTCTATTAACTGTTCGATATAAGTGGGAGTTGAAGTGGTGTAGGGAGCAAGAAGAAGAGAAGGGAGGAATTTTCGAGGACAAGTGAGAGAAAAACAGTTTCAAGAGAGGTGAATATATATATGAGGAAACAGATGAACAAGAGGAAGAACAGGAACGCTGAGGATATTCAGATATACAGAGGTTTACATATATACATACATGCATACAGTATTACATACATAGATGCATACATACACACATACATGCATACATACATACGATTAATGAGCATAAATGGAAAAATACATGCATGCATGTATACATACACAGAGATAGATAGACACATACATATACATAAGCAAGTGCAGACATACATATATCTATAGGCTGCTATTCATTTAAATTTAAAACAGTGTTATATTCGTTAACGGAAACGATAAGTCGAACTGAAAATAATCCATTCCGTTAACGATAAGTATAACGATAACTGAAAATATTCTAAGAACGAAAACTGAACGGAAACGGAAATAAATGATGCCGAACTGAATAAAAACTGTAACGATAATTAAAATCCGAACGGAAATTATACACATTTATGACTAAAAATAGAAATGAAGTAATTTACTTACTGAATACTGACTTAAATTAGCGGTGAACCAGTCTTTCGTTGGACTATGTTAAGAACTTAATAGAAAGTCGTTAATCTCGCGAGATTTCTCGGTATATCACGGTATTATCGTTCACAGTATTGTCGTTCAGCGGTGTACTAGTGTAACTACGTTGATAGACCTTCAACTTCAAGTAACTACGTTGATTGAACTCGAAGTAAGATTATTTAAGAACTGTAACTGTAACTTGAACTAAAATTGTTTGAGAACTGTAACTTGAACTGAAATTATTTAAGAACTCGAAGTTGAAGTTGAACTGAAATTATTTGAGAACTGAAACTGAACTGAAACTGAAATTACTCCCAGCCGAACTGAACTGAAACTGAAATAGAAATTATTTTGTGAAGTAAAATAACACTGATTTAAAATACGTGTGATGCGGACTAAAGTGGCCTATATGGCCTATACTGCTGCTCATATAACGACTATACTGCTTAGAATGACTATTGATGATAGAATGATTTTGTGAATAAAATGGCTGCTGATGATAGAACGCCTATTGCTTATCGATTGGCAATTGTTGGCATATTGTTATATTGTTCATACATTAGGCTGAAGTGAAAAGCAGAGCGAGACAAAAATATCTGGAGACATAGATATATATTAGAGAAACAAACATAATTATATTTAGGGATATATAGCCAGACATTCAGCCATAGAGAGAGCGGCGACGACAGACAGACAGACAGACAAAAGTATCTGGAGAGAGTGTACAAAGAGCTACTTATAGAAATATATCCAGATATTGAGTCATAGAGACAGACAATAAGACAGACAGACAGACAGAGAGAAAGAGAGAGAGAGAGGGGCAGGCAGCCCCTGGGCGATCTGTGGTTCACTCAGTGCTTCCTACTACTCACTCTCCTGTAGGCAGACGAGGCCGTGATGCTTGTTCAGGTACGACTTCAGCGCAAACGCTCGATTACAGCGCTCGCAGCGAAAGTGCTTCATAGCGCTATGCGTCTGTACGTGCGCTCTCAGGTTCGACCGGTCTGCGAACGCCTTCCCGCAGAGGCTACACTCGAACGGCTTCTCTCCCGTATGCGACCGCAGGTGCCCTCGTAGCAACCACGGACGCGAGAAGGCCTTGGCGCAGACGGTGCAGCGGTACTTGAGGTCGTGGGTCAGGATGTGCATGGCCAGGGCAGGCATGCTCACGTAGACCTTGCGACAGTGAGGGCACTGCTTGGCGTGCTGACTGTCCGTGCTCCGATGGGTTTGACGGTGACGGGAGAGGTTCGACGAGGTGGCGTAGCGCCGGCCGCAGTCGTCGCAGACGTAGGTCGTCGAAGAGCGGGTCCGGTCGAACGACTTCGGTGCCGCCCGGAATCGACGGTCTGTGACGAGGTGTCGCCGGGGGCCGTGGTGGTGGTGTTGGTGGTGGCTGTGGCAGCGCCGGCGGCGTTCCGCGTCGCTGATCGGAGATAGAGACTTGCCGGATATGACGTCGACGCTGTCACGTGATGAGGAGTCGGAAGTCTCGCTGCTCGGGTCTCGGGCTACTTCCGGTTCCGGTTGTCGTTGGTAGGAGGAGGAGGGGGAGGAGGGAGAGGGGAAGGGGAGGAGGAGGAGGAGGAGGAGGCATCATTCCCGTGGTTTAGTTCGATCGTTGGATTGAACGACGAATTGGAGACAACGAGGCAACGAGGCAACCATTCTGGAGACAACAGAGAGACAACCGACAATGCAACGAGATTACCATTCTCGGGGTAACACAGAGACAACCAACGATACAGCGAGACAACCATATTCACGACAACACAGAGACAAACAACGATTCAATGAGGCAACCATTCTGGAGACAATACAATGACAACCAATGATGCAACGAGGCAACCATTCAGAAGACAACACAATGACGACCACTTTGAAGACTGAAGACAACACAAAGACAATCAGTCAATCACCAATGCAACGATACAACTATTCTGAAGACAACACAAAGACAACCGTTCTGGACGAGACAACGTAAATGCAACAATTCTAAAATGCAACAATTCCGGAGACAACACAAAGACGAAACCCCTTTTGTATGCCGCCGATTAGTTACAGCGCTTAAAAGTTAAAACAGACCAAAGTTTGGCTAATGCGAGAAACAAAGGAGGCTCACATTGCCATCTCTATTCGTTCCTTTAGCGCTATATAAATTCGTAATCACAATTTCAATTGCGATGGTCGATCACAGTGCACATGAAATGCACATTGTGTGGGACGCGGTGGCAGATTGGTTAGAGCGCTCGCCTTGGAACGCGGAGAGTATGGGTTCGATCCTCCTGCTCTAAGACGGTTACTGACAGCCTACAGTATGTACCAATGAGATATTATTATCATCGCTAGAGGGAACATAACGTATATTCCCTTGGCACGTATTTGAAGCCACAACCATAGATATAATAACACCTTATCGGGAGCTCCGCAGTTAATTTAAATTGAAATCTCTATGTCTAATTTTGTCTATGTGTCTGTGTCTCTGTCTGTGTGTCTGTGTGTCTGTGTGTCTGTGTGTCTGACTGTCTGTGTGTCTGTGTGTCTGTCTTTCTGTCGTAGTCTTTTGTGTATGTTGCTGGTTTGTCATTCTCTGCCAGAATATCTGAAACATGTGAAAGGACCACGGGTGGTCTAAAACGGGTCTCAAAAAGAGATCGTGGGTTCCATAAGTGGATGGGGTCATTTACGAGAACACGGGTCTTAAGTAAGAATAAGTGTTCCATATTGGAGTAGGCCTACAGATCCGGTCGATTCGGGTGTAATCATTTTCCTTTAGATAACTAAGGCTAACGTTAGCCTTATCAAAAATCAGCGTATAATGAAATACAGTTCTCTTACTGATAAATAATAATCGTGAATTTTAATGATGAGTATAAATAGCTTGATTGGAGTGCGTTATAAAGGTGTCTGGTCAGAAAGCTGTAAATACAAATGACTAAAGGATCAGGGTCGTCATTTGGGGGCATAGGAAAAATCCTTCTGAATTTGATGGATAAAATGAACTATATATATATAATTATATGTATGTATGTATGTATGTATGTATGTATGTATGTATGTATGTATGTATGTATGTATGTATGTATGTTTGTATGTATGTATGTATGTATGTATGTATGTATGTATGTATGTATGTATGTATGTATGTATGTATGTATGTATGTATGTATGTATGTATGTATGTATGTATGTATGTATGTATGTATGTATGTATGTATGTATGTATATGTCAGTGCATTTGGCATTTGATGAAAAAAAAATATCTTTATTCGTCACCATGATAGGAGTCTAGGACAGCAGAAAATCAAGCATTAGGCCCTATAGTACGAAATAAAAAACATGTTAGATCATTAAATGATCTTTCATTAAATGGTCTTTCTTTTTATCCATCTAGTTTAACTTGCGGGAATCTTGCAATCTTGATTGATTGATTGCTTGCTTGCTTGAGCCACAGGCTAAATAGTCAAATCTTGCGACGACTAGTTCGATCACTTACAATCATTCAATCGTCGTGAAACTTGGCAGACAGACTCGCCCGCGCACACACTTCATTCTATCAAAATTTCAGCTCCCCAAAAAGAGGCTAGCTTATAGAATCGGGGACTAAACTTTTCGAATCGGGGAATCCCCTTTTCCGATACGCACCGTTGTGATTGGCCAGCGTTGTGATTGGCTGCAACAATAATGGGTGCGCTGCCTCGTTAAGCGTGCTATGTTGTAAAATGAACGCGGACTATTTTCAGAGTACACGTTATAGGATACTAGATGGATATAGTAAAAAACTTTGTTTTTACTATTGGTTCTTTTTTTTCTTTTCTTTTTTTCTGGTTTCGACTTGAGGCCTTAGCGGCGGCGGCGGATGGCGGTAGTTCCGGGGACTATATGCTTAGGACTGGCACTACGAGTGTTGGCGCACTTCTCACATTCATGGGCGTATTTAGGGGTGGTTTTACGGGTTCAAACCCCCCCCCAAATAAGTTTCCGAAATTTTTTTTATATGCTTTTACATGCAAAATACCAAAAACCTGGACTTTTGTGACGATTTTCAATGGAACCCCTCCCCGAAATCTTAAAACCCCTCCGAAATTTTGTCTGGCTACGCCCATGCTTACATTCGAGAAGAACAAGCTCAGTGACGTCTTTCCAGTCGCGCAAGTGTCTCGGCGAAGCGGACATTTCTTCCAGTGAATCGACCATAAGCAAGGGCGGAGACTGGAGAGACCCCGTGGGAGCCGAGCGATCGGTGGCCACAACGGGAGACAATCGAAATCGAAGCTCTCTAATCCACAGCTGTTTGTCTTTCCTATATATAGGTCTCTGGTAGAGACGCTATATAAATTCTCAGAATGAATGAATGAATGAATGAATAATACGTCTACTATTCCAATTATGAACTTACATGGTACGTATACAAATAAACAAATAATAATAATAATTATTATTATTCTTTAATGAAGCGCCTGACAAACGCACTGCGCTGTACATGTACATGTTATGACGATTAAACAATTCACAAGAACACAAATTGCAGAAGACATAAATCAACAAAGTTGCAGCCATGCAAGCCGCAAGCTCAATGTACTCTTGCTGCCACCTAGGGAATGAAGGCTGAGCTATACCCCAGGGGCCTTACGGGAGTTACAGTTGATATACATACATACGTGTACATGTACAGTTGTACAATCACACACAAACACACACGGATATATATATATATATATATATATATATATATATATATATATATATATATATATATTTATATACACGACATCCAGAACAAAAAATGTGTATGTTTAAACAAGTATACAATACATACCTAAGCACATACATAATATATATATACGCATAATACATATACATATGTATGTATCTGATAGGATTATGTCATTCGAGGTCTCCTGTGAAGCCAGCGGGAAACGGGATTTCCCCGGAAAGTCGTCCGCTAATGTGATCTGACGTACAAGAGCTGTTGACGTCTTATAAAAGCCTAAGAAGGCTAACAACCGAGTACCCTCTGAGGGAGGGTGACCCCCCGGGTGGGGGTCGCAGGGGTACACGGATAAACAGACGGGGTAAGACACATCTGCAGGGGCACACACGTGCTTACATACACACGAACACGTAAGAAGTTTACGTGTTTATATAGTGCCTGCAGTTCTGGGAAGAAGCGATGATGTGCAAGATGTTGCGGTTCTCATGAGTTCAAAGTTCAAACCAGGAATCATGGATTTCCTTCTTCTGCGTATACAATATACAGATCTCGCGTTTCTATTCTCAGCTAATCTAATCATGGGCGCCCGCACATAGGGGCAAGAGGAAGAGGGGGCATTTACCCTCCCCTAGAAAATCGAAACCTATAGGTTTCGATTTTCCAGGGGAAATCCCTGTCTGTTTGTCTGTCTTTTTGTCTTTTTTAACTACTACTTTTTGGTATTTCACAAATTTCTTTTGCACAGAAGCACTAATTTAAAACAATCCAAACAAATTTGTTTGGAAACTTTGGAAATTGTTTCAAATTTCACATTTTAAAAACTTCTATGAAAAATACACATGTAATTAATTTCCTGTTTTGCACTTTTCAAGAAAAATTTAACCGTGACCAACTGACCAATGTGTTTTGCCCCCCTGCAAAAATATCTGCTGGCGCCCATGAATCTAATTCAATGCAATAAAATCCAATCTAATCTAAGCTACTGTAATTCAATGCGCTCTTATCTAATCCAATCGATACAATATCTAGCTAACTAGCTAATAACTATCTATTTTGTATCTATTTATACCTAGCTATCCATTCTAAAATCCCACCTGTTCTCTAAGGTTTATCCCGCCTTTTGTTAGCTGCTTTGTGAGGCGTCCAGGTAACGGCATGGCCGTGTTACGGCGCTATATAACTAATTAATTAATGTCGTAATTATCTATCCATCCATCCGTCCGTCCGTTCATCCGTCCGTCCGGCCGTCTGACTATATATCTATCTATCTATCTATCTATTTATCTATCTATCTATCTATCTATCTATCTATCTATCTATCTATCTATCTATCTATCTATCTATCTATCTATCTATCTATCTATCTATCTATCTATCTATCTAGCTATCTAGCTATCTAGCTATCTAGCTATCTATCCATCTATCCAAAGTATCCATCCGTCCATCCATCCATCCATCCATCCATCCGTCCGTCCGTCCGTCCGTCCGTCCGTCCGTCCGTCCGTCCGTCCGTCCGTCCGTCCGTCCGTCCGTCCGTCCGTCCATCCATCCATCCATCCATCCATCTATCTATCTATCTATCGATCTATTCAATCTAATCTAATCTCATTCAAATATGTAAATATGTAAATATGTAAATATGTAAGTCAGTAATCAAGTAGGTAGGTAAGTAAGTAAGCAGGTGAGTTGGTAAGATGTGTGACACACTAAATTCAAATACATTAATAAACAGTTTTAATAAACAGGTTTTCATCGTATTTTTCCATCTTACGAGTCACATTGAAACACATTACATTCTGTTTAGAATTGCATCACATTAAGACGCGCAATGCGTTCTCTGTAAGAATTTTCTCGGTCTCGGCACACAGGCAAGCAAGAGGAGAGCAAAGGGTCGTTGGAAGCCTTATAGGCAATCGGAATGGTCAAAAGCGGAGGAGGAAGAGAAGGGAGATGGGGAGAAGGAGGAGGAGGAAGTGTGTTTCATCTCAGCGGCTGATGGAACTCCATCGATCGCCAGAGATAAAAATAAATCAATTCGACGAAAATCGATTACAAGACAATTAAAGCACGTTGTCTCCTATACACACATCTATCTATGGTCGATGCCTCAGTCTGTCTGTCTGTCTGTCTGTCTGTCTGTCTGTCTGTATGTCTATCTGTGTTTGTCATTCTCTGTTTCTCTATCTGTTTGTCTATTTCTCATTCTCGGTCTGTCGCTCTGTCTTTTATTCTATGTGTGTGTTTCTCTGTCTCCGTTGGTATGCCTCTGTCTTTATGCCTGCTTCTCTGAGTCCTCTTCCTTTGTATATACTACTTTCTGTCTGTCTGCCGATCTCTCTATCTAACTTGCTGCCTGTATATCTGTCTCTCAATCTATAGTCGTGTGTCTCTGTCTGTCTGTATATGTGTCACTCTGCCTGCCTGCCTGCTTCTGTCTGTCTGTCCGTCCGCCCGTCCGTCTGGCTGTCTATGCACACATCTATCTATGGTCGATGCCTCCGTCTGTATGTCTGTATGTCTGTATGTCTGTATGTATGTATGTATGTCCGTCCGTCTGTCTGTCTGTCTGTCTATCTGTATGTTTGTCTGTCTGTCTATCTGTCTGCCTATCTGTCTGTCTGTATCTGTCTGCCTGTCTGTCTGTCTGTCTATACCATACCTCGTGACGTACTTCTTTCGTCAGTGCCATCTTTCGTTGCTGCAGAACTTAAGGAATCGCAGACGTCGTTTCTCTGATCCGCATCCTCTTCTCCTTCTCTTTCCCTGCTGCAGGACCTGCTGCCACTGTCGCCAACCGGTTCCGACCGACTGACCACATGCCGGACAGCAGCACTCGGACGCTGGTCAGTCCTTGTGGACTGTCCGGTGCCGATGGTCAACGGCTTTCTGTCCGTCTGCTTGACGAGAAAGGAGCGCGGCATCGTTGGTCAGCTTCAGTGACCACTAGCGCCTGCTGGTCAGTTCTTGCCTATAGGCCGCCAAGCGATGACCAGTGCCAGCAAGAGATGACCAATTAATTCCTCTGTGCCACTGTCGCAACGACTCAGTGCCTCCGTTTACTTCACACAGTACAGTTATGCATATGCAATTATGCAAATGCAGTTATGAATATGCAATAATGCAGACACGGTTATGAATATGCAATTATTCAGATGCAGTCGTGAATATGCATTTAGTCAGATGCAGTTATGAATATGCATCCATGAATATGCATCCATTCATCTGCAGTGGCACATCGTTGAGTTGAGCACCAAAGTTTTTGTCCTGTCTTGTAACGATCGAGTTTTGGCAATCTCGCCGATCACTAATATTGGCAATCCGAGAGAGACATTAATCTTGCCCGGATTTTCGAAGTTATTGTCGTTCCTGCTGACTCGTACGAGTTCCTTTACCGCCCAGTATTTTCCTGTACAACGATAGTAACAATAGTTTTGGATCCGCAGGACCGCAGAAGGTAATTAAGTCATCGTCTTATTTCTTTCCTCGACAGTTCTTCATCTCCAGAAATTATTGCTTCACACTCTGATTATTAATTTTCCTCTCATCTATTTTTTACTTCATTGATTCTTTCTCTCCTTTGCGGGAAGCGCTCAGCGAAATAATTCTGAATTCTTCGTTAATTTTCTTCCTTTCTTCATCAGGTACTCTTCTCCTGAGAGTATTTTTTCACACTGATTGTTTTCTTCTTCATCTTATTTCTTTCTTCGTCAATATCTCCTCTGATCGGCGGAAAGTATTTAATAAACATCTTTGTTATTTTCTCTACAATTTCGTCAGTTCCTTTCTTCCAGAAAGCATCTTTCACAAAAACCGAAAATAGCCTATTACTCTAAGCACATAAGCGTTCTTTCAATCACAGTTGCTCATTTTATGTGGTTACCCACTACAGAGTAACAGAGCCTACCCTGCACACCACATACCCTCTAAGCACTTAATTGTTCCATCAATCACCGAACGTCAATTTCTATTATGGTTCCTCAATATATAGATTATACAAACTGCAAGTCACCGGCGCATATTACACCCTCCAAGCAGGCAACCGTCAATCACAAAATACTCATTTCTATAATTATAGTACCTTCTAATACATCCTAACCTACAATAAGCCACCAGCGCATACGGCTGTTGCTCTTCCGCCCCTTTTAACGCCAATCACATACCCCGTAGCCTTTTCTTGTAGAGGCCTAAGTAATTAAGTAAGTAAGTAGAATTCTTGGCGCTGATGCTACTGTGTCTTCGGCGATCGAAGTCGATTTGACGTCAGCGAGAAATCTGTCATCTTCATCTTCCTCATCATCAGCCGCATCTTACGGTGCTGCTGCTGCTGCTGCGGCCAACGCCCATCGGAATGCTCCTCCTCCCGAGTCGACAAGTCGCTGCCAGTGTCGCCGTACGATTGCTGCTGTTGCTGCTGCTGGTGAAAGACAGAGAGACGCGCGTGATGCCTTATAGACTACCTACCTACCGATAAGCATCTCATCACTTCCACAGTCTACCTCGTATATATATATATATATATATATATATATATACATAATTACACATGTATATATATATATTGAAATATATACATATTTATTAAATAAAATATACATAATTCTTTCATGCTATATATATGATATATGTATAGATAAATTTAATATATCTATTATAAATGTTGGAAATTATATATATTATAAATTATATATATATGTATATTTCTGAATATTATATAAATATTTATAGCGTATACGGACGTAAGGTATTATCTTCAAGTCGATGGGTTTTGTTTGCATCAATCGACTCGTCATGAAGCACAGTGCACTCTGTCATATATAAATATATATATATGACATATATATATATATATATATATATATGACATATATATATATCATATATATCATACATATTCATGTGTATAGATATATGTCTGTGTGTTTATATATTTGTGCACATTATATATATATATAATGTACATTTGTGTGCGGTGGCGAAATAAAGACACCTTTATAGGTGTTGCATTTGTCTGGAGTATATTGTCGTAACAGGTAGCAGACTTAGAGCGGCTGCTGTCTCTGTCTCTTTCCCCGTCCATCTGTCTCTCTGTTTCTCTGTCTGTCTGTCTCTGTTTCTCTCTTCCCCGATCTCAACCATCTGCGACAGTGGTCGTCTTCTTTGTTGCAAGGTAGAAGAAAGAGAGACAGACAGACAGAGGCAGAGGCAGAGGCAGAGAGAGAGAGACAGAGACAGACAGACAGACAGACAGAGACAGACAGAGACAGAGAGCCAGAGAGAGACAGAGAGAGACAGAGAGAGACAGAGACAGAGACAGAGACAGACAGACAGACAGACAGAGACAGACAGAGACAGAGAGCCAGAGAGAGACAGAGAGATACAGAGAGAGACAGAGAGAGACAGAACGAGACAGACATGGCCACAGATATAAACGCAGAGATAGACACAGATATATAGATAGAAACGAAGATAGAAAAACAGAGATAGACCCAGCGTAAAAGACGGATTCAGACATGGTGATGGAGACAAACGGAGACAGAGAGGAACAGAGACAGAGACAGAGACAAACACAGAGACATACGGAGAGAGAGATATATACATAGTGAGAGTTCCCTCAAGAGATGGTGAGTGTTTGCGAACATTGCATTGTTCTCTGCCTTAACCAGCCACTTTGTCTTCCAAGGTCTCCTCGCATTTCAAAGTCCACATCATAGAAATCGAAGCCGTTGCGCATGCGCGTGGCACGAGGCGCCACCACGCGGACACCACCATCACGACAAGCGACCCAAGTGACTGGCGCTTCGATCGGCGAACAACAGGTGGCAGCAGAAGTTACGAAGTCGATCGATGATATAGGAGCCTCCGTGGCGCACGTATACTCTATGCTGTCGAGAATTTTAAATGCCACACACGCGCGCAAGCATAGACAGACATACATCTACCATCACACACACACATACATCTACTTTCTAAAAGAACACATACATACATCTACAAGCACACATATATGCATCTCCAAGAACACACACATATACATCTACATCTACAAGCACACACATATACATCTATGAGCATACACACATACATCTACAGGCACACACATACATTTCCAATCACACACATACACGCACCCACACACACAAAATACACATGTGGCGTCATTTGTGAGTGTGTGTGTTTGTGAGTGTGTGTGTGTGTGTGAGAGAGAGAGAGAGAGAGAGAGAGAGAGAGAGAGAGAGAGAGAGAGAGAGAGAGAGAGAGAGAGAGAGAGACAGAGACAGAGACAGAGACAGAGACAGAGAGACAGAGAGACAGAGACAGAGAGACAGAGAGACAGAGAGACAGAGACAGAGACAGACAGACAGACAGACAGACAGACAGACACACAGACAGACAGAGACAGAGAGAGACAGAGAGAGACAGAGACAGAGAGAGACAGAGAGAGAGAGAGACAGAGAGAGACAGAGAGAGACAGAGAGAGAGAGAGAGAGAGAGACAGAGAGAGAGAGAGTTTGTGTGTGTGTGTGTCTATGTTATAAGTGTGTGCGTAGGTGTGTTTTTGTGTGTGACGCCATGTGTGTATACATATAAACGTGTGTTTGTGCCTGCGTGTGTGTGTGTGTGTGTGTGCATGTAGACGCGTGCTAATTAATTTAATTTTAAAGTCGTCGCATCATAGCGAATTAGCAGTTATAGGATCTGTCTGTCGTCTTAACAAACGCTTCGTCCAAGATCAATGGACAGCCGACAGCAGTTTGTCCAGACATAATTCTTTTCCATGTGTGTATAAATGTATATATATATATATATATATATATATATATATATATATATATATATATATATATATATTGTTAGGGTCTCATGACTGAGTCCTAACCGGTCCTGGGATGGGCATTCGTTACCCTTGGGTAGTTCCTTAGCCGAGGGGAGTAGCCTATATAAGGAGGTACGAAAAGGGGCGGTTAGAGAGTCTCCGATAACTCAGCCTTCGTGCTAGTCGGTTTGTCTGAGATTTCTCTGGGTTGCATGGTAGTCAAGTTAGTTCGTGGCTTGTGCCATTTTCAAGTCTTACGGTGCTTCAGTTTGTGATGTTCATCAGCCCGTTGCTGAGTTGCAGACTTCTTGTTAGTTGGTCGTTCTTCGTATTGAAAGCGAACCTTTCTTCCACCGTCGTTCTACGGTTGGGTAATGTATCGTTTTAATTTGTCTTTTTGTTGAGAATTATACCTTTGAAAATAGACAACGAGTTGAGCTTTGTTATAGCTGGGGGAACCTCTTACATATGAGGACTCGCGGGATTTTTTTTCGTCCGTCTGTTCGTTGTACGTTCGGATAATTTGTTGGTAGACGATAGAACATTTGAGTTTTTGCGAGAATTTTTTGCTCTTCTTTAAGACAAAATTTGCGTCAGGAAGAGAATTTAGAATTTGGAGGGCGTGTCTCTTTTATACGGTATTCATTCCGGTTGAGATTTTTGTGAATTTATACGGTATTCATTCCGGTTGAGATTTTTGAGAATTTGAGTCGTAAAGGGAAATGTACGGCTTCGTTGTGTGACAAGTTTCGTGTCAAAGTTGTAGACGGCAGTGAAATTTTGAAAGTGGGCGTATCCGTTCAAATTTTACGGGAAGTAGGGCCTAGTAGTCGTAATTGTTGCGGTGAAATTTGGTCGAAATTGAATTCGATAAATTTCATTACGTTGAAAAAGGGCGTTTTCTGTCGAAAATTTTGAAAATGGGTCCTTGGAAGAGTATGGAAGAGAAAAGAGAAAAGGCAATAGCATGTAAAGAGAGGAGGAAACAGAGGAAATGTGAGGACAGAGTAGGAAACAGGCCTTTGAAGGAAGCAACGACTTTTTGTGAGCGTTTTCTTAAGAGAATGAATAATGATAGTCAGAGTGATAGTTGGTCGTGGGAGGAGCGTAGGCGAATTGAGAATGAAATTCGGGCGGATATAAGCCGTGAGTTCGATGAATTGGCCGAACAAATTTCGTCGAAGAAAAGCTCAAACACTCGAACAGGGTCTACGAATGACAGCGCACAAAATGTGAGTTTTCCTTCGGAGACGAATAGGAATAGTCAAGTGCATGATACGCCTAAGGATTGCTTGGAAGAGATAAACGAAAGTGTTTTATCGTGCATGTTTGATGACTGCAATGAGAGTGCACAAATTGATTCTGATTCGGTGTTTCACGCTGAACCAATTAATTTCAGTCGTGATACGCAGGAAGAGGATGGGCACGAGAGTGAAGAGTCGTATAAAAGTGTACAAGTGGTTTCTGAGTCTTTATCTGTTGACTTCAGTGAAATACAGTTTCATGCGTGTGATGATGATGATTGTACAAAGGCTGTGAATGTCGGTAATTTGTCTCGCATGGTTGTTGACTCGAATGAGGTGTGTACGAATGTTGAGTCTCCTGTTGAGAATGTGCACACGAGCGAATTGGAAGTATCTTTAGATTTGAAGTTGGATGTATGTCTTGGGAATTTTGCGGTTGAGGCGCAAGAAGAATTGTTGGTCGGTGAGGATAGAAATTCACGTGACGTTTCTAAATTGGACATGAATGTTGTCTCGGAAATGTGTCTTTGTGATTCACAAATGGTGAATGATTGTAAAGCACTGTTGTCGATGGAGTCTGTGATGACAACTGTTGTGTGTGAGAATATTTCACATGTGAATTTTTTTAATGAGTCTTCTTCGAATGTAGCATTAATGTACATGAATGTCGACTGTGGTGAAAGAGTGATTTTGGTGCGTACGGTTGTGTTGTTGCAACTTTGTGGTCAGATGACTAATGGCTTGAATGATGCATTCACGCAAGTTGTTACGATTATGCCCTGTACGCAGAGGGGTCAGTTGTTGCACGAGAGCATGGACATGTTTGGTTGTCAGGTGTTCTTGACGAAAGAATTTATGCATGACGACATTTTTGAAAGTTCTTTGAAGATGGAAAATGTGGTTGAGCAATTGAACGTTTGTCTCACAGATGTTGTACATGAGTGTGATGACAGTTTTCTGGAATGTGATAAACGTTTACCAGATATTGTTGAAGATTTTGTTGAAGATATTGATGTCTTGAATGAGTGTCTGATGAATGATGTTCAAGATACTTGTGATATATCTCTAGATTTAACAGGAATTTATATGGAGATTGTTGGTATTGGTTGTCTTGAGTCTTATTTGTGTGCTCAAGTTTATTTGCAGGATATGTCCACGATGATGGAACTTCTGGTCGTCGAGGAGTCTTGGTTACGCAGACGATTGACGAGACGGGGATCGAAGGGAGTGAGCGCCTTCGTCTTTCTTTGGATGGCTCTGACCGTTTTGGTGTTGTCGGCTCGTGATACTTCGGTCACGAGTTGCACGGCGTTGCTTCCGTTGGTGGAAACGGTTGTCGAGTTGGCTTTGGTTGGCCTACTCGTCGCTCTTCGCGTTTTCGAAGTGTATCTTGTTTGTGTACCGTTGGTGTTGTACACTGACAGTCTTCGGAAGTTTGATTCTGGAATGCAACGTTGTTTTTTGAAAGTTGCGTATAGAACGAGTCGTTTGAACTTGTTCTCAGATTTAGTTTGTCGGTTCACCTTTGGTGACTGAGTAGTCATGCTTAGGGCCGACGTGAATGAAAGTCAGAAGTATGTATAGTTTAAATGTTTCTACTATGTTATTTAGCAAGATGACTTTATATGAATTGTCAAGCTATGTTAAGTTCGATGTTTAGTAGTCATGCTTAGGGGCGACGTGAATGAACGTCGTAAGCTGTATAGTTTAAAGGTTTCGTTGTATAGAATAATTTTTGTGTAATTGTTTTATATTTCGATTGTGATATTTCTTTTAATGTGCATGGTATTGCATGTTAGTTAAGTCAGAAACCCTTCTGGTTTCTGCCTTTTTTGTGGTCCGGGGTATGTTAGGGTCTCATGACTGAGTCCTAACCGGTCCTGGGATGGGCATTCGTTACCCTTGGGTAGTTCCTTAGCCGAGGGGAGTAGCCTATATAAGGAGGTACGAAAAGGGGGCGGTTAGAGAGTCTCCGATAACTCAGCCTTCGTGCTAGTCGGTTTGTCTGAGATTTCTCTGGGTTGCATGGTAGTCAAGTTAGTTCGTGGCTTGTGCCATTTTCAAGTCTTACGGTGCTTCAGTTTGTGATGTTCATCAGCCCGTTGCTGAGTTGCAGACTTCTTGTTAGTTGGTCGTTCTTCGTATTGAAAGCGAACCTTTCTTCCACCGTCGTTCTACGGTTGGGTAATGTATCGTTTTAATTTGTCTTTTTGTTGAGAATTATACCTTTGAAAATAGACAACGAGTTGAGCTTTGTTATAGCTGGGGGAACCTCTTACAATATATATATATATATATATATATATATATATACTATATATATATAGGATATGCAATGAAACGCTTTAACATACATTTTATTATGTATATTTAAGTGTTCAGGCATTGGTCCCTGATGTGAAGCCGCATCTGAATAATAATTTATTGTAGTCGTTGACGCATCTTAGACCGTTCCTCATTAAGTATACGTAGCTTAGAAGGCGTGCTTAGTATAACTCAGGCGCATCTCGCGAATAATATGAAAATCAGAAAGGTTGCAACTAATCGCACGACGGGGTTTTCTCCATTTCCCCGGAAGCGGTGACCGTTAAAGCGCCACATAAATCGTCCAATTACTTTTATGATTATTATTTACTGTAACGAGGGAGCGCAATAATCTAAATGTCAAGTGTTCAAATCCCTGTCAAGGCAGAAAAAGATGGATGGATGGATGGATGGATGGATGGATGGATGGATGGAGGAATGGATGGATGGATTTCGAGATTTCTCCTCCAAGGCTCCAACTGCGCCTTTCAAGCCAACTCAGCTGCAATGTAACTGTAGACTGTCGGTGAGAAGATAAGACGGCCAACCGCCCTCATATGCCGAGACTAAGAAAATGAAAGTCGTTAATACTTCATACTCATGGCTGTCTCTCTTGGGCTCCGTCCAACATTGTTGTAGAACTTTGTTAGTAGTTTATTTACGTATCTACTAGCGACATCTTGAGGTCTCATTTCTCCCAATGCGTCCGCTGCCTGGCAGCCTATAGTCCATTATTCTAGAATATGTTGCTTAGCAACGAGCAGCACATTGTTTTCAGGATATTTTATGTCACACGGGTATACGCGTCGTTATCCAAGAACAGACTTCATAGTAAAACTGCATTGTTTTGGATTATGCCAAGTGACCAGTTTCTGTACGTATATATATATATATGTATACAATGGCATGAGTATTCCATTGTAGCTAAGGAATTCAGGAATTCCTTCGCGTGTGCTGTGTGGAGTAATCACTCACGGCTGTAGACTTTAACATAGCGACAGAACTGACCTTAGAAATGGGATGCAAAATGACAAACAGCATACCCTGACGCAGGTATGCTGTGTGAGACAGACAAACAGACAGATAGACAAACAGACAGATAGACAAACAGACATGGGGAGACAGACAGACAGACTGGAAGATAGACAAACAGACAGACAGGACAAGCAGACAGACAGACAAACCGAGATAGACAGACCGAGACAGACAGACAGACAGACAGAGTGCCATGGAAGATAGACAGACATGTAGACAAACAGAACGAAAAACGCGATTGTGTTGCATTGGTGCCATTGTCAGACAAGCAAACACAGAGGTACACAGACAGACAAACAAACACACAGACAAAGACTGCTAGAGACACAGACAGAGACAGACGGACATAAAAACCTGACGTCTTCTCTTTCGCGAGCATTGTCACACTCTCCTACTTTCCATTCATTCATTCATTCATTCACTCCTTCCTTCCTTCCTTCCTTCCTTCCTTCCGACGTGGAGTTTCCTCTTTGCGCTTCGCTTCCTTTTTCATCTCGACCGAAAGCAGAAGGCGACGATGGTGGCCGATTGTGACGGCGTGTTAATTAATTACTTGGGCGGCGCAGATCTAACGGAATACCTGAGCTGACGAAAGGAATTTAATTACCAGACCGCGGACTTAATCGGTTCGAAAGACGATGGGAGGGAACTTCAAGAAATAATGAAATCTTTCTATTGGACGACGAAAGCGTTGACCGTGAATTTCTGGCTCAATAGTACTTAAAAGGCGCTATATAAAGTATGTAGATACACACATACGTATATACACACATGCGTACACACATACATACATACATACATACACACATCGTGACACATGCATATAGCCTACACATATTGAGGCTTACCTTCTGAACAAACTGTCATTCATTCATTCATTCATTCATTCATTCATTCATTCATTCATTCATACATTCATTCATTCATTCATTCATTCATTCATTCATTCATTCATTCATTCATTCATTCATTCATTACCAGATGGACGACCAGCGAGAGAAGAAAGATCAGCACTTCCCTCTGGGTAGGCTTTACTAATTTGGTGCTAAATAAATTTTTTCTTCCACAGATCACAGATGTGCAAAGGCAAATTTTGGATCGACCGCGTTGTATCCGAATTCACGTTATATCGACTCGTGCTATAGCGAAGATCCGGTGTAGCATAATGTAGTGTCTAAATCTTGTGGCTGACAGAGACGTTGAGGTCAACCTTGTCGTATTGGAAACCATGGTTAATCTTACGACTCTGCGGTGGAGGGATGGATACAGAGTTTAACGACGTCTTGTGGCAACAAAGATCGTTGAAGTCGTCAGATATGTTTTTGAACAGTTCGTGTGCCCAACGGAAGTAGTAGTTTCAGTTTAACGACACTGTGTGACAACAAAGATCATTAGCGTCGCCCTCCTCCTTCATCCAGGCTTGGGAATGGCACTGTCAGAGTACGATCAGTGGCGGATTTTGGCATACTGTTTGGATGGGATCCACAGTTTAACGGCAGCTTATGACAACATATGCCGTTGTAATTTTTGGCATAATAGGCCTACAGCTATACGGTGGAACTTACGTTGTTTATAAATAACAGAACGGAAACGCGTTTACAAGGTGTCGAAGACATAGTTGTGCGCTTTGCTGTTAATATTCAGTGTTTATTTCGACATTTTATGGGTGCAACGGCCGTTTACGTTAAACATTGACACTGACAACTCAGAATGATATTCTACGATTGAGAGAGAGAGATAATACGTTTATTTAACGACGCCGTCATAACGACGATGATTGGCGTCCCAGCGCAAGTGAGATTATAATTAGCAGAACTGAAACGCGTTTAAAAGGTGTCGAATAGAGTTAAGCACTTTGCAGTTAATAACTTAATATCGAGTGTTTATAACAACATCTTGTGGCAGCCACGGCCATTGACGCTGACCTACAGTTGATTGTGCAGTGAGAGTATAAAGAGAAGAACTCAAACGCGTTAAAAAGGTGTCGAATAGAGTTAAGCACTTTGCAGTTAATAACTTAATATCGAGTGTTTATAACAACATCTTGTGGCATCCACGGCCATTGACGCTGACCTACAGTTGATTGTGCAGTGAGAGTATAAAGAGAAGAACTCAAACGCGTTAAAAAGGTGTCGAATGGAGTTAAGCGCTTTGCAGTTAATATCGAGTGTTTATAACGGTAACAAATCCGTCGTCAAGGGCGCTCCGTTTCAATGGAGCACAGTTAGCAGAAGAGAGACAGAGGCAGGGGAGGCAGCTGGAGATTGAAATTTAAACCGTCGCGTAGATTCAAATTTGCGTGTAACGAAAGTCGGTGGGTGACGCTGCTATCAACTTTTAACTGTCGCATGTGATTAAATTGGCGCTGCGCGATAACCTATTGCCCTGTGTAGGCCCGTGGGCCGCCGATCATGCGATTTAAGTGGCCCGTCCGAGCTCCCTATAGGGCCTACTGACCGTCTTAGGACGGACAAACATCTAGTCTAATATAGTACGTTACGACGCTACTACTAGGCTATAGTAGTATCCACTGGTCGAACGACATCTAGTTTATTTATTTATACCAACGTTTAACGTCGTCTTATGACATCAAATGTCGTTGACGACAACGACATCTAGTGTTAGACGTTGACGTTATTTCTTAGAACGAAACTGACCAACTCTGAGATTTTTATCCATTGTTAACGACATCTTGTTGACGTCGACCTTACAATAATAGGCCATCGACTATGGATTATACAATTGAACGCAAGTGAGATAATAAATAGCAAAACCGAAACGCGTTTTAAAGGTGTCAAATATAGTTCGGCGCTTTCCTGTTAATACCCTGTTAATTTCCTGTTATAACGACATCTTGTGGCTGTAAACGTCAACTTTCTACTAGGAAACGACCAGTCGCCAATCTTACGATTGTTATCATATCCAAGGTTTAATGTCGTCATATAATTATATGACATCAAAGGCCGTTGAGGACAGTTTGAAAGTATATTGTCTAAATTATTATAGTAATTTAAACTTTTAAAGTTCTCTTTTCTTGGAAGTTGTTCCTTTGTTCAATTATTGTTCGTCATCCACATGGCAATGTCCTTATTTTGCAGTCGTATGTTTCTCCGATAACGATTATTTTGGATAATGATGTATGGCCTACGTGTGATATTCTTCTTTCCTTTCTGTCTTTCAGAAGTAGTTTTCTTTCTTCAGTTGATTTGTTGTCCAGTTCGTACAATTAATTAATTGTTACAATTTTTTTTTTGTGTAATCTCGCGATTGAACGTACTTTTCATTCATTCATTCATTCATTCCGGATATTTATATAGCGCCTCTTCAAGAAACCTACTCAGAGGCGCTCCCAGCCCAGCCACGGCCAAACAGAAAGGTCTTTAGAAGTTGGTAGAAAGCAGGCAAATCATTCCGGGGCAGTAAGCGTAACGTAAGCGACAGCCCATTCCAAGTGGAGGGGCCAACAACCGAAAAGGCTCGACGCTGATAATAAACTTGAGTTTATAAATAGCAGAAAGGAAGCGCGTTTAAAAGGTGTCGAACATAGTTGCGCGCTTTGCAGTCAATATATTCTAGGGCCTATATCTATTGTGCTCTTTTCTAAATGATGAGATATATGGTGGAAGAAATGGGGAGGAAGAGGATGAGCTGGAGGAACTTCCTCTATCTCATCCTCTTCCTCCACCAAGAGATAGAGGAAGATGATGAAATGGAGAAAGAGGACGAGATGGAGAAAGAGGAAGAGACGACGAAAGAGGAAGAGTTGGAGAAACAGGAAGTGATGGAGGAAGAAGAAGAAATGGAGAAAGAAGCAGACATGGAGGAGGAAGAGATGGAGGAGAAAGGGGTGGAGGAAGAGGAAGTGGAAGAGGAAAAGGAAAAGATGGAGAAAGAGGAAGAGGAAGAGATGGAGTGGAAGAGGAAGAGATAGATGAAGTGAAAGAGACATATTGGAAGAAGAAAAGATGCAGGCAGTAGATAACACGGATAAAGAGGAAGATATGGAGGAAGAGGAAAGGAACGAGGAAAGCGAAAAAAGATGGAGGAAGAACGCGTAACGTTATTAAATTAAATTAAATTTAACTCAACCTAATCCATCCAACCGAGATCAATCGACTTCCCAACCCACCCACCCCAAATCTCCATCTCAGTCTAACAACTCCCACATCCCCTTCCACCGTTTCCTTCCATTGTCTTCCGACTGCAGCAGCTGCTTCCACCAACATCTAGCGGTGGCGAGCGAGGTCTACGCCTATCAATCTATCGCTCCGTCAATCCATCATTGCGCTGGTGCCCTGCTATTCCGTCGAGACCGCACCGAGTTCCGTCACGCGCCGATCGACAGCAGGGAATCACGAGGAACGGCGACAGGAACCAGTGGCAGGAACCCGAGGCAGGAACCAGCGCCAGGAACCGCGGGAGAGATGGAAGTTCATCAATCACCGGCGTGTGACGTCTCTATGTTGCCTTCGACAAATTAAAGCCAGTTGGACCCAATCGCACCGTCTGCGTTTTGACAAATCTCCCTGTCTTCAATCTCTGCCGTCCCTTCCTCTCACCTCCCACTCCTCTTCTTCTTTTGGTCATTTCCTTTCTTGTCTAACAACCCTTCCTCGTCATTCTTTCTCCTGCATGCTCCTCCTTTCCTCCGCCTCTTCTTCTTCCTCCTCCTTCTCTTCCTCCTCCTCCCCTTCTTATTCCTCTTCTACCTCTTCTTCCTCTTCCTCTTTCTCCTGCTGTTCTTCTTCCTCTTCTTCCCCTTCATCGTCCTCCTGTTCTTCCTCCTCTTCCTCCACTTTCGCTCCTACTCCTCCTCCTCTTCTTCTCCTTCCTTCTCTTTGCTCCTCCTGACTTCCTTGTCGGATCTCCTTATTGAGATCTTCCGTTTGTCTTCCAGAAACTCCTCCTCCTTCTCCATTCCTTCCTGTTTTTAACCGTTGCTAGTTATCCTCTTCCGTTTTGTCGTCTCATTACACCTATTCCTTCTCTTCCTCCATCTCCTTCTCCTGCCCTCCTCCTGCTCTTCCTCCTCCTCTTCCTTCTCCTTCTCTTCTGCCTTCTCCTTGTACTCATCCTTCTCCTCCTCCACCTCCTTTTCCTCCTGCTTCAATTTCTTTTGCACTGCCGCGTGCTCCTTCTCCACCTCTTCATTCCCTGCTTCTCCTCCAACTTCTTCAGACAGAAAGACAGGCAGACAAACAGGTGGCCAATGTGTGAGTGCTGCATGTGCGTGCGTGTGTGTGTGCCAGTGTGTGTTGCAGCAGAGGCATAAGACGAAGGGAATTGGCGCCGAGATTTGACGTCTGCCATTCTTCAGCGTCACGTGTGACGTCGGCTGTTCATCATTTTGCGTCGTCGACGACGACGATAATGTTGTTAATGCGCACATGCACCACGACATGCGATTTATTAAAGACGCACACCCACCCACCCATGCCACACACTCACGCTCACACACACACACACACACACACACTCACGCTCACACACACACACCTTACGCACTGACACATCCTCCGCACAGTATATGTATGTATGTATGTATGTATGTATGTATGTATGTGTGTATATATATATCCTCCACATAGAATATATATACATATAGGCCTACTCCAAGATAGAGGTCTATATAATGTATATCCTAAATGGAGGGAAGGCATGCATACTATATAAATTATTATATGTCTATAATTATCTACAATAGCTCAATTAGAATATGCAATGCGATGTAATCTAGTGCCATACTATTCCTCACCACACAATGCTGTCATGCTCTAATCAGAATTATCCGACAGCCAGACAGTCAAACAGTCAGACAGAAAGACAGGCAGACAGACAGACAGACAAACAGACAGAAAGACAGGCAGACAGACAGACAAACAGAAAGACAAACAGACAGAAAGACAAACAGACAGAAAGACAGGCAGACAGACAGACAGACAGACAGAAGGACAGGCAGACAGATCTAGACAGACGTCGCCTGTTACTAATAAGCGTAAGATGAATGAAAGAGCATTTGCCATAGAAAGCTGAATTGAACCGGAAGAGGATTAGACGAAAGGTCAGAGAGCAAAGGACACGCACTGTTCGCCTTCAAATCTTTTGATTTCCTTAAAAGGTTTCCAACTCAATGGCCGGCGTGGAAACCCGTGGAAGCCGAGGCGTTGGAAGGAATCAGTACGACCTGTCTGCGAAAGGGATTTGGCTGAATTCCCTTCCCTCTTGCATCTGTCTACAGAGTGCTTCAGATGACTAATTAGCTTCTGTTTAACGACTATTTGTCATAAGGAAAATGATTAGCCTTGCCTTCCTCGTTTTCCAGACTTTGGACTGGCACCTCTAGAATATGGGCAATGGTGGAGCTCTTCAGAAGACTCATGGTTCAGTTTCGTAATTATGAGGTGTCTGAATTACCAGCATGCTGACCTAGTCACCTAGTAGATAATGCAGAGGTTATAGCGCTCGGGAATAAGCCGGGACTCTGCTTCTAATAGTGGCGCTTTAGAAAGTTGTAGTTGATGATTACGATTTCAGGACCAACAAATACTTCAATTTTCTGTTTCAGTAGCGACACCTAGCGAACACATTGAGCGTACTTCTCATGTGTTGAATAATTAGCGTATTAAATAGGCCTACGCTTTTCCAGAATATTAGTATCAAAAGAGAATGGCTACTCACCCACCGTCATCTACCTCACGTTCCTCTACTTATCACCTCACGGGCTCTCCATTCTAAATTGTTGTCCTTCGGCTTAACGACACTTTTTCATATCGAAGATGATTAGTATCGGAGGCAGAAAGCAACCTCGATCGAGGCTCGTACTCCACGTTTATATTGCGATCGAGCCACCCGCATTCTAAATTGAAGTCTGACCTCTTCAAGAAGTCCTACCCTAATCTATCCGCTCTGCCTTGCAGTGTCCGCTCTCTCTGGCAACCGGACTCGGCTCTCCACTGGACATCGATCTCTGGACAACCACTCTGATACGACGCAGCGCTCGTGAATAGGCTGGTGCCCTGCGCTTAGCTTTGGAGTAGAGCTTTAGAAATATGGAGATTACGGTTATAATTTATTATGATTACGAAACTTCAAGTGCTGTGTAAATTTCTGATTAAGTGTCTAGTAGGCTATTCGATTGGTGGCGCGCCACAGTCTCAATGTGGGTGTAAAGTAGAGATCCTTTGGATCGTGACCTGTAATCGATTTTACCTTACTTGACAATTGATTTTGTTTTGACGTCTGTGAAAAAGATGGTTCCCACGAGTTCGTTTTTAGCAATGAAGTAAATCTGGAGCTTAAGATTACGATTACGTTCGGGCTTACGATTACGTTCATGCTTTCTCCCTGACGATTTTCCTATTTCTGACAAACACTGTTTTAGAGCTGATTCTACTCTGTTCCGTTCAATTCTCTCAAACCTCTGTCACATCCTTCACGACCTCCTCCCTCCCTGTAAGGTCACTCCATATAATACGCGACCCAGGTCACATGATCTCACCCTACCTAGAGTTGATGCCTTTGCAAAAAAGAAGTTTTATTATGAGGATGTTATATAATAACTTTGCATAAATGTTTCTATTATGTATTTCTTCTGTAAGCAACTGTGCGTTTGCTGGTTGACAAATAAAGAATATTCTTACTTACTTACTTACGAACTTCTGGGTTAAAGATCACTTTGCATATTATCTGGGTCAAGGCTTAAGAATCGGCCTTATTGGCCGAACTTGGCCTATATTCTATGAAACGAACGCTATGATTGGTTGAATACTCAGCTGATTGTGCGCAACAATGGCGGACAACATGGCTGCCGGCCAGATTCGTCCAGGAGACAATATGGAAGCTGGAGAGGATTCGGGGAACGGAGGAGGAACGATGCCGCCGGATGCGAAAAAGATGAAACTGGACGCGAAAGATTCCGGAAACGCCGAGTACAATCTTGAGGAGCGTCTGAACGGAATTCTCTGCTGTGCTGTGTGTCTGGACCTACCAAGTCTAACGTTTTATCAGGTTCGGGCCCTGGGTATCGCGTCTTGTTACATGAAATGAATGGCCTTTTTTCTTTTTGTTCATTATATCTTATAAGAATAGATATTTGCTGCTCTACCGGAGGTTACTAGAGGAAGCGGCGAACATTTAGTATCGGGGTGCGTAAGTTTATGGACGTTTTATGTTATCTTTTGGCACGGAAGGTACCATGTTTTCGAATGACGACACTAACCCTGACCCTAACCGACCCTCACGACGCCTAAACTCACCCTAGCTGACTCTCACGACGCCTCCTAGCCGACACTGAGGACGCGAGAAAACCCACGCACCACGATTCTAAATGTTTACCGAAAATTTAGATAAGAGAATAATTGAGCTTAATGTCAGATATATATTTCGCAGCTTTATTTGTAATAAGTAGCAGTTGGTTTAGACGAACTGATAAGGAAATTGAAGTAAAATTAATAAATTAAAATTTAGAAATTCTGCCTTTGTTTCTTCTTGAGTATATCTCATTCTAGCCACGATAATCTCTGTTGTTGTCAGGCAAATAATGATACTACATTGAAGGGTATCTGTAATGTAACATTGGGACATGGTAGCTGATTGGTTAGAGCACTCTCCTTGTAACACCAAGAGTACGGGTTTGAGCCTCCTCCCCAAGACGGCTATTGCGTAACGGCCTCAAACAAGTCCTTCATTCACAATTGCTCAGCGCCTTCGACTGATGCTTGGTCATTAGACAGTGGCGCGTAGTAATAGGCGTATAAAAATAATAAAAGCAGTAGCCGCTGATTGAGTTGGCTGTTTTCAGTGTTTTGCTGAGCTTGGGAAAAGGCTGTTGCGCTGTTTCAGTGTGCCAATGGCCACCTGATGTGTGCCAGCTGCCTCTCCCATCTGCTGGCTGACTCTCGTATAAAGGGTGAGAACGCGTCATGTCCGCAGTGTCGCTGCGAGATCAGCAAAGTCCTGTGTGTTCGCAACTTGGCCGTCGAGAAGGCGATCTCGGAAATGCCGGCTGTGTGTCCTCACTGTCGCAAGATGCTGTCACGAAGCGCTCTCACGGACCACAAGAAGGATCTGTGTCAGGAGAGGTGAGCGGTTCCTCAGATCAGGGTTTCTATTGTTTGTTTAACGCTTTAATGACAAGCGTATACTGAAAGTGACTGGGAAGCCATGGCAGCTCATCATTAAAGTGTTAACGAATATCTCTGCCCACTGGGTTTGAACTTTCGACCTCTCGGTTGGGAGTTCGGAGGGTAACCAATGGAATTGCACATCCTAAGACTTTAATACTAGGCTTCTGCTGTGTTGATTGGTGTGCAAATGTTGCATCAAACTGACTGCTACTAAATATTTCTTACTGAATTTTGACCTGGAACGGAAACTCTGACGTAGCAACACGGCTCTTGTTGTGACGATGCTGGTACCTCATGAGTCATTACAATATTTACAGACTTTATAAGACAAACTCATAAATAAATTGCTCAAGTGCATTGACCCCAAATTCAATTAAATTTAACATCATGATAAAACAACCAAAACAGAACTTGATAGGGTAGCTGATTGGTTAGAGCACTCGCCTTGTAATGTGGAGAGTCTGGTTCGATACTTCTCCATTGAGACGGTTACTGTGTAGGGACCTCGCAATTACTCTGTGCCATCAAACAATATTTGGTTTTTAGATTGTGATGCTTAACAGATGTGTAATAATTATTATAATATAATAATAATAATTACAACAAGGGCTAAGCTTTTCATATCCACAGCATCAAATCAACAATAACAGAATAATAACAATAATAATAATGAAACTTGATATGAAAACATTATCAGGAAAGTCTAGAGTACAGGCGTTAATGTGGTAAACTTGATAATGATGTGGTTTTGGTGATTTCAGACCGACGCTGTGCAAGTATGCGTACATCGGATGTCCGTGGAATGGACCGTTTCGGATGCAGCACATACACGAGTCATCCTGTGCGTTCCCCAAGAAATCGGGAATCGAGCTCCTCGAACCGGTTCATCAGATACGCGAGCAGAAGGAAAAAGAAGTCCGCGTCTACAAACAGATTCTCGACCTGCTTTCGTGTGAAAAAGTCACTTTTCTGGGTAAGTCATTATTTGCATCGAAAGCATAATATTGTAGACGCATCGTCACGATTTGTAACGACCCGCCAATGACTCCACCATCTGGGTCCTTGTGTCACCGGTCAATTCCATTTGTCTTTTCCAGCTCCTCTGTGACCTGGATATCAGTGCCTGTGGACATTGCTATGGAAGTTTCTTATTTTGTATTATGTTTGCCTAAGCTACAATGTTTCACAACACTGAGTTTCTATAGGTTTCAGGTCACTCGATAGTGTAGTGGTTAGCGTGCTGTACTGTCAAATGAGAGGTTGAGGGTTCAACTCCCCGCCATTTAATATGATATCAGAAAGAGCAAGACAGCGTTTGTGAGGCATTTCAAAGGCACTGTAACAAGTATCTGGTTACATACATACATGCATACATACTTATACACATACATAAAATCAAATCAATTTATTGCAACCCAAAACATAACAGCAATATATATCTTATTGCAACACAAAACATAACAGCAATATATATCACATAACAACCTTAAAGAGAATAAGAAACCAGGGTAGCAAAGGGGAAACCAAGAAACCAGGGTAGCAAAGGGGAAACCCAGAAGGGATGTTGGTCCCGCTAAAGTAGGGTCCCCGTGCCTTTGTATTCTACAACCTAAATTCAGTAAATTGGCCTGTACATGCATACAGACAGACATGCATACATGATCAACAAGTGACTGTGGTATATATTTTAGATCTGCAGCTTTCCCCTCTCCGCACGGACGACTTCATTCCGAAGCTGTTCTACGAGACGAGCCGCTTCAACGCTCACAGCTTCCAGTGGACCGTGAAAGCCCGGGTCAACGACAACCAAGATAACCCCATTCACACGATGACCCGAACCTTAAGCTACCAGCTGGTCCTGAAAACGCGTCCTCAGAACCCGGTCCTTATGTCGTTCGTCGCGCTAAAAGGTCCGTTCGGCGAAACGTACATCGATCCAGTCATCTACGAGTTCGAGTTCAATGCGGATACGCTGGAGTCGCCGTTCCAGGAATTGCCGCTGTCCGACTCGGTGGAGTGTAACCGGATGCTCGCGGCAAAGCACATTAATCTGAGAATGGCTTTGGTTCAGAAGTAGTGGACTCGTGACTTTTGTGTTTTATTCGATCATGAGACGAATTATATACGTTTGATTTTCCGACGTTCGATCGAATTATGTCTTAAATGCGGTTTTTTGACAGCGAAAGAAACTTGCCGGATTTCTCGTGGAACTTTCTTTTGCGAAGTACAGTTTGCTTCTTTTATGAAAAAAAGTAGATTGCTTGTCCGTCTGTTTCTTTCTGTAATTGCATATCCGAATTGTACAAATATCCGTGACGATGAAATCGTTTATTAAAAGTTGCGAGTCACTGAGGTGTGGCTAGTTTTGTTTATTCGTGGTAGGTGCTGTATGCAGATGCGTGGATTTTGCTGATCATTCTATTTTAGGAGACTGTCTTGCTTGGTATGCATTGATGTCACTGTCAGCGTGTTAATGGACAACGCAATGCAGAAGTAAGGACTTGTACAGGTGCAGTTTTACTACAGATAACACGAACTCCCGACCCAATGACCTGGGTCAGGGCGCCTCTGAATTGTCGAGTGGTGCTTTATAAATGTTCGATTACAATTATGATTACAAATTAAACGCGGATGTTAGTTTGATTTGGAGTCTACCTTCAGTCAACTACAGGCTGAAAGTCATGTTTATGCTGATTGCCGTTAGGTCAGGTGTATTGCTGTGCAGCTTCCTCAAAGTGGCACTATATAAATGCGTGTAATTACTTTACATTATAGCGAATACTGTTAGACGTTGACTAGGTGTCGAGGTACACTGCATGTTGCCCGCAGGTAGACAATTGTTATCTGATTAGAAAGGTCCACGATGATGTTTGACTGCTGGGCACCGTGATGGTGTGAATGAAATTGGGCATCGTGACTGTGGTGCACTACCAGACATTTATGAAATTGGTCACTTTAGTGTTTACTGATTCCAGACGTTGCTTTTAAGAGTGTTACTACTTGTTGCATTGTTGTCTTAGTTGTTGTGCTTTATTTTGACGAGTGAGTGCCTCGTCCGGACTATGTTGTTTGTGACCGCATACTAAGTATAACATTAGAGCTTTCTTGTTTAATTCCCAGTATACCGTGCTGCGTAATTCAATCATTGCTTGTAAATAAGACGTTGTTGTGCAGTCGTTAGTTGAAACTTATTTCTTGGACGAGACACGAATTAACGAATTAAACAATTTTTGTTTGAGGAAAATTTTATTTTTAGAACGTGTCATTTATGAGCAATGGATTCGCCTTGCATTTGTTTCTTTGAATCGTTTGGAATTATGTTCAAAGGCTGCTTTGTAAGTTCAAAGGCTGTTTTATAAGTTCAAAGGCTGCTTTGTAAGTTCAAAGGCTGTTTTATAAGGTCAAAGGCTGCTTTATAAGTTCAAAGGCTGTTTTATATTAGATACGTGATAGTTAATGACTCTGGAGTAGGATTCTGTGGAAACAAGAAACGATGTTTTATTTGTCAGAACAGTTTTCTATTGTTCTTTTTGGTTCTGTGATTCAGTATTAAATATCTGTTTGCCTCTAGGTTCAGTTTTAGTTGTTCCTCACCAGTTCAAAGTCTTCTCTTTCTTGTGTTATTTTCCTTTGAGCACAACAGTTTTAATTCGGGTTAGTTCAAGACTCGACTAAAACAGATTTCATCTGTATGAAGTACATTAACTGTTCGTGAAGGCACTCCCCATAGAGCCAGCTACATTGCTAGCATCTCTTTTAATAGTGCAATCTTCGGATACAATACAATTGGAAATTTATAAAGCGCTTTAACAAGACAAAGTCTTGCACGAGAGCGCGTTGTGCTGTGTCCTATATCCATAGTGCAATGAGAATAGATGAGTTTTTAATTTTGATTTAAATTGAGTAGCAGATGAACATTGACAGATTGTAACTGAGAGACTTCCATTCTCTGGGTCTTGAGACAGCAAAAGCACGATTTCCAAACTTCCTCTTGGTGCGAAGAATGGTGAAGTCTTCTCGCATAGCCGATCTGAGTCCTCTAGGATTTGAAGCAGAACATGCACAACCATGGATATCATATGAGGGGAGGTTCCAAAATGGATATGATACATGAAGAGGGAGATTTTGAAAGTGATACGGGCGTGAATGGGAAGTAGTTGTTGAAGAGATGATGTGATCTCTAGGACCAAGACCTTTTATTAGGCGAGCGGTGGGGTGCAGAACAGATGTTAGAGGTTGTAGTGTCGATGTGAGAAGGCAAGATAGGACGGAATTACAGTAGTCGATGCGAGAGATGACAATTGCGTCTGCAATTATTAAAGCTAAGCTTTGTCCCGCTAATAGGGTTACCAGTACTTGCATTCCAGATTTTTTGGATAGATGCTAAAGTGCTTGAAGGAATAGTTAAAACTTTTAATTTCGATTTCACATTTTTTGTAAAAAATTCCTCATGCGTAGCATCGAAACCAAAGGTAAAGCCCAAAATTAGCCAAGCGCATAGCAACGGTTAAACGATCAACAATCTGGAAACCGAAAGTATTGGATAATACGTGGTGTGCAGTGTTTTTATACACATGATCTGTCTCTTTTCATTTATGAAATAAACCGTATATTTTTAAAATTAGTCGAAAAATTCTGTTCAATATATTATTCAGTCGCAAGAAATGGAGGACAATTGGTCACGACAGGTAAGAAATGGTTGATTTTTAAGTGTGAAGAAAGTTTGCCTATTATCGTCCACTTTCGTCGATGTTCTGCACGATATCAAGGGATTCAAAGGAATATGGCACAGAAGAAGAGCAGTCCGTTAAGCTCCCTGAGAGGCTGCCACGGGTATGAAGTGTTAGCCACTTCATTTTCTTAGCCTCAGTGTATGCGGGCGGGTGACCAGTCCTCTCCCTCGCCTTCTCGTCTTCCCACCGACTGTACGGTCGGTGTTCTCGAAGCTGGGTTGGTTAGGGGCGCAGATGCTGCAGAAATCTAAAAACAGATTTCTGATCTGGCGAGGATTTGAACCCTCGACCTCTCAATTGACAGCCCACCACACTAACCACTGCACTATCGAGCACCCCCAAATATAATTTCAAACTATAACCCGTATATAATGCATAAATTTGAAACTAGGTAGGACAGTAGGCTATGTTACTGTTGCAACATAGTTACGAAGTCGGAATTACACATAACAAGAACCAAATAATAATAATAATAATTGTAGTGTCGATAATCAATTTCGTCTTAGCCAGAGATCATCAATCAATTCCAAATTACCTGGATTTTCTGTAATCTAAACCAATGACTTCTATAGCTAAGCTAATCTAATCAAATGAATTCTATGCTCTGTAGCTGAACAATGTGTATTTTGAATGTGTTGGCAGGCAGATGAGGTCGAAGCCCTTAGTTCGATATTCTGCGATCAGTTCACAGTCGACGATCCTGTGAGCCGGACGTATTTAATTAGAATCGCAGATGTCCAGGAAAAGCCTCAGCTTCAGATAACACTTCAGGTCAGCCTCACTTCAAACATCTTCGTTCAGCTATGCCAGAACTATAATACAATGTAAATATGCAAGTGTGCTTTCCTCTTCAGTGTTTGTGTGTGCGTGTGCATGTGTGTTGGTGGAGGTGGAGGTGGTGTGTGAGTGTGTGTGTGTGTGTGTGTGTGTGTGTGTGTGTGTATGTGTGTGAGTGTAATCGTAAGGTTCAGAATTCTTGAGGACTGCAGACAGTCAAGTTGTGGGAACCACCTTCGTCATTGATTATTTTCCACTGGGTTTGACTGTAATGATTTCGCAAACTTCACTTATGTATACATACGTATATAATTATGTACATGTGGGCACGGTAGCCGATTAGTTAGAGCGCTGGCCCTGTAATGCGGAGAGGCGGAGTTTAGCCTCCGTGGAGATGGCTATTATATAGGGACCTTGAGCAAGTCCTTCACTCACAGAGGATGACAAGAAAATGTTAGCAGCTCTTTTGTGAGGTAATGAAAGGTGCTATATGAAATGTCTTGATGCATGCATGCATGCATAGATATTACATACATACAGGCTGTACATTGTAATAGTGAGCATTAGATGTAGATTACATGCTACATTACATTAACAATGTTACATTGTGGAAGATATGCTCTATGGTTTAAGAAGAAATATGTTCTGTTTCAGGTCACTTTTCCGCCCGATTATCCAAGCGATGCGCCTCCTACTTATCAAATAAAGTAAGTTGCTTTGCAAAACAATGAAAATTGTAAGTGATCAATGATCTTATAATTGTCTGTTTAGTATTCTTGTAAGCCACTTATACCATCTAGCCAACTTTGCTGCAATGATTACGTGACCTTGCACTGTCTGTGGAAATGTGAGATAACAAGGGATTGAACCCCCATTACACGTGAAGGTTAAAACATGAAATTGCTAACACTTTATAAGCATCTGTCTCTTGGGGTTAGCTAGAACTCGTATGCTTTGCTGTTGTCTACCACTGTCGACACTAGGGTTTCGGAAGTGGAAAGAGAGGCCAGACGCTTCAAAGGTGGACCACAGCAATCTTCACATAATGACAAATTATGTTAGCATGTTGAAATGTTAAGAAGCTGCCCATAATTGTTGGAGTTAAGGGTTTAACTGGCGAACTTTGTCCTGCTGGACTCCACTGTGCAAATGCCACTGTATATGAAAAGAAGTTACCCCTAATTTTTTGGGGAGAAAAGGTTCACTCGGAGACCATGGATTGCTACCCTCCTGTGTAAAGATGCCGCTGCTTCCTATCCCTCTTGTAGAACTTTGTTTTCATTTTCTTCTTGAACTCGCACCTACCTCTCTCAAACTCTGTTAACCATATTTTGTGGTGCAATGTCTTACAGTGCGCCTTGGTTACGAGGTGAAGAAAAAATCAACCTAGCCAACAGCTTAGATGATATTTACTGGTATGTTCATTGGATTGAAATTTACTATGCAGCATTAATTTTTTTAGTATCTTTTGTAGCTAATTTGCATATGTGGTATCTGTGACTTGATTCCATTAGGTATACATGGAAATGTTTTTGCTATGTACTGTGTATGTAGAAACTGCCTTCTATACAGTTATTAGATTAAATAGTCTAATTTTTTACATTCCAGATGGCAGATAAATAATTATTCAGTAAATTTGTTAGTAGCTTTTTAAGGTGCTGTCGGCTCATTTTATGAACAGGCTTATTTTATGTAGGATTCGGCCACACTGTTTCTTATAAGAGAGTAGTGATTAAGGCAGTGCAGTGTAATGTTGGAGACAGTAGGCAATGATAGGTGTACCATTAACTGTGGAGAAAAATGTTCGTTTGACGTTGACGTATCAATTGGTATTAGTTGAAGTATCAATTGAGTTTTTGTGTTGATAAACTTTTAAGTGGAAAAGTTTTTCAAGTGATAAATATTGACTCAAGTTCACAGACTGTTGAAGGTTTCCCGGGCTTATTCTATGCTCGATAAATACCCAGTGTTGAGATCGAGATGTGATGAATTATTTGGCGTGGACATTGTGGATGTGAATTGAGAAATTCCTGATGTTGTATAACGTGGTTTGTTTGTTATCTTTGTAGCGATAACATCGGTGAAAGCATTGTGTTCATGTGGACGGAAAAGATACGGGAGTTTCTTGTAGAAAAGTCAGATGCCGTAGAGAAAACGCCGCTCAAGTCAGACTCTCCTGATTTAGGCAGGTCAAACATTACTACTTGGGCAAATACTGGTGATTAACAGCTTATATGCGATGTAAACTGACTTCTTGTTTCTGAAACCTGTCGGAATTTGACGGAGCTTCTTCAGGCGGATTACGCTTTTTTATTATGGTTTCGATTGAAGCAGCAATCGATTCTACTGCTCTGCGTCCTCCTCTCTGTGGCAACTGGACTCGGACTTCCACTGGACATCAATCCTCTGATACAAGGCAGCTTTCGTGAATAAGCTGGTGGATGCCCTGCACTTAGGCTAGAGTAGCGCTTTAGAAATTTGGAGTTTGCGATTACGATTGATGCCTTGTTCATTATGATTATGATTATAGAAGTCATTACACAGACTAGATATAAAACTCTATTTACAAGAAATTGTTGATAATTTTTTTATAAATGTTGGATTGTCGGCCTGTGTATCAGTTGTCGGAATTGCCATACCTCCCAGAACAGAGTCAACCTTGCCGAGTCGAATATTTCAAATGTCTGTCTGTTGCATGTGGTACTTGTGAATTTGCTAAGGTGATGCTTGGGGCATTTGGATGAAATCATTGTTTCTTCTGTTTGTTTTAGGTCATCCTGATGACGGTGCAAAACTGTTTGTAAAAGAAGCAGAAGATGGAGACGACACTTATGAAGATGAATATGGGTTCAATCCAGAATTGCACACGTACAAAGCTCCTACAGCCCCCGATTTAGCAGATGGAAATGATAATGGTGATGGTAGGTAGCTTTTTTAAAAATTAATTTTATTGTAAACAGCCCTAATATAGAAGTTGAAATCAGTGGAAACAAACTGCAACTATTACTGAGTCTCTGCTTTTTTCAGTTTCTGTAATGTATATAGTGTCAAGCTGTTTTTGTTGTAAACATGGAACCTCTTAAATTGTTAAAGCTGGCTGCATTTGGGACATTTTTAGTGTACATGTACATATAATTTTTATCAGAATGCTATTTAATGAACTGTAATACCACTGTATTACTTGCTGATGGGGATCTGGCACACGTTCGTGGACCATGTGTGGTCACACTAAGAACCACTGGTGTATAAATAATAATAATAATATCTTTTCTTTAATAAGCGCCTGACAAACGCACTGCGCTGTACATTTACATGTTATGCAATTTAAATCTTAACTACTAACAGAACAGACAGCTTGCAATACAACGGCGCTAATAGCAGCCTACAAAGCATATCCGCCCAACGGGGGCTCGAACTCGGTACCTCTCGGTCTGTGTGCCAGATGTTATCCAATGCGCCACGGGCCCCCCATGTTCTTTACAGTGCTAAGCTGCTATGTACAGTTTGAAGAATTTTTTTTCTACAATCCTTTATAATATGCACCAAAATGTTTGGTAGATTGTTAAGTTTTCTGTAAGATTTTCAGGATATGTACGGATAAATCTGTTCCAGTAAAAATATTTCCGTGCAAAGATCTTTGGCGGTAGTATCTAAATTATGATAGAGTGTGCTATAATAATAGTTGGTGTATACTTTACCTTGTGACGCAAGACCGCGAAACAAGTGTTGAAACATGGAGGACTTTTATGGGATGTTTTCAAAACATTCGGTGCCTAATAAAATCGATTGCGTGAAGTTAGTAAAATGGTGCGAACTCTGTGGATATGGTACACAAAATGCGTCCCCCGTCAGTTTCTGTGTAAGGCAGCGACATGTTTGTCCTCTGAGCCACCGTTACCGTGCGAAATCGCCATACGCCGGCGACTGGCGTCCGATGGCAGTCAGGATTTGACCGGTATGGAAAGACAGAAGTTGACGAACCATTGCGATAAGCTTGATTGCATTTGTCAGAGTGTCTGTCGATTATTACTTGAGCGTCCCAGATGACAAGATTACAAAACCATGGATTGAGACACGGTATGCGATTGGTTAGAGCGCTCGCCTTGTAAGTTGTAACGCGGAATGTCCTTCACTCACAATTACTTAGCGCCACCGATTGATGCTTGGTCATTAGATTGCGGCGCTTAATAAATGTGTAATAATAATTGTAACCAAACTGTGATTAAAATGTCGTTAGAGAAATAAACAGTAGCTGCAGGATTTATAATTTCCCAACCTGAACATTTCTACCATACAGTCTATATGGGCAGAGATTCAATATGCTATCCAGGGAACTTTTTAATTAATATTACAGATATCCCGCTGCCGCCTATTCATGATGGTGAGTTTGTCAGAGACAGAAAGAGCCTTTTCCAAGGCCACCTTGCTCCCGTCATGCATAAAAAACAGGTTTAACTATTACTTGTTATGTAATTTTTGTCTCTGATCAACAGTTGTACATAAGAATAAAAGAATAATGGTTCATAATGTCAGACACTACATCTTCAATATATTAATGTACATCTAGTTTATGCAAAGTAATTAGAAGTGATGGTGGGGTGACTCGTGTGGTTTTCCAAGACATTAGTGATTAGGATAAATGAGATAAGATTAAAGCCTAAACTTAATGGGGCATTTGTGTGCTTCAGCAAAGCATCTGTTTGTTTAGAAAATTATTCATTGTTAATTTAATTTCTCTGAAAAATTTACAGAAATCTGTTGTTTTGTTCATTCTAACAATGCAAGACATCTTTTAGTGCAGATAGAATCTGCTGGGGAAGTCGGTTTGATTATTGATGCGGCACTCAAACTCAAACAATAATGATTGTAAATTCATTTATTTATTCCGGAAATTTATATAGATTCTTGTTTTTTGTTAGGTGACTATGGTGCTTGACAAGCTGAAAGAAAATAGGAAGATCGCAGCAGCCACACATAATATAATTGCGTACAGGTTTGTATTTTAGTTTGCTATCAGATTGTTGGTAATACAATAGGGCAGACTCGGACAGCAGGACTTTTAAAACGGATGGTTGTACAGCAATATATCAGTTGTACTCTTTGTACAGATAAGTGTACAGGGGAGTGTCATACAATATTGTTTACAGGCAACATTAAACTGTGACCTGTGTATTCTGTCTTAATGTTACAAAGCCTGACCAACCTTTAGTCATATGATGTCAGACCACAAGATTCATGTGCTTGATTAATTTTCTATAGTTTTGCAATTTCAACTTCTTACTACTTTTATTCAAGTTGCAATACTTTTAGCAGTTGAGGCTGCTATGAAGTTGAAATTGCTGTGGAATGTAAAACCATATTTCTGCCCGCTTAAGAGGTTGTGCACCAGTGACTATTTGTGAACTTATAAGTTCATATTATTCTGTATCGATCAATTTTCAATAATTTTATTTGAGGAAGTATGCAGACTGCATCGTTAGATTTTGACCAGGTTATGCAGTGTTTTTGATATTACATTTCACTGCATTTTTATTTGCATTACGTTGTGTTTCTGTTTAGGATCGAATGTGGTCGGGACTCCTTCATCACGGGCTGCGAAGATGACGGTGAAATCCATGCAGGCTCGAGAATGCTACATCTGCTCAATGTAAGTATTTCTCTCGTTTTGATGCTTTCTTAATTTAGGGGCCACGAGGGGTAGGGAGTTAACCAAAATGCATGTGCTTGCATATAGGGGGCCTGTTGATAAAGTAGGTACGCATAGGAAACGGAGGGTGGGTGGGTAAAACCTTAATAATAATTTGTCTATTATTGGCCTTCGAATGAGCCACTGAACTATCAGACAAGTACTATCAGGAAAAGTAGGACTGTGGAAGAGGTGTAACTTGTATGCCACGTTACCTCTGACTGCTATTAAAGATTGTTTCTGCGTGGATTAAATATAGACCATTCTATAGGATTCGGGAGGTGGGTGGATAAAGCGTGCGTACACAGGTGAGGGAGGTGGGTGGATAAAGCATACAGGGAGGGGACCAATTTTTCCGGATTTCTGCATATATACTAAATTGATGGCCACTTGCTGTATTGTGGCTATTCATTTCATATTGTCTGTTTATAAATTATTGATGCCAACATCCAACAGTTGTTTGTCAGTTGACTGTTATTTTTCTTCTTACATTGTAGATAATCGATGCAAGAAACGTTATGGTGATAGTGACGCGATGGTATGGTGGTATTCACCTCGGTCCAGATAGATTTAAACACATCAACAACTGTACGCGAGAACTACTCGAGGCTCATGGCTATGTTAAGGATAAGGTAACTATTATTATCAGTTTTGTTTGTCTTAAATTTACATGGGTAAATAAATTCTTCAGTATTCCAACAAATTCCAGAGGCGATTAATGGCTCTTGTACAGCTGCAAGATTTTGCAGAGGTAAGTAAGGTTTTCTGGAGAGAAATTTTCAGAATGCGCTTTTACATTTTTTTTATTGTTTTAAATGTAAATTAGATTGAGAACATATTGCTGACAATATTTGAGAATGTCTGTTTTCATTCCTTCTGGCTACTGAGGCATTAAAATTTACAGTCTGACACTAAAACAACTCTGCTGGGTGTTTGTAGTACGTATGAGAGACTTTTATGGGCGGATTATGCAAATTATATGACAAGGCTTCAACAGAAGTACTGCAGTTAAAGTGTATTTGTTGACTGTGCTGCTGAATTTAAACAGTTAATGGCATCATTAGCCTCCTGGAATTTGACCAAATTAAGCTACTAGGCTTTCATACACATGCCTCTTGCCTTATTATACAGTAGTTATGGAGAATTCTTTAGCCCAAATAGTTTGGTTAACCTAGTCGCATTTTATACATTGCAGATGGCAGATAAAAAGGGGCCAAAGAGCAGGGCAGCCAGTCAGGAGAGTCAGGGTACAACACAGGGTCACAAGGCCAGCCATGGACAGCGACATGGGAAGAAGGGAAAATGATGTAATTGGAGAGTTGTCGAGATTTTTTAAAATTGAGGGTGCTGGTCTCCGTACGGACGTACAGTCAGTAAAGATTTGCCATCTAGGATAGCAGTCTTCCATGTTGCCTGCTTTGTGAGTTATTTTATTAAACGCTATTGCATGACTTGTGGTGGAAAGCAGTTTTTACTTGAGAGAGATTGAAATTTTATTGTCACAAGTGCCAAGATTGCTATGGATTTGTTGGCTGCATTTTGTAACAAGCCTTGTCTTTTAAGGTAACTTAGTTTTTGATGAAATTGTGTTGAGAAAAACCTATGAGAATCACAGGCTGCCACGACAGTGCAGTCCGATAGTAACGGCAACATATCTGAAGCGTAGGCAATTGGATTGTTACCACTGTGCACCTAAGTGGCTTCTATTCATAAATTGAGGTACAGCAATGCTCAGCTGATGTGTATAGGTCTAAAAATATTATATACTAATTTTGGTGTGATGTTTGGCATTTGGCCAACCAGTTATTCATATACACGTGTAGCTGTTATCATAGTCACAGGCTCATAGGAGGATATGCACTACCAACTTTGCATAATACACCATGAATCAATTGTTGTGCAGAAATTTGGATCCATATGCGATACAATGTTATGTTGGATATCGTGGTATGAACATGTTGCCTACGTTTAGTTACAGTTCAATGTATAGAGGCCTACTTGCTGGATGTTCGGAGAAAATCACATGTCAATTTTCTGTGAAGTGAAAACGAATGATGACCAAATTAAGTGGCTAAACATTGCTTTTGATTGGTGAATATAGACACTTATTTAAATGATCTTCTCACAAAGAACATTGGGAGCTGTTTTAATATCAAATAATAATGAATACATGAATATTAGTATCACTTAAGATCTCAGTTTTAAGGTTCATGACTTATCAGGGCCTACTACTTAAATGAGAAAATGCTGTCATTTATTTAGCCGACTGGAATACTTTATTGCCTTCGACTTAATTTACATTCTGCAGCTTCTTTACGATAGTGTTTATTGCTTGCTGACAATCGAAGAGTTTTATAAGATTTTATTAAAATCTTTAACTAAAGCTTTTGCCCTAAGGTACTTCAGGAGTTTTGTTGTACAGGAAATTTGTAAAAAAAATTTATTCTACTAATTAGGCCTACTGACAACCTGAATGAATGAATTATTGATTGTGCCACAGTAAGATTTCTCTGGTCTGGCCTTTCCTCAGTTTTCTGTGAAGTAACTTATCTCTGTTTCTCCTGTTAAGGCAAATAACACAAGTCGATATTCATATGGGGCATTATGTAAATTACAATCAGTGTAATGCCATTGTTCAGAGTTTGCATTCCTTCAATTTGGCAATACGTTACAGTTACTGTATGAAAACTATGTAAATGTTAAGTCAGCAAAACAAAGTATTTTCAAAATAATTTAATGTAACAAAACATGTCAACAAAAATCTCAACTCATCATTAGTAACTAAATTTTACATTACAAACAGCATCATTAGTAACAACATTAAGTCTACAAAGTGTGTATCTATATATTAGCGGTGGAATGTAGGTTCAATACCATAAGGTGTTGATTTCTATATCAAAATCTATACTGACGTATATTCAGATAGACGTATCCTCTATAGTCTATACTATGCTTGTAAAACCAATGTTGGCTCCAGTTATTTGTGGCAGTTGGTAGCAGTGCTTGATCTGACATGTTTATTAAGTTTGTACCATCCCTTCAAACTGCAGGCCCTACCCAAGAAAATTCCTCAAAGGGGCCCTTCAATTCCCAGGCCATACTTAGTCCGGCTAAGCAGGTCCCTCTCCTACTGCTGTGCCTTAGCCATCCATATTTATGCCCCTCTTGTAAAGGAATGCTGATACACAAAATACTAGAAACAGTTCACTGTATGTACAGTATGTGTGTGTATATATATATATATATGTGTGTGTGTGTATACATGTATATATATATATAATTAACAAAATAGGGTCAGTTTTAAATAAATGTAAATTGTTTGTACTGACTGCATATATAGCGTCCTGAAAGACACTTTAAAGCAGTGGTTCTTAACCTTTTCAAGGGAGCCGAACCCCAAGAGAAATCCACGACCACTCACCGAACCCCTCAAGTTTGAACAATAATTTTTTAACTAATTGGAACAAAAGGAAATAAAAAATTGTACCAAAATGTGATGCAATATTAATACATTCAATAGGGCCTACATGAACTACTAACAGTTAACTAACCGTACCAACACTATTAAATAAAAGTCGAAAAATAGAAATAAAATAGCAAATGATTTTTCACTCACACTCACTGACCCTGAATATGTAGGCCTATATTTTCAGAGGACCTCTGCCGAACCCCTGGCACTGGCTCACCGAACCCCAGGGGTTCGGTCGAACACTGGTTAAGAAACACTGCTTTAAAGCAATCACAGTGTTTTCGGATAAAGTGGATCTAGCTACTCAGTCCAAGAGTTGAGAGGGCTCGATATGATGAAGGGTGCTTCGATTTTTAGGAACCCCTCATAGTCTACAGTCGCTTTCGTTTGGCGTGGATCTATTGGTTTCGGAAGATAGAACCATTCCTGGTAGTCCCGCTTTAAGTGGTCTGTTGGGGACCTTTTCAGACTGGCCAGGACTTTGATCTTCTTGCCATCTCCGCTCGTCTTGACCGAGATGTTGTTCGGTGCGAAATGCTGACCAAGTGCAATGACCAGTTGTACCACTGCTCCGTTGCTATCGTCTGCGCTGATGAAGCTGTGTCGAATGGATGACTCGGGCAAGGACCTTGACCGAGCCAGTGGCTTCTTTGTCCCGCACTGTATTGTGTTTGACTTGCGGAATGACTCCCGTAGTAACTTTCTGAGCAGGTTTGCCGTGCTGCAAGCTCGCGTGACTTGATTGAGAATGGCCCGTCGTAGGGGCATCTTTCTGGTATAAACGGGTCGAGCAATTGTGAGAGTGGGAGAAGAATTCGGATCGGTGTCCGAAGGTTTTACTAGATCGGAATTCGTCTCCTCCTCGGAGAGGCCATAATTCTTTCGGTTATCGTTTTCATCCGAGAAATTTTCATCTAAGGAGACGCAATCCATCTCGCTCGATGTATCGTCCTCGGTCTCGAAGCTGTGTATCGTGACGTCGTCTGAGAACGCAACGCGTCTTTTTGTTGAGCTTTTTGCGTCGTTTGATGATAATTCTTCTTTAGAATCTGCTAGACGAGGGTTTATTCTGTCGTAGGTTTCATTTTCCTTGGCATCTGAAGAATTTTCATTTCTGTATTTGAGGCCATGCTGTTGTGACTCTTCAGTGTGTTGACTTGCCCGCGGTGCGGCACTGCCCCGCACGACACAAATCTCTACCAGATGGTCGCCGCCTCCAATTTCTCTGGCAACACCCTCGGAGAATGTATAGCTGGCACGCTTTTCGCTCGTTGTGTCATTTTTGGTGTTGAGAACGAGCAGAGATCGGTGACTGTTGGTGCAACCTTTCGACACGCGACAGAGTTTTCGCTTGACGACAGGTGGCGAGTCTGAATCCGTTACGTCACTGTCTCTTTCCGGCAGACAACCGGAAATACTCTTTTTAAACGACGCCATATTCTCAGTTTCTGCAAAGATCATTAAATTTTTCTATTTATTTCAGCACAGGTTAATCACGGATTAATAGTTTGTTCCTGTTAATTTTAGGCCTATAGCGTAGTGCCATTTAGGCTAGCGCTTTTCTGAATTCTGAGTTAAGCTTAAATGCAGGCGTTATATTAGGTTAAATGGAAATGCAGGGTTAAAGCTAACATACGTGTATGTATCATAAGAGTAGGCCTAATTACGAGATTTCTACAGCGCCCAAAGAAGCGGAAGTTAATTCCAGAGACGCGGAACAGATATGGCTATTGGCTAAGAAACGATTTGCCAATTTTAGTGTTGAGGTGAGGGAAGGGCGGAGAAGTGCTATAGAACGGATGAGGAGCGGATTGTGAATAATTAACAGTGACGAACTGTGACGAAGATAGTAGATCTATATATAGCGTGTACGCTTGCGGACGTGGGGATAGGTATACCTAGGCCTAGTCTTCGTGTATTATTGTCAACAGTTACTGTCAAGGGATCATGGCTGCATTGGTGTAGCAAACTTGGGGTTTGTACGGCACAAGCCCAAGTCAAAACGCCAAGACCGTATTAACATAACATAACATAACAAGGGTTTTAAGTGGTTCAGAAGACGTTTAGTCTGTGTTAGAACCACTGCCACGTGTATTGCCACGTGTCAGTCCCATTTAGTGCCTACACTTGTTTAGACACCTCTAAAGCTAGGCCCCTATATCCCTCTATGTACGATCTCAAATTTATCTCGGAGATCTGACAAGTTGGCTGGGATTGCGCGGTTGTGTCGAAATTTTGTTATTATCTCTTCCTATCGTGTTAATTCTGTTTCCACTTTTAGTTTTCCGTTCCTGCTCTATGTGACGCAGCTAAGTGAATTTATGTGATTTATCTCACCGTTCTCACTCTCACGTCATTTGATGCTTAGATATAGGCTGGCCTTTGCTACATTCAAAGCATCAAGTGACCTTAAACAAATGACTTATAAAGTCATTTGGATGCGCCACATTGAAGGATAACCTCTTACGAATCAACAAATTCGTTTCATTGAATAGTTTCACTGTTCAGAGCACGATCAGTTATAGCCTCAGTCAGGCAATATTCTCTGCCTGGTTCATCTTGCCATTCGACAGGCTTTCCAATCCAAATTAAAGTTCCATTTCCCAAAGAATTCCTACCATAATCCATCCAATCCTCCTTCCAAGCTTTCTCGTCCTCGGCAAAACTCACCTTAGAAACTCCTCTTCCTCCTCTCTCTGAATAGATGTCAGTGGCTTCTATATCCCCCTAAACAACCGGGCTCAATCCCTCCCTCCCCCCCCCCTGGACCGAGCCTCCCCTTTCTCCAAGATCCCATATTGCCGACGAGAGTTTTAGCTAATTTCCATGTGCGTATTTATGGGGGAGTTTTACGGATTCAAACTCCCCCTCCCAGATAAGACATGTGAAATACCAAAAAACCTTAATTCTTGCTTCAATCTCCAATGGAAAACCCTCCGAAATCTTAAACCCCCTCCGAAATATCTTCCTGGCTACGCCCATGCTCATTTCTGATTAGATAAATGTGTTTGTAATTCATAGGTTTCATCTGATAAAACTTGTAGAAAGTGATAAAAATTGAAAACCATGCACTTCCCCCTGTTTTTAACTGGGCTCAACTTGCGCCCGCCTTGTATAGGGATAGAAGCCCCTGTAGATGTCTGCCAGCCTCGGATCTCCACTGGACAAAAATCCCAATAACACGACGCAGCGCTCATGAATAAGCTGGTGCCCTGCGCTTTAGTTTTCGAGCAGAGCTTACGAAATGTTGAGTTTACAATCACGATTAAGAGTAGGCCTAGTTAAAAACATGTAGCCCTAAATAACAAGCTATAAACGTACCAAGATTTGAAGTTTTCATGGCGTTCGTTGGCAAATCCTAACGGGCTCGATCCGACGCCTCTCGCTTGACTCTCGTAAATACAGACCTATCTACGAAGACAGGCGAATAAAACGGGACGATGTGTTTACCCGCTACACCTGCCCGCCTGTGTGTACGTGTTTGTCTCTGTGGCCCTATGCGTGTTCGTCTGCGTGCGTTCGGCTGCCTTCGTGTCGTGACCCGAGTGTTTGAGGTCGAATCGTGACTTGGCGTGATCGTGCTCTCGCATAATCGTGTGGAACATTTTGGCACATGATAATGCCACAAGGCTCTCGATGGCAGCCAAATATAGAAACACGCCAGAAGCCTCGGGCCTACGACGGTCATCGATAGCCGTACTCTTAAGCAGGCATTATAATATGACAGGCCTGCTTAAGAGTATAGGCCTATAATGTCTGCTAACAACAGATACCGCTATACGGAACGGCAGATCCAGTAGACTCCAATCGTGACAGCCCGTTCCTTGGGTAAACTGTGCCACAATTGGGACCTGCTATAGGGGTCAGTGAGCACGGCTGTCTGAGGTACGAGTTAAGGGGGTCATGGCCGACGTAGGTCGAGAATGGTTTCGATGATAGTAGGCCCTATTATATCTCTGAGGACACTATCACGGCTTTTAAGAGGAAAGTATAGGCGGGATTTTGGCTAGTATAAGCATTGCAGCTGTTCTAACTTCTAAACTTCTAACACATATTATACCTCTTCTGAACCACTTTAAACCTTTGTTATGTTGTGTTAATCCGACCTTGCACAGTGCACCTGTTAATTCATTGTTCTTTATATTGGATAATTTCTAGACTCGGAGGGAGGAGTCAGCCTATAGATCCGTTCTTGTCAGTTCATGCTCGTTGCCGGATATTTCTACTCGCAATTTGTCTTGTGACGAAAGATAGACCTCGTGCGCTTCTTAATTATAACCTCGTTTCCGTAATCCGGGATTATGCCTCTACACCTGTTAGGGGCATATCTACGGATTGACAACGAAATTGGTTAGGATTATGGTGAGGGTTGCCTACAGAAATAACGGAAACTGAAAAGTCATCCTAATCCGGGAAACCAACAAATTAAAAATGGTGGACAGAAGAATTGGTGGTAAAAAAAACTGGGGACCTATAGAAATAATGGCCGAACTATGGGGCTGCGAATTGTTAAATCCGTCCAGTGGCCATCATATCGATCCTTGGGGGTTTTGGCCACATTGCCTTCTTAATAGCCTATGCAGCCCGGAGTCTAAAATCGTTTTTGTTTTCTTACACAACGTGTGCATTGACATTGTCGAGTGTCCAGTTGACTAGCCTATTCTGAAGTGTGCAGTGGACATGTACATGTACACGTAGTGTGAATTTCTAGATTAGCGCAACTCAACTACACACGATTTCGTTCTAATAATATTACATAAAATTTAACTAGGCCTATAAACCAGTTCAAGTACAGTTTGATAGTGTTGTTTGGAGGCGAACGTACAGTTGACATTTCCGAGTATTTCAGACACTGGACCACAGTATCCATGGGGGTTTTGGCCACATTACCTTAATTGTTTAGTGTGTAGGCGTCGCGCCCATTAACGGGTCTTCTGCGCTCACCAGTATACGTCTACAGGCGCTATATCATACATTCATACATACATACATACATTCATACATGCGTATACATACATACACGAGGTTGCATATACTACAGAAGAGAGCGGTTCGTATTATCGCTGGCGCTCCATACAGCTCCCACACGAGACAGATATTTCAAGATCTTCGTATCTTAAAAATCGACCAAATTAATAAATCGCAAATATGTGAATTTATGTTCCGCTTTACCAATAATTTATTACCACCTGCCTTCAAAGGCTACTTCCCCTGTGTGTCTGACGTACATGCTCACTACACCAGAGCCAGAGATGATTATCGGACAGGATTTGCTCGTACAAATTCGCGTCTCTTTTCGATTAAATGCACTGGCCCAGCTGCTTGGAACAGTCTGTCTTTAGATATTCGCAAACTGCCTAACCTTCACTTATTCAAAAAGTCACTGCGCAAAATACTACTGGAATCACAGCTTGTCTAACGCATTGATTTGCTAGTGTTCTACATGAACTATGTGTTTTTTTAAATTTTGTTGCAATTTTTGTGATCTCTTTTCATTCTGTTTAATTCTTGCTTTTTCTCACCCTTCCTTGTATTTAAATATATTCACGTTTGCTATGTTTAACCTCATTGGTAAGAGTAACCGATATCTGAAGTTACACTATACATGCTTGGTTTGGTTTGATTCTAGTTAAGGTTTTTTTGGTTTAGTTTGAATGTAGTTAAGGTTTATGTTTTTCGCAATAGCTTTTTTGGTTCGAAACTGAATAATTGATTCTAAGTCCTTCCTGTTGTTATCATGTACTGCGATATTAATAATAACTTAGGTGACCCTAGCTAGCGGGACTATTGTCCTTTCGGGGTTCCCTTTTGTGGCTACTGAGGAAAAATAATCATGCTGCTACTGTGTTGTGATGCTAACAATGGCAATTAATCATGTTACCTTTGTTTCACTTTAATGGCTTCAATAAAAAGAATTGAATTGAATTGAATTGAATTGAACATAGGTATACTTACATAGCCCTCGCAACTTGGCCGAGTTTACGAATGAAACATTTTAAAGATTGACCTGTAAGCCTATATGCATTAGCATGATGTGCATGCCATGATTTGGGCATTAAGTGCATTTGCACTGCGTAGGCCTGTATATTAGTGTACACATGAACCTGGCTATAGAGAGACCTTTTAGGGCCGGGTTGAAGTCTCAATTGAAGGTGTGGCCTACGACCCTCTGCTTCGTGTCGCCGATGCCTTTGTATAGCACTATGCCCTCCCACTAGACCTGGGAGTCGACCCCAATAAGTCGACCCCAGTCGACTTGGGCATCCCAAGTCGAGTCGAGTCGTTTCTGCTTAGCGCAACTGACCCTCAAGTCGAATTTGTACTGAAAAGTAACCTCAAGTTGTTTTCTACAGAAGTCGACTTAAACCGACTTGGGACACAAACAAATCTAAATTTATCTCGCCACACTAATGATCGTGAGGCCACGGCGGCGTTTAAGCAGTTGTATAGTGTTTTTATTGTGAACATGCATTTTTAAGACCTATAGTGTGTTAGGGTTGTGTCATGACCTGTATATAATTATATATGTATAAACATGATCTAGTTGAGCGGGCGGTCAGCGCCGCTTGTCTTATGTAAACATTGACTGAATAATTGAGCACGTGCTAATAGCGCGGGAAAGGTTAGAAATTGCTGATTACAGTCGATTTGAATAATGCAGTTGTCTTAATACAGTAGATAGAGCTGTATACTGAGAGTGAAGTGTTAAGAAATATAATTGATTTATGTTGACGATGCACACTGAATTGAAGTGTAGAAGATAAAAGTTGATTTTCATCTCATTTGAAAGAGTAAGAAACGCAGAACGGTATTGCGATATTATTTTGTATTATCGACGCCGGTTGCTTCGGTTGGGCTAAGCAATTACTTAGGCCTACTTATTTTTTATCGGTGTCGATTTATCTATATCATGATTTATTATATGTTAAAGCGTCACACGTACGTTTAACAAAACTGGTGAATCGAAATGTTAATATAAATGTTAGCACGTCTGCCTTATCAAGAGCTGAACACGCGCAAATCAATGAACTTTTAGTCGTCAGTGAATTCGACCCAAAGAAATCTGGATCTCATACTAATCAATCGATCGTTTGGCGCTACTTTGGTGCACTGCATTAGTCGTTTGCAGACGGAAAAACAGTTGTATTAGACAATGATCGACTATATTGTCGGTGAGTGGTAGTACTGTGGAATGATACGCATGCATTGCTATTTGAATGACGTTAGTGGCCAAATAATTATGACCACAGAATTAAACTGTGTCATTATAACACGCCATTCAGTGCAACCAGTCCGCGTTCCACTGCAGATTCTTCTGTTAACACATTAGAGCATTACTAAACTATTCAAGCACAAACCCAAACAGCTTAAAATAGGCCTAATGAGCAATTTTATTCATCAGGTGTTGAGATCTCATTACTCATTAGTATAAGAAATTAATGCTTGCCAGGCAAATTGGCATGACTTTTTATTATTAGCCGTACGTAATCGTAATTACCATGTCAGAAGTCGACTTGAAGTCGAAAGTTGGTTGTTTTTCTGCCAAGTCGGGTCAAGTCGTTTTGACTCCAAGTTGTCGACTTCAAGTCGACCTCAAGTCACTTTAGGGTCAAGTGGGGTCAGATTGGCTGACCAAAGTGACTCCCAGGTCTACCTCCCACGAGAGTCTACATCGTGGGTTACTTTGTGGCATTGCAAGATTGTCGACAATGCTGGCCAACAGGACTGTACTTATGTAAACATGCATGTATACTTACGTATGCATGTATGTGTTGTGTTTAATTATGGATGCGTAGCCTATATGCGTGAATGCATTGCATGCATATATGTATCTATGTATGTTTATTTATGTATGTGTATGTATGTATGTATGTAGTGTGCCTGTATGGCTGTATGCATATGTGTAGGCCTATGTATGCAGGAGCGTATAGCGAGACTTAAATTCAAGAGGAGGCAACTTCACAGACCATTGGCAAAATCCTGGTCATTGGTCAATAGAAGTTCCAGTATATAAAATGAGGCAAGAGGAGGCAACTGCCTCCTCGTGCCTCAATGTAGCTACGCCTATGTATGTATGTATGCATGTATGTATGTAAGTATGCATGCATGTCATGTGTTTGTATGCATATGTACGAATGGTTGTATGTATGCATGCGTACATGTAGGCCTAGTGTGTATAATATGTGTATGTATGTATGTATGTATGTAACTCTGCATGCATGTAGTGTGTATGTATGCATGTAAGTCTTACTTATGGATGTATGGATATATGTATTTACGTACGTATGTATGCGTAGGCCTGCGTATGAATGTATAAAATAGGCCTCTCAAGAATTTATTTCGAATCGACCATAATATCCTTATTCGTGATTATAAGAGATGTCTCGATCGGTGGAAGTGACACATAATGTGTTGTCTATCCATTCCATTTGCTGGTGATATCTAGACATGTCAGGTGTTGCAACAACTGTGTTGGTGGTATAGATCAACGAGTGTTACAACATTCAAGTGAGTCAACCACCTCACGAAGTATAGGGCCCCTTCCTGACAATGACTATTGAACTCTGACACTCCCGTTTTCGGGTGGAGCAAGTCCCAAGCCTTGGTGATTGAGGAGGGCGACGCTAATAATCTAATCTTCCGAAAACAACGGATCGTGTCATGCACCCTCGGCGATCGCTCCCTCGATTAGGGGGGGTCTAGCGCGGATCCCAACAGCCGTCACCGTTTTTGGAAGCATTTGACATGACATGGGGCCTATTGTTAGCGTTCTGGGATCCGTTTTCAGCTATATCTGAACGTTTATTTCAAACACAAACTACTAAAAGTTTCAATTGCTTTTTTTATGTACTTTAAATTTTTCAGGTTATCTTGACCAGTTTGGATAAAATAAAAATGAGGAAAATCATAACCATTCATTGCCCCCTCTCCAGACGTCCATGCATAGGGGTGCATACATGTATACATACATAGGCCTACATACATGCTGTGCATATAGGCCTATATATCCTATAGGTCGGCTATTATAGACCTGTGTAATTTCCCTATAATTTCCCTCTTATGTTGCTGCGGGTAAGGGTTGCTGGAAACCCATTTTCCGGTCAATCTCGTGCCTCCTTCTATGTGAGAATCTATTATTGGATCCATCCTTTAGGGCCACTTACACAATATTTATATAGCTCTATTTATAGTTCTATTTCGCGCGCGCATGCACACTCAAACCCGCGCGCGCGCACACAGACCAGCAGAACACGGAGATCGTTAACGCGGAAGTCAAAGTGGGTGAAGAGCTGAATAATTAGAATATAGATTTACAAATGGTCTCGGTCTTGTTAGCTTTGCTTGCGTGCAAGTACGGAATGGGACACGCATATAGCCTAAATATCATGTGAGACCCATGTATGTCAAACCCATGATACTGGCCTCATCATGCAGTTGGTGTTGGCCATGCATCCTGGCAGGCTGAAGGCCTATACTATATGGCATGCTATCCTTTGTACAGGCAGAAGTTTATACAGTTCTGCATAATAGTTCTAATTATTCTATCAGAAGCACGAATACAAAGCACGTCGTGTGCAGCGAATAGCTAGCTTTTTATGGTAGGCCTAGGCCTATCCATTGTCAACTTTCTTTGCCGACCCTGGGTTATGTAGGGCCTATGGCCCAGCAGGGGGGTCGGTGTAGGGCGATCTGGGGCAGAAAAGTTGGGAACTTTCCATTGATTTGGTTTACGCGAAACAACCTGTATTTTTGCACTCATTGGGGCCTATGTTTAGGCCTACGATTACTCACCTACCTTCATAGTTGTTTACTTCCCTGCAGCTGAGTTGCTTCTTTTTCTTTGTATGTTTATGGTTTATCTGCCTTCTCTGTACGCATTTTGTGCTTTCGTTCTTTTGTGCTGCCCAATTTTTGTGACGAAATAAAGTGTATAATTTATTGCTGGCATCCGTGTTGCATGCGGAAGCCCTTTCATTCATTCATTCATTCATTCATTCATTCATTCATTCATTCATTCATTCATTCATTCATTCATTCATTCATTCATTCATTCATTCATTCATTCATCCAGAGGACTTATATAATATAGCGCCCCTCAAATGTACCAGATAGCCTACCTTTTCAATCTTCGGATGCAGGCCTCTAAAACATAAAAGGTCGCTTACCGTCTACATCGTGCACCTTTGGCCCTTGGGGCTTGCCGTTTTCTATATTTTGAGGCTTTGAGCCACCCTTACTTGGCAAGGTCAAGAAGAACTGTATAGGCATATCTGCCGACTTCTACCAACTTGCTATAAATACGGACTGTATACCCCCTACGGTGGCCCTACCTTAATTACTGCCTAAGCAGCGTTTATGTCGGCTTATTGAGGTCTACTAAAGTAAACGAGTAGCCTAATTGCAATGAGTATTGAATAACCATTTCCCCCATAAGACGTTGAACCTCCACTTCGTACCTCTAGACAACCCCTCTGACGCGACGAAGCGATGAATAAGGGACCGTAGTAGGCCTACGCAGTGTTTGCCTAATGACAGAGCTGTGTCTTAACAAAGATGATTAGCGTCTATAATTAACTTATAGGCTAAAGCAGGCCTATTAATTGGGACCGGTACCAGAGAACATGGCAATGGTTGATGGCCGGGAGTGATAGTAAATTGCAATGCCCTGCGAGCCGCTTTAAATGCATGAGGTATGTATAGAGGTTATAACGATTGCAATTCGAGCGTTTGGGCAGACAGCTAACACTATACAGGATGAATTACGGGACAACGTTTGCTATAGGCCTACACATAGGCCCTAATATTATTAGTTACTGTTCTTAAGTCTTTCGCTCTTGTACAAATTACAAATTAATTATAATCATTATTTCTTATTAATTCAAACCGACAAACGCAGTATCATTACAATTCACTATGAACGGATGATCACAAGTTTTTACAGGAGTCGAATTTAACTGTATACGACAGCCATGCAAGACGCCCATCACGTCCTACATCTCATTTTTACAAACGCACCATCTGGCGAATGAAAGGCTGAGTCGATCTTTGGGAGGGTTGCGGGAAGCAATCCCGCCTCCAACTGCTCTTCACGCCAGTGATGTTACAACTACTCTAAGAACCCAACCCCCACCCCCACGGTGCCCACCCCTCATTGATATCTTTCATGTGGATTCGTAATCGTGATCTCGACATTTCGACACAGCGCGTAAAAAGAGAAGTCTCGGGAACCAGCTTATTCGCAGGCGCTTAGTCAAAACCAAATTGAGACGCTGGGGGGGGGGTAAAATCGGTTCCAGGTCAAGCGCCAAAGAGGTAAAGCAGGTAGACAGTAAGAGCGAAATGAATGGTGTCTAGAACTGAAACGGTGAGGGAAGTATAGGCTAAGGGGAAGAGAAATTAATCGGAATAGCCGGGGAAAGAATTTGTGATAGAGCAGCAGTGTTTTCAGTTTTGAGTGAAAGATCTGTGGAGATCTAAAAAATCTAATCTAATCTAATCTGAACATTTGTAAAGCGCTTCTCACAGCAGAGCTATTCAGAAGCGCTCTCAGCGTGACAGGCCCGAGAAAAGAGAAAGGTCTTTAAGCAGCGAAGAGATGCCAGTGAAATCCCCTCCAGAATCCTGCTACGAATTGCAGGGGAAGGTCATTCCATATTGATGGACCCACTACAGCGAAAGCCCGATGCTGGGTTATTAGGGTTAATGAGGTTCGCGACCGAGGTACGAAAAGATCAAGCCGGTCAGCAGAACGAAGAGGGCGAGAAGAACGTGCAGATAGTGGCTTACACATTAAGTCACAAAGGTACCTAGGAGCCAAGCCCTGCTGGGACTTAGTAACTAGGAGCAGGATCTTGTACTTGATTCTAGCCGAGAGAGGAAGCCAGTGAAGATCATTAGTCATGTATGTGGAGATGTCAGAGTACCGAGGAAGGCGTGCAATAAGTCTGGCTGCAGCGTTTAAGACAGATTGCACAGAGGACAGGGCCAGGCGAACCTTAGGAAGCCCAATTAGTACAGAGTTACAATAATCAATGCGTGAGGAGACAAAGGCATGAACCATAATGGTTGTAAACACTTTGGAGGACACCGATCTTCTAATGGCTCTAATTTAAGTCGCCTCAGTTGGTAATAACAATTAAGAGCGGGTCAGGAGAGATAGGTGGCCAGTAGGTCAGAAGAGATAGGTGGCCAGATATAGCAGGAGGTGGCATCCTAGCTAAGAAGCCACTCCTGGTAAGGGAATCAAATCTAGGGAGGGCACGGTTATGTGAGCGTGGGCGCAGGTCATGACCAGTGCAATTGACAGAGGGGAGAAGGTCGTGGAGGGTGTGACTAGTATTTGTTAAGATGTGGTAGGAGTTTTGTTCCAGAGAGGCGGAACAGCTATGGCTATGAGAATTCTCTCTCGTCTTGATTTCGCATTGTCCAGCATTCTGATCCGTACGTACAGGATGTGGGTTGTATATATTTGTATTACATCGTCGCGTACATGCTTCTCTCGGTTTTCTTTGTTATTTCTCTGCTTTAAATAATCCTATTCATTTTTCCAAGTGTTTGTGAGTTGCATCAAATTCTTCTTTGCATGTCTTTCACTACTGGTATCATAGTTATCATCCATCAACGCCAGAAGAATTGTTCTACATTGCTCAATAGCTTTTCCTAGGATGCTGTTTAGGTTTTTCAGCGGTATACATACTGACTTTCATTGTAAATGCGCTATAAGAGGAAACGTGATATATGCTTCTTTGGCGCCTGGTCGCCATTCCGTTAAACGATAACAAGATGGCCGGCTATAAACGCGTGAAAGTTGGTGCTTAGTATAAAATAACGATCAGCAGAGATGGCTAACGTAAGTATCGCATTCAGTTAGTCTTTTATTTACAACAGTATGATGCCGCAAATATTTGGCGTGCGCTGGTGTAATCTGGGCTGTCGAAAGCGAACGGGAAGACTTTTACATTTGGCATGCTGGTCTCTGTGGCTTTGTACTCGATATAAGATATTCTGCATATTTGCACGATTCAGTTTTCGATTGCTTTAATTTTCATTTATTAATTGAAATTTGGATCATGGTGGTACTTTTCTAAACGGTTTGATAGCTGCAGGAAGATTTTGTGCGATCGGTTGTGCAGGGGCCTATAAGAAGTGTTCTTCACGTGCATGTAATTTATGCCGTTTTATTGCTAGCAGAACTTGCAAACTAATGAAAAAGCGATACACGCGCAGGTTTTCTCATATGTAGATTGAAAATATGATGCAGTGGACTTACAGATTACGAATGAAAAATTATATACATTTTTATTGCGCAATGCGCTGATAAAAACTGAAACATGCTCAAGAAGGACATTAATGCCGTATTATATTATAATTGGGTTATAATAATAATACCTAATCATGCTTTACATTGAACTCAAAAGGATAGCTACAGATTTCTGTATGTTGTATATTTTACAAAGTAAATCTCTTGACCTTGTTCAGTTGTCAGTAATTCTTGTATGCGTTACGAGCCGCTAAACAATCGTTTGATAAAACAATCATTATGCTGCATTTTGTACGTCACTATTCTGTTAGGTTACGCTGTGTCTTTCAGTATGTGTGTATGTTTGTATACATGCATGTGCATAAGTATGTGGACACTTACTATGGCATCTTTCAAGTAACTCACAAAGTAGCACTATTTTAATGAAGATTGTAAGGTCTGCGATGCCTGATTTTTATAGATCAGCCGCTACTTTTCTAAATAGAATAATGCAGAGCTGGGTAAAACTCGGGATTTACTGGGGTGGTCCGAGAGGCACCAAATCTTACCTGGTGATACCTGGCACCTAAACTAGTCGATCGCACCTATTCCCGATCTGCGGAAACGATCCGTTAATTTTTTACAAATTTTTTAAAATCCAATGTTAAACAGTCGGCTAGCATGTTTACGTTACTCTACGCCTATACCGGAAGTCACGTTAAGGATGCGCCATTCACATGAACCTTTTATAGCGCATTAAAGAGCAAGAACATATCTGCAGATAATCATATATGAAATTTTTATAGCGCATTGTCTTGCAACTCACAAAAGAATATATCTACAGATGATCATTGTATCGTTTAATTTAGATATTCGGCGCCTTCTAAGGAGAGCGTAATATTATTTATGTTATTCTAAAGTAACTAGTTGTTTATACCATTTTGTAAGGGTGCGTTTTATGATTTTACACCAGAATGTTGTATCTTCAAACAAAAATTATTATCTTGGCCTATAGGCCCTAATTATTAATAATTTGTGCTAGATTGTGCAGTATGACTGAATGTTTCTTCAGATATTTTTTGTTGGCGGTTATCTTGCAAATTACCCAGAATTTATGATGTTTTTCATTATTTTATTGCTAGAAGGGTGCATCTTGTCAAACTTTGACAAAATTCACCTAATTATCACGTTATGTGTAAACAATACAATGCAAACTTTAATGAATTTTGAAAAGGAGTGTTATTGTTCAGCATTTAGGCTACTAAGCTAGAAATAATTTTCATTGTTTACATAAAAAATGATGAAAATTTTTTATAAAAAATTATTGCAGCACAGTTTTCGTTTTCTTCGTTTATCTCAAAATGTCAAAAAACGTAGTTACACCAGTCTGGCTTAAACCCCTCGAAATGTAACTGTTACCTTTTCACCTTACCAGAGACTTCCATAGCCTAAGGAGGACAGAGACAGCATGAAAGGTCCTGGAAGACTCATTGAATGTTTCACTTTGTCCAGTGTGATTCTCGTTAACGATAACGATAACGAAAATGTTTGTTAACGAAAATAAAATGATTTCGTTAACGATAACTATAACTACAACTAAAAAATATCATTAACTATAACTATAACTATACCGAAAATTCACCTTTATTTTCGTTAATACAAAAAAATATAAAAATAGAAAGTGCAATATGGACGATTCAACATAAATGAGAATGAAAAATGCGATATTTTTATTATTCAATTTGTCAGTTACTTTGGTAACTCGTGTATTCATGAAGCTGAATGCACCCATGTTTCATGTTTTCACATGTTTCGCCTCAGATTCACATTTCGTTGTGACCTTGCGCGCGCAGCGCGCGTTACAGATTTATTTAATAATAATAATAATAATAAAGGCTTTCAAAGCTCTGAGCAAATTGTGAAACAGCGTGTTAATACGCACAATTTTGCAAATAGCCTTAATTACTGTAACTAAGTAGTAACTAAAATTAACTAAAATAAAAACCATTAACTATAACTGTAACTATAACTAAAATAAATTCTGTAAGGAAAATCACACTGATGGAGTCAGAATAATGGTCTCCTAAGTTACCAGGTGCTTAGCTTTGCCTGCCGGACAGAGGACATGCGGATGAAAGAGAGGACATGTCCTCCTTTTGCCGAACGTCTGGCAAACCAGTAGCCTAGAACTTTATGTCAAAGACGTTATAACTATCTCTTTATAATAGTTATTTACATAGAGCATGGAATCTTGAATTTTGATACATAGGCTATAAAACAATTCAATTATCTGGTTATTTCACCCTATCTACACCCAAAGTCTCTTACAATCGTGAACTGTGAATAATACCGCGCTACATGAAGCTAACCACATGGTACCAGCGTCAGTTGTCGAATTATAAATTTAATTAATAATAATTATAATCCAAGTCCGTTTGAGAAGGGAGGGAGAAATAAATGCTAAAGCAGGTTTCGTGGAGCGCAAGAAAGCTTAGAAGGCGCAGAATATTTAAATATAAACGATACAATGATTATCTGCGGATGAGTTTCTCTTGCGTTTTAAACTAATGCGCTATAAAAGTTATATATTTGTGAATGGCGCATCCTTAACGTGACGTATAGGCGTAGAGTAACGTAAACATGTATGCTAGCCGACGGTTTAACATTGGATTTAAAAAAAATTGTAAAAAATTAACGGATCATTTCCGCAGATCGGGAATAGGTGCGATCGACTAGTTTAGGTGGCAGGTATCACCAGGTAAGATTTGGTGCCTCTCGGACCACCCCAGTAAATCCCGAGTTCTACCCAGAGCTGAGTCTGCTCCAAGCCCTAACCATATTTTATTCTTGAAGTATTTGGTGTAATTTTTGTTAAAAATAATATAAGAAATTCCTGAGAAATTACACTTTAACTTTGAGTAAAAAGTAGAAAATAACAATTAGTGTTTCTTTGCTTTTTTGACAAACATTACCATGATCTTTGAAGTTCTTGAAAATGAACTGAGCTTGTTTGAGGACTCACTCAACCACTCACTCACTCAACCACTCGCTCACTCACTCGCTCAACCACTCACTTGCTCATCCACTCACTCACTCAACCACTCACTCTTATGTTGTTGGGCTGGTATAACCTTGAGCGGCACCATATAAATGCTGTGAATGAATTAATTAAACTACAACGAAACTTGAATAAAGCATTTAGTTAACAATCCTATGATTGTGTTTCAAATCAATTGCAGGATCAGCATTTTCAGTTCATTGATTTTGAGAGCGTGTCTGCCGAAGAGCGGCATGAAATTGAAGAAGTTCTGAGGCGTCCCAGCAAACGAGTTGAGGTAAACTGAGTGGATCTTGTATCAAGGACTAATAATATCTATTTTACAGATTTTCTAACATTTAACGATTATGCTTTGGTTGTGTGATAGCTTAGCGGTCAGCAGATTGGACTGTGAACTCGAAGGTCGGAAGTTCAAATCCCTGCCAGGGTATAAAAAGTTTTGGGGATTTCTGTTCGACTTATTCTGGTTAAGTTGATACAGCAATGGAAAGGACTAGCAAACAGCCGTTATATGCCGATGCTGAGAAAAAATTAGGTTGCTTCAATTTCATACTTCTGTCACCTGGTATCGGGGGCCCAGGGTAGTTGCTCCCTTCGCTCTGCTGAGAGGGCGGTTATGGTGGTCTCGTTTGCCCGCACAGCAGCTATGCAAAACAGCGCATTCTCTGTGGTAGGCTGGAATGGCCTCCATTCGGTGCTATGCTTGTTCCCTAGATCATCTTTTATGGCCATTTGAAAACTTACCTTTTGCCTGGGTTGGAGTTGGGAGCGCTTCTGAGTATTTACCTTAAAGGGGCACTAGATGTGACTCTCTTGGTCCCCTGTTAAGAAAGATGCATTCGTAATGTATTAACTTCCTAAATTATTAAAGACTTCCCCCGATATACAAATCACTTGATGTTGATTTTTTGCAGTTTCCATGGGATCGACACGAAGATGTTGTTCCACCAGGTTAGCATTGTTACTGTGTAATTTATAATTATGATAAATTAAGTATGAGATTGGTTTGTCTGACCTCATTATGTTGGTATTTATGATTTATTGAAGTGAATATGAGAAGGTTCCAGCACATTAGGAGGCATAGTGCATAAGTTCTTTTCATTATTAAACCTCATGTAAAGTTATAAAGCATTGGTTGTCTGATATGTCTCTATATGAAATGAACAGTTAATGAAATGAACAGTTAATGACATGAACAGTTAATTAAATAAACAGTTAATTTCATTAACTGTTATGTTTGCTTCTGTGTACTTCTATTTCAAATTGTGTGGAAGATTTAGGCCTCGGGTGAAATATGGCTGAAACGCTATGATCAGACAGAAAAGGGATTGGAGCTAATGATTAAATAAATCAATTTAAGGTTGAATTTATGAAACATGTCGTGTTTGATAGTTGGCTAACATTTTGTTATTCTGCATTTATATCACACCTCAAGATTCAGTGTTTTAGGTGATTTTATCGGTAATAATCCGAGGTTCCTGTGCCAAAGATTGAGATTCAGTGATTTTGCACAAATAATAATTGGTTTGAATGAACAGGTAAACGTAATTGTGTTCGACAGGTGTTTTCGTTCCTGTCACCTCGATGATTCCGTGCATGACGATGCCACTGCACCAGGCTCAGATGCCGATGTACGCAGGTCCTTCGATGGTCTCCGTTTACCAGTACCCGCACCCGCACACCATGGTCTACAGCCCGTACATGGTCCCTGTGACGATGAGCTCCAACGGAATGGTCCCCTCGTCCTATATCCCGGTTACCATGACCACCGTGCCTGCGACGCTCAGCTCGAACGGAATGCTTCCCTCTTCCTATATGCCGGTAACCATGACTACCGGACCGAACCCCAACTACGCCTCTCAGCCGCCCATGATGCCCCAGGTTGATGGCCATATGTCGCAGCGTCCGCTTGGCGTCACGATGAACTGCTGCCCACTGGCGATGGTTGCCCCTCGTGTTATGCAACAACAGGCGATGCCAGTGGCTGCCGTGATGGCGGGTCAGCCTGTCGGTCCTCAACCGCCCGCTCCGGCTGTCGGAAACCTGGAAGCGGGTAATCCCGCCGCCGAGATGGAACGTCGAAACCGGAAGATTCGCCCGGCCAACTATTACCAGAATCAAGTCGACAATCCGTGCAAAGACGACGAAGAAATGAAGCAGTTGGGTGACGGTGTCGCCAAGTTATCACTGCGTAAGGACAGCGTTGAAACAGGGTATCACGTCAGCTGCAATCAGAGCGCGGTTCAGGATATCGGACAACAGGGCGGAGATGCCGTCATTTGCCAGTCGAACATCGAAGCTGTCCAACTTCAGATCGAGAATGCAGTCTCCCAAGCTTTTCCCGGAGGTGAAGTCATGCAGTCGAATCATGTCGCTCCGGCCGACGTCAAGGCGAGCAGTGAGAACTCGCAAGTTTCTACTCCGGTCGTCGGAAGCAGAAAATCGTCGGTTGCCTCGGACGTTCCTGCACGTGCTGCCGCTAGCAGGACGTCCTCCACTGCCTCGGACGTCCAGGCCCCCATTGCGGGTAATGGCGGCTCTTCCAATGCCAGCACCCGAAGGTCTTCTGTAGCCTCCGAGACCTCGATGCCGGTGAGCGCGAATGGATCGCAAAGCGGAATGATATCCGCCGCTTGTGCTTCTGGATCGGGATCCACCGTCGTGTCAAAGCCAAAGTCGTGGGCGTCACTGCTGCACAATACGGCGACTGCAACCAATGCCATTGTCGTCAATGCCAGCGATCAGACCCAGCAGCTTCAGAATGCCAAGAAAACGGCCGAGCAGCGAACGCCAACCGCGGTCAAGGACAAACCCGCTCGCTCCGTAGATGCGAAGAACATGGCTCCGTTGGATGAGGTCAAAGCAGAACTTATGAGTAAGAACACCAACATTTCTGTTCTTAGACAACTGTCCCCTTAGTATTTTGTTCTTCTGAAGAGCACTTTTGTCAGGAACTTCGGACATTAGCTTAGTAACTTCGTCACCATATGCTGACGACGACGACAGTATGTTGAAAGACATGTATTGTATATATGTTAGCTGCGAAAGATTTCCTATATGTTTATTTATATGTTGCTGGGAGTTTTTGTAAATGACTGTTGAATTCTGCTCAAGAAATCTTTTCTTTTCCTGCTGCCTCTTGTGCTTTTAATCCAGGCATTCTGTTTGAACTGCTTTTTGTAAAAAGGAACCGGTGTTAAATCACATTTGAAGAAATAATTTTGTTCTGCTTTTCTAATAAGGAAACTGGTTGTGAATTACATTCTAAGAAATAACTTTTGTCTTATAGAGAATTAAAAAGAGAAGTATTTGAAAGTTGGTCAGAAAATTTAACGTAGGTCTTTTTGTAGCTTTCTTTCTTATACGGCATTGCGTTGCCTTTTAAATTTTAGTTCTGTTGAAAAATCACAGACCCTCTCATCGCAGCATCTACCTCCAGCCACGCGGTCTTGCAAACCGGTCCAACTGGTGTTACGTCAATGCGGTAAGTTTCCCATTTCTTGAAACTCTCTTAGTTTTTTAATTGCCGTGTGAATCTGAGTTGTGGTTTGAAATCTTGTGAGAGGGAGTGTGTTTTGAGGCACATACTGAAAACAGAAAGAGATTTGTTAAAGCCTTTTAGACAGATGACAGAAAAAAGTGTTAGATTAGGAACAGTTCTACAGAAGTGTAGATATAACTGATTTTATATTTTAAAATATTATTTTAAATACTTAATATATACACTGTACTAGTACTACTACTACAGTGTAGTAGGAGTATTAGTGGTAATAGCAACAGTAGTGCTAGTAGCAACAGCACTTGTAGTAGCAATAGTACTAGTAGTAGCAGCAGTAGTGGTAGTAGCAACTGTAGTAGATAGGGGAAGCAATGGTAGCAGTAGTAAGTAGCTGTTGTTTGGTGGTGTTAGAACAATAAAATTTCTGCACTTGGTGTTTAATTAAGCATGAAGGAAATATGATTTTACGTTAATTAATTGATTTTGCTGTTTGCAGACGCTGCAGGCTCTGTTGGCCTGTCCTCCGTTCTACCATCTCATTAGGATATTATCCACAATTAATCCCAAGTTCTGGGAAGTGAGCAACTTTCCAGCTATGAAGTCCATGTAAGTTTTGACTTGACATCCTATTTATAATCGCCTATGATCAATAGGCATTGAACAATAATTGCCTCTGATTCACATTTCTTTGTGACCTTGCACACTTTAAAAGTGTTTGTAAAAATAATAATAATAATAATAAAAATAATGAGGATGATGGGTTGATACTGGTTTGTGTTGATTGTTAGGGTTAAGTTTTTCAACGAGTTTCCAGTTGTCACGGTCAAAGCGCTGGATAAACAAGGTTTGTAATTTGCTTTGTTTACCTTGGTATAATTTCGTCTTAAACGTTCTCTCTCCATATCGAACCTGTCTCCTATGATAGCTTATATAGCACCAATCTCGCAATGCACACTAGTCAGTTCGATTGGAGGAATCCAGTCAAAGCCAAGAGGTCGGGTCAATAGAGAAGCGAGAATATGGTTGATAAACAAGTTGAAACGGATGAGTCGTAAAATTTAGACCTGTGTTATTAAAGTGTCTCATCTGGATAAATTGTATACAGCTGTTCTCGTTATGCACTAGACATTGACGCTAATAGGCGCTGACACTGATAGGCACTGATGCTGAGAGACGCTGATGTATCGATACTGATAGGTGCCAACAGTGGTAGGCGCTGACTCTGATAGGTGCCGACACTGATAAGCGCTGATGCTGGTAGGTGCCGACTCTGATAGGCGGTGACAGAATTCACCATTTTGGCAGTGGTGTATTAAAAGTTTGGAAGTGAGTTGAGTAGATTCGGTTGATTTTTCAGCCGTGAATGCCAAGGGAAACGTGAAAGCGGACATTCGCTGTGGAGCTCCGTTTGAACCAGTCTACGTCCACAAGATGCTTCAGGACATCGACTACGAAGCGTTTAAGGTATGCTAAGCTACGTTACTCTGCTTGGAATCGTGCTGAGTCTTTACCTCCCCATGTACTCCCCAACGTTTGAACAACCTTGCGATAAAGCCTACACTCGCCTCTTTGGGACTGTCATGGCGGACTCGGGCCATGTCCTGCACCAACTAAAATGGACGTATTAGGAAGGCTTACTGGGTGTTTTATCCCCAATGCTATTTACTTAACATGCTGTACTGGTGAATGTGCTATATTAGCTATATTGGCGATTGTATAATCTATTTGTGATGTTGCCTACTTGAAGCAATAAAAATTTTGGTGTTGGTTATGGTTATTAGAACTCTAGTGTAGAGCTAAATATGAATTTTTTCAGCATTTTCTCGTTTTACATGTGGCCTGGTTTACATGCCGTGTCTTAAGGGCATGTCCACCGACCACTTCACATTAACGAAGCCACACTATATACGTTGGTACGGTTAAGACTTTTAGGTAATGTAAGTTTTGCTTTCAAGGGTGAGTGACTTCAGTCTGTAAGACCTGAACTAAAGTTAAAATAATGTGCAATGACAATACAGAAGTATTTATTGTTATTTCTTAAAGATGAACCAGCAAGAAGATGCTGAAGAGTTTCTCAGCTGCATCCTCAACCGTCTTCATGATGAGATGGTCAACGCCATGAAGCAGCTGGAAGGTAGGTGTCATAATTGTCATAGTCGTTAACACTTGACGTAATTAACACACTAGCTTCATTACATTGGAAAAGCTTTAAGGAATAGTATGTCTCATTCGATGTTTTGGTTGAGCACGATGCAATGGTTTGGTTGAGCACGATGTGCTGGTTTGGTTGAGCGCGGTGCAATGTTTTGGTTGAGTACGATGACTTATGGATATGTTTATTTGTAGGCGTCGAAGGAAAGAAAGCGCCAGGAGAAATTGCCTCCCTGACTAACGGAACCCAAGAGAGCAAAACTGATGATGGGGACGATGACACTCGCTGGGAGCAAGTCCGAGCGCGTAACCGCACAGTCTACAGCAGCTCAGTAAGTAGCCATTTATACATTACGTTTAACCCTTTAACGACGAGCGTGTACTAAAATTTGTGGGAAACCATAATCCGCTCGTCGTTAAAGGGTTAACAATGAGCTGCACTGGTTTCCCAGTCAGTTTTTGGTACATGCTCGTTGTTAAAGGGTTAAAGACCCATAGACGTTTTATTCCACTTGTTGAAAGTTTACTTTCTTATTCCACTGACTCACACTTTGGGCATTTGAAAGTTTACTTTCTCATCCACTGACTTGTAGGGAAGTGATGAAGCGTCCCCAGTTTCTTCAATTTTCCGCGGCCAGATCTGTTGCATCCTTCACCAACTTGGACAGAAGGAGTCAGCAACTCTTCAGCCGTTCTTCTCTCTGCAACTCGACGTTCAGGTAAAATGCGTCTTCGATTAAGTGCCGTCATGGGAGTGTAGATTTGAGTTTTTCAGTGATGCTGAATTTTAAATGAATTGGTTTTTATTGATTGTTTATTTCAACGCTTTTCTGATCATGCTACATTAGTTTGATTAAAATTATTTTTCCTCTACTGGGTGCTGACTGCTATCAAAATTTGAAAGTAAATGGAATTGCTGTGCCGCTAAATGGTTTGCACAGTTACATATGAGGCGGTTACTGTGTAGGGACCTTGAGCAAGGCCTTCACTCACGTATGCTCTGTGCCATCGATGTCTTGTCCTATGGAAGTGTGAAAGGAGGGCAATATCAAATACTATTGTAACACATACGATGAGTGTTTGTTAAGACCGATGTGTGATCTGTCCTGTAGAATGAGAAAGTGAAGTCTGTTCAAGATGCCCTGGAACAACTCGTTCTCAAGGAGTCCCTTTTCGGATATACCAAGTCCAACGTCGAGGTAAGCGTTTTAGATGTACTTATCATCAATCAATATATGTATTGGCAGCTGTTTGTGTTGGCCGTGTAGATGTCCAGCATTTACAGTATTTTTAGAGATATTCATTTTATTCTATGTTCGAAGAAAATATGAGTTTCGAACTGTTATTTACTGAATTTGATTTGTCTTCCGCAAACCTGTTTCTACTTACGATGCTTTTGATTTTATATACTGTAAGAATTTTTTATTTATGTGACCAGAAGCAACATGCAGGTAGGAAGCAGTGTTATTAAGGTGCTGTAAAACTAGTATTGCATTATAAATAGAACTTGTTATTGTTATTTTTTTCATCTGAGATAGCTCTGATCCCTCAAGTTCTTAAAATGTATGGAGACAATAAAATTGCGTCTGGAACAGCTTATAGCTCGTCAAGTTCCGGCTGAGCAAAGTGCCATGGATGGAAGGCAATCGCATTGATGTGCTGAATTGGAGTTGCAAAGTCTCCGGAAAGTTGAGTTAGACAGTGCCCCAAGTTTGTGGCAAAATCCAGCCTATTCCTGTTGATGGGACTAAGGGTCTTGGGTGTTAGCTTGTTATTATTAATTGCGTAATAAATATAAACTGAAATGAACTCTTTGAAAACTGGTAGGTTGCCATGTCGTATTAGTTTTTGCTTAGTGGGTCCTGCTCTTGTTCCATCAGGTTGATGCCACTCAGCGTACCTTGATCGAGGAACTGCCACCTGTTCTCGTCCTGCACCTCAAGTGGTTCCACTACGACAAGAACGGCGGAATCCAGAAACGTATCAAACAAGTCGACTTTGACATTGACATGGAAATAAGCAAAGGTAAGTCCATCTTTCCAACCTATCCTCTCTTTCGGTAACGATACTTACATCTCGTAAGGATCAGCGTCTGATTCACAGTGTGGCCAACATACATGCCGGACTAGGGTTAAATAAGTTGTTTTATAATAACAATAACATCTGGCACAGTTTTGAGCCAGTCAAACATGACTTGTGATATGTTTTATTAAAAAATTGAAATAGTTCTGAATTTTAAGCTTTTAAAGGACTATTATTATTGTTAATGATTTGTAACTTCTGTCGTGCCATTGTCTAATGCACAAGACAACAGCAGTGGTGCTCCAGAACCTAGTCATTATTGAATCAATTTCCAGAAGATTAGTCAGCTAAGAAACCAAAAAATTTCAAAACTTCTGTTTCAAAGTTTGAATGAAAATATCTGCTGTGGGCTTGTGTCTTAACGTGAGCCTTTTCGTGACTTTTCAGATTTCCTCTCACCTCATGCAAAAGCTCGTACTCAGCAAGGACAGCGTAAATACAAGTTGTTTGCTGGTAAGTTTGATGATTACTGTGTATCTGACAAATTTATCAATAATCAGTTAAGAGCCAGATTTTCAATTTTTTTATAGTTTTTCCCCCCGTTCTGTAAACTGCTGAAGACTTTTCATATTCCAACTCGCTCAGACTATTAAGTCTAAATATTGGTGCATAGATTTTTTTCCTGACACTCTTCTATCAGCTTCTATCAGTGTATGGCCCTTCAACACTGTTGCGTCAAAAGGCTGTGTCCTGTATACTGCTGAGGACATGGTCTGATTTTCCAAATATATTAAAGATTTTTAAATATAATGGCTCCTATTAAATATTAATCAAACGATGTTTTTGTTTTCACTGTGACAGTTGTCAACCACATCGGCGCCCGTGCAATCGGAGGCCACTACACCGTCGACGTTTTCCATCCGGGCTACAACTGCTGGCTTCGTTGCGACGACAACAACATCTCAAGCATCCCGACAAATCTCGTCACGAAATTCACCGCGCCCAAAGTGCCTTATCTCATCTTCTATAGGCGCTTCGAGCTGAGCTAGATGCACGCTGCGGAATAGACGTTACTCTGCGACGCGCGACATCACTACTTCTTGCAGACACGCTTTCTCGAAGAACCAACTTAACAGACGAACTCTCTCTTTGCCGTTTCTTTTGGTTCAGTAAAAACAGATTTATTATTGACTGTTGGCTTTGAGATGCAAGCTAGTAAGAAGTATTGCAACCTAGTAAAGAACCTCTCTATGACTGTTTACGATCACAGACTATGGCATGCGATTTGTAAACGATAGCGTCGCTGTAGCGTTTGTACAAACAAGCGAAATTGTTAGCGTAAGCGGGCGGACTCGTATGCATAACCTAGCGCAATTTGTACAAACCCGTATAACTGACATTGTGTGTACAGGCTTGTGTGGCTGTATGACTCTGTACAAAGCAATTTCCTGTTGACTCGATTCTTGCTTAACTGTGACGTGTTCTCATTTTAGGAGAATCGCGATATTACCGTGTGCATGATATTCTGCCTGAAATTCGTTCACGTCGCAGAAGCATTCATCTTGAAAGTTTTAACATCTATTCGACTTTTTCTGCTTAAATCCTGCCCTCTTTTAGTTTCGTGTGTGTTTAACGTTTTGGTGGCCGAAGTCGTAGGAACGCACGTTTAAAAACCGCTCGAACCTTTTGCTTTGACGTTATGTATTAATTTCAAAGAAATGTCACGACTATGTCTCCCTGTTCTTTGGGTCCTGGATCTGTAGTTGATCCGAATGATTTTATTAGTTCATTATTAGGCTTTCGTTTGATTGATAGATGTGTTAGATATTTTTAGACCTGAATATAATTTGTTGAGGTCTTGCTACGTTGTGTTTCTTTTTAGTTTCTGCCTTAATACTTACTTACCTGAGGTCAGTGTTCAGGGACAATAAAACTGTTGCAATTTGAACGTAAATAAGTGTTGCGTTTATTCTCTAGACTCTTTGGATATCGTGTTGAAGCAAAACGCATTAGTACTGCCGTGTACGTGGTTCTAAAGGAAACAGTTTATTCTCGTTCCTTTTTTTTGCAACAGGCATGATGTGCCTATGGCATCCTGATAATAAAGTGTCAAAAAATTCATGCGATACTTTTTGAGTCTTGTTTCTTTTGGCCTCAGGTGTAGTCAGCCACTCTGTTGTTTTTCTTAGTAGTTTTAGGGTTAGTTACAAAGATATACCGTGGCTGAAAATCTGTTGCTTTTTGCTGTGTGGTTGATTTCTCGCCATTGCAAAGAGACTACTCGAGCTGGTTGCGAATAGTATTTGACTGTAGTGATGCAGGTCCTTGCAGAAACTTGCTTTGATTCGTAAATGCAATTGCTATGCTTTATAGCCTAAACAACTGCTACGTTTTCCCTAGAAGAAACTTGTAGAATTCATAAGTAACAGCTGCTAATAGTTCATGATTTCGGTTAAAGTGACTATGAAACGTGAATATATCTTAACCTGCCATTCTTCCATGTTTTCCGTGTTTGGTAGTTTTCAAAGTTGAACCTTGTGCTGGGGATGTGTGTTATCTAGCATATCAGACAACGGATATATACGATCACTCCAAATATTGCTGCATGGGTTACGTGACTTTGAAAACAGACTTTTGTGTGTGCTTAGGTTTAGTGTTTTAAAGCCTCTTCCTGCATGTATAATCCATTTTGTGTGAATGCTGTTGCTTCTGTGCTTGCCATGTCGAATATTGATAACAAAAGTTCCTTCTAGAGAGGTGTGTTGCTTTATCGAGGTGCTTTACTTTGGGCATTTCCTGTAAAATCATGATCATAATCCTGCCGTTGATCGTGCCTCTGAAGAGCGCTGTGGGGTGGCAATTCTTCTTTGGCAAGGTACACCGATACCTGGCTGGATGTTGGCTTTCTTTGTTGATTTGAAGTGGCTGTAGAAAGAGAGAGCAGATGCTTTCAGGTAGTCTAATGTGTAGAAACTGACACACTCGAGTGCTTTGTCTTATATTTTGCTTTCGTTATCTCTCGTTTTGGATGTACTTTGGGACAAGCTTAACGCTTTCGTTTTGACGTCCTTCGTCATTATTTTTTCACCCAACCCCTCAAGATTGCAACACAATTAGGAGATTATTGTCACTATCTTTTCCCTCAGGATGAAACAAATAGGGTGCATTGTTTTGGAATGGCTTGTCTTTGCTGATGGTGGTTTTATCGGTGGAAGGGCTCTGGATGGTTCTAGATAAGTGCTGATTATACGTATTATTGTTGTCATTGTTATGCCTCAGGAGAGAATGAAATTGTCCCAGGGCTGTTACCGTAATGACATCAGGACGGACTATGTGTGTTGCATGTGGTTATTACTTTTACCTGATTTTGAAATGATTCCCAGAAGAAAATTAGGTTGGGTTTTTATTATTTACCACCAGTTGCTGGGATGATCTGGCAGTGAGGGAGAGGACTGGTCACCCACCCTCATATGCCAAGGCTAAGAAAATGAAGTCGCTAATGCTTCGTACCATTGACTGCTTTTAGGGCTGGCTTAAGGGACTTAAGATATGGTAGATATGATTCCTCAGGACTTAATTGTCTTGAACTACCATGCCCATCATTAATGGAGTATGCAAAAGCACCCATTCTAATCTAATTTTTCAATAATTCTGTTTTATTGTCATTCATTCGTTCATGAGATTGTAATACATGTATTACTAGTATGATCTCTGGTATTTGAACACAGTGGTGGCATAGATGATTTTTAAATTTTCTTTTTCAAGATTGAAATCCAGCACTTCATAGCCACAGCTTTGTCGTCTTGGTTTCATATAAAAGGCCATTGAAAGGCATCTAGCGTTGGAATTTGTGACAGAATTGGCAGGAGAAAATCTTTGAACAACACAGAGACATTGATTGATGTGCTTTTCTTTTAGTTAATATTTGCAAACAAGTGCTTGATGATGATTAGTGTTATAAGAACGGTTTGTTGTATCTGGTTATTTTCGAGCGCTCATTTTAAACCTCTGCAGTTCTCGTAGACACGTTTTTGTTGGCTGTCCTTTGTTTTGATTGCTTCTCGAGTGTAACACGTTGCCGAAATTGATCCTTTGCTTTCACATGGCTGCAGAATTCAGAAATTGTGTAACTAATTGAGATTGGAAATGCGAGGGTTTCGATGGTCGGCTTCTGTGATGCCCCGAATTTCCGATTGATTTGACAGTTTTTGCATGGTTATTTGTGGAATTCCTGTTTTTTTTCTTCAGTTTCTTAAGTGCTGTTTCGGTTTTCGTTAAGACATTTAAAAAACGATTCGTCACAGGATCTCGTTGTGAATGCCGATCTCGCATAGCTAGGGTTTGCTGCAGCGGCAGCACATGTACAATCGTCAAGAATGTGCAATGTTAGCTTTGCGACTCGTCTATCTGTGTAGAATTTTGTTTTCATAGCGTTTGAACATCACGTTTGTCAGTAAATCCTTGTGTTCGAAAATGACGTTGTTGTGTCGCATGGAGATTCCTTGCCACGTTTAGTTATGCATTGAACTGATTGGGATTTCTGTATTTGTGTAACGTAAACAACCTGTTGATGTTACGAAATGGAGCCAAAGATTTGTGAATGTAAAGAGTAAATGCCACTCTTCTGATGGTTCAAAAGTTGTTTTTTGGTCTTCGTGGATTGTGCGACCGACTCACTTACATACACGTATCCCAATACAGTAACATGGCACATTTAATAGAAAAACGGTTACAGGTTTGTAACCGGACACGAGATTTGGGTTGGGCCTGTGTGGACTTCATCATACTTTGATACACATACTTAGTTATTGTAGTACAGCCTGTGTCTTAAGTGTCAACTTCAGTCAGTCGATCTGTACTGCATTGGATCTGATTAGAGTCTCCTCGCTGGCTGAAACAGTATTAAAGTACTCCACCCTGTAGCACAGTTAGTCCTGGAAGTGCATCAAGTATAGCCCAGGCCTCAGTAATTCACTGCAAAGGGAGATAGGGAGGGTAATGCCAAATGCGGGCAAAGAGGGGTCAGTAGTATCTGCAGACTCCCTGTATGGACGACCACTGAAGATGATCTTACCGGCACGACTGATGCTGAAGTTCTTGAAGAAGAATCAATTTTTTACTGTCAGAAGAGGTTCTTGCGACTGTGGACGGTCTCCAGTGGCATCCATCTGCCTATGATAGCTGGCATCTGAAGTATATTGGTTTATGTGTTGCACTGAGTTGGACAATAGGTACACCTTTGCAGTTAAACTTGTTGGCTTTCTACAAATGGGATTTCCATAGATTTCCTACTAATGGTTATATTTCAACGTGAATTGCACATGTAATCGGTGCACGCGTTTTCAGCAAACTCCTCACTTGGAAGCCAACCAAAGTTTACTCTCCTGACAAAGTCTCAAGTCTTGTGCCCTTGTGAATCAGCTGGAGCTGTCAAGGTGACTGGATGATGGCATTTACCACTTGGAATATGGTCCCTGGTCATGGAAATTCTTCTGAGATGGTAACGCTTACAAACAAGTCTTTAGAGAAAACTAACCGAGAGAGGGGCTAGCAAGTTCAATGCAGAATTCGATGGCGAATGGCCATAATCTTCGTTGCCATCTTATCTCTCTCTCAAAACTGGATGTGCTCGTTCTTAGCTCACCTCGTGAGAGGTCGTCGATGGAACAGACGCCTTAATGCTAAATCTGTATGGATGTCAATAAGGACATCATATCCAAATAATATTGGAGGTCACTTTTGTTTAATTGTAGCTGACGGTTGAAGGTTGTAATAGATTAAAACGCCTGTATTGTCTGTAATTAATTAATTAATTAATTGTGCAGAGTCACATTGTGTTTAAAAAGCTCAGTATTTCGTAGCATTGTACCATATATATAGCACTGATGTCGTGCTTACATTTGGTGCATTTTGTATGGTGATGAAATGATTACATCAATGTACCTGGTACAATGTTTACATTAATGGAATTTGTGTGTTGATGTAGTGTTTGCGTTAGTGTAACTTGTACTCTGACATAATATTTACAGTCTATGTTGATGCAGCATGTACATTAGTGTAATCTGTACATTAATGAAGTGTATACACTGATGGAATTTGGACATTGATTCGCGCATCGTATGTAACTGCTGAGTCAATGCAAATCAGGTTTAATTTCAATGCTTGCATCCAAGACATATCACAATCTTTGGGGATTGATGTTGAGAATGTATTTGAACCATTAAAGGACTTAATTTGTAATGTCTATGAGGGATGTGTAATGTTCAAGGCATCAACAGATGGCAGACCAAAACTAGGCCATTATCAGGTCAATATCCAGGAGAATGGTGCACTAGGGTGTGTGTGCAATCTGAAAAGGCAACACTTTGAGTTAAGAACAGAATGACAAACCTGACTGAGCGGAATTAACCGATACAGGGCAAGAGTTCCAAAACCTAGGTTCAGTAACGGATAAAGCTCGTTCGCCTAGATTTTAAAACTACGTTTCCATGTTAGTCTCGTTACTGAATCTTGAAGCTTAGAGTTTGGAGAACCTGTGTGGTGGCGTTTGTTTTAGAAAGGGTTAAAAGAAGTGGTGAATTTCCTATGCATTTGCCTCTGACCTAATCATCTGGGATTTCGAATGCCGGTGTGTCATAGGACGGTGACAGTCCACTGTAAAGTCATGTTATCCAACACGAGTAGTTGTTTGGTTACTGTTGTCATATGTGTGCTGCAGCCGAAACAGCCTTCAACGTCAAGGCCATACCTCTGATGACCAAACAAGGCCTGTGATGACCGGGCAATTTTCTTATGTGACACAGCATGGATACTGTGTTCATCTGTAACGTAATCAGTGATTTATGTAGCACATATTCAAAATAACTTCTCAGATGCAAGTTTATGCATATGTAAATATTCATGTAAATGTGTGTAGGCCTGTGTGTAGTTTTTCGTGAGACTTTGGCACTGCAGCCTTCAAAGTAAGATGTGCAAATGTTAGACTGAAGCTGTAAAATGGAACTCTTGCTGCAGATGTAAGTGGTTGGGAGACTGTTTGGTGCGGAACAGTTTCCCTGAAATGTAAAAGTATTCATTGTACTGGTTACTATGTCACCACGGTTTATTATTAATTAATTAACGACTTCTATACCACTGGTGTATTACACAAGGCATCAACCAACGACGGTGCACCAAAACTAAGCCGCTATCAGGTCAACGTCCAGAAGCTCTAATAGTTTGTCGACATTGTGCTAGAAATGGTTGCCCACATTGCCTATAACCGCAGAGATTGTACTACCCTATCCAATGCCGGTTTGGTAATTGTGTTGTCTGATGAAATTCCTCTCATTTCTTCGTGTGTCACGACCTATATCATTAGCTACACACCAGGAAAGCTATTTGCCAGAACTTTTTCGTTATTTGCCAGGCAACACCATGGCCAGACCACTTACACAGTATTACACATGGATGATTGTACATGTCAAAATATATTGGATAATTTCTCCCCTGATAAATCATTATATGTTAGTGACATCTGGCAGAGTAGTTTTTACTGTGGTCACCAGTCATCTTCATACTTGATGTTGGCACGAAAGTTGACGTGTGGTAACCAACGGCTTATCATTGTCACCGTTTTGTACAAAAACTGTCGAATTATTGAATGCTTGTAATAGATTTCAGATTGCTGTGGGTCTGGAATTTCTGAATGAAAAGCGCTTTATGCTTGTGTTTCATAGTTTGCAATCCTTTCGTCAATGGGGAAAGTCAAGAATTGGATAGTCTGACTTGTTTGGAGCTCAGTTAGTCTAGGCCATTTGAATGCTTGTAGATGACAACCAGTGGTGAAACAGATATATCTATATATTTTACTCAAGGTAGGTATGATCTCTCAGGATGTAAGAAATCGCTATATAGAAAAAGTAAGATGTATTATTACCGTATTGTGTAGCTTCTTCTTGGAATCGACCGAACGATAGTTAGGGGTGATCGAAACTGTTGAATTGTGTTACACGAACTATATGGTGCTTGGAGGACAGTTTTAAAATATAAGGAAAATTTGGTTGAGTGTTGAGGCATCTGACTGGGGGGAGGTTTGGTGTTCATTTGAAACAAATTAAATTGTTTCCTTTTAGATTGTTTTCAGGAAAAGACAGTTGCGTGACAACCTCACATGAAATAACGATTTCCATTATTAGATGTTTTCTTTAAAAAGTTTAATGTTAAGAAATTATTCTGGAGATTTAGTTGGGATTATTTTTGATCAGCGCGTCTGTCCTGGGCAGCGAGACTTTTGCTGCTGCTACTAATTCAGTTATGTAGTGTGTGTGTGTGTGTGTGTTTGCTGCACAGAACTTGTACATAGCGTGCAATCACAAAGTTAAAAAAAGTTGAAGTTTTTGCTTTCTCTTGATTTCTATCCATGTCAAGTTCTCCTGCACTTCTGACGTTCTGTATATAAAACCACTTTCGAACTTTGAGTGTGGGTTAACACTGGTTTCCCAGTCACTTCAAGTACACTCGCGTCGTTAAAGTGCAGTTAATTTCACCTACAACAATCCTATTCATCTGATTAGGACATATGCACCTGTTGACGAATCTTATTATTGAACGAATGCTTACTGTACATATTCTCTCGTCTTGCATTTTAATGCTATGCTGTCTGATGACAACTCGGCTATTAATTGTGGTTTCTGATCGATTGTTTTTGTGTGCTTGCGACAGTCCATTTGTGTTTGTTTAAGTTTTTGTGACCTTTTAAGACTCGTGTCGTTACAAAACGATCTTACTTCGACTAACATTTTCGTGGTCCGCACCAACGTCGTTACCAAAAACGTTTGTGCACGGCGTCTGTGCGTTGAGGAGAAAATGGGGTTGCGACGTCAATATATTTGAAGTGATGTTTCTCGACACTGCGAGAGTGTGCAAACCGTGAATTCAGTTGACTAGTAGAGATCTGTAAGCTGTAGATTTTAGTGCCTTTGGAATCGTTTGGGTAGGAATGTCCGTCTGCAAGACTGCGAAAACTGTGATCGGACATACGTCGTATGTAGGTGAAGATTTGAAAATGCAGTACAGTTGTCTGCCAGTGTGTATTGTTTGCTATTTAAAAGTCATTGGTTCCTCCATGCATTGCGTTTTTTCTTTCTGATACGTAGCTACATTGGTTAGAGCGTATAGGCTGCGTCTCGTGCACCTATGTAAGAGAGCATGCTGGCTTATTTCAGAGATTTAAGTCTTGGTCTAGCACGGTTCGTACAGGGAGGTTAAATGGCGTGGCACCCTTTGAAATGGGCAGCAGTGGTGAAGGATCTCACCTGTTCAATTCATTGATAAATGTGCAGGGTCGAGGCCATATACGGGCAGGATAGAAAAATGTGTACATTTAGTTGTGTGAGGAAGTTGCCTCCAAAATCACACACCAGAACATGAGGTAACTAAATCTGTGTGCTCTTGGTGTATCACAGTACATGTAGTCTTATGTACTATTGTACTTGCACACCAGAGACTTGTCACAACACGATTCATTATAACAGAAAATCTGAATTAATAGGCATTTGGATCTGAAAATCAGTTGAACAACAGAAAATAACCTCATTATAGCAAGTTCTCATCACAACATGGTTCTTGTTAAGGCTCCCAAAGACAACAGTGTTGTAACAGGTTTCTGGTGTACTAAGAAGGCCAAAAAGTCAACAGAGGTAAAAAAAAAGCACACTACAAATCACATCTGTTCAGTTTTTAAAGTCACATCCTAAAACCATGTACATGTAATTGTAAACGCTCATTTATATATATAGGATCACTTCAAGAAAACCATTCAGAGGTGCTTCCAATCTTCAGCACATAAGAGTGACTTTTGTTTGTTCAACAATGTCTGTCAGTTAAAAACAATTAGCCCTAATTAAACAAATGCTTGAAGAAGTGAGCAAGTAAAAACAATTAGTCCTAATTAAACGAATGTTTGAAGAAGTGAGCAAGTAAAAACAATTAGTCCTAATTAAACGAATGCTTGAAGAAGTGAGCAATTAAAAACAATTAGTCCTAATTAAACAAATGCTTGAAGAAGCTAGCAACAGTCACCCAAGCAATCTTGGCAGCTGAAACCAGTTAATTTCACAATTTCGAAACACTTCATAAGAACGTTTGCAGAAGACACAATTTGAAATTAATGCATTAAGCAATGTTACAAGAAATTACAGAAAATACTTTAAAAATGATAAAACGAGTCTGCTGAATATCCAGTAAAATCGAGCAAAAAATCCGATGTTGTTGATCACAGGTAGAAATCATCATAGCCAATACGAAATTTTTATTACCGTCTACTAATATGGGTTTCTGTTTCGACAGAAGATAACATCACTTCTGGTTAATTTGTGAATTCTTGCTATTCACAGGTAGCTTCTTCTGTCGTTCTTTCTCAAACTTAACAGTCTGCAATAGAAATCAAATCAAATATAATTAATTCACATCATTCACTTTTTACTTTCTCAGAAACTCAGGATAATAAAACTGTCTTAGGTTGTTGTATTGACAACCAACTTATAAAAAGGTTATGTTAAATTTGGGATGTGTTCCTGACCATAGGAATGGGGCGGGGAGATGGTTGAATGGTAACATGCTGGCACGAAGACCAGGACATGGGTTCGATGCCTGCTACCCCATAAGGTTGACTCAGCCTTCAAGTCACTAGGGGCAACTGTAAAATGAGCAGTAGGACAGATGGGTGCCTTGAAGGCTGCCATACAGTTAAATTCAAACTCCTGTTAAAACTTGTTATAATCTTTTAATACTATATCATGTAATCTTACTGCATACTTGTCAGTTTGAATCAATAAACAAATATTATTATTATTTACATTATAGCAAAATTCATGTAATAATTTATCACATTTGAATGATCCACCAGTGTAAGGATTTGGACTTATTAAATCAGAAATTTATATGACAATCAATGAATCGATCTTTGTGGGGCGCGGTGGTGTAGGGGTATGTTCGATGCCTTGCAGCCGAAGGGTTGTGGGTTCGAATCCACCTCAAGCCGCCGTGTAAGGACCCTGGGCAAGTCCTTCACTCGCAATTGCTCATGCGCTTCGGCGTGTAACTCCGATTCAGTGTCCGGCGCTGTAGTCGGGAGCGCCTCTGAGTAGAAATCTTGAAGGGGCGCTATAACAAGTGACCTTAATAAATAAATAAATAATCCATTTTAATAATGAAGCCAACAGAATCCAATATGTTTCACATTTCATTAATAACATCAGAATATCTAAGCGACTGGCCTGTCGAACGTGGCTTCTGGCAATTTTCGTCATATTCTCTCTCAGATCTCTCGAGGTTGGCAGATCCTGAAAGGTCATTCGGGTCAAATATATGTACTCCAGAGAATAGCTTACACAACACTCTGGCACAATTTGTCTAATGCAAGACAGAAGTTGAATTGAATCCAACACAGAAGAACTAAGAGAGGCAAGACATTAAAAATCATCCCCTGCATTTTGCAAACAGCAGGATGCTGCCTACATTACACTCTACACAAATGTAAATATAATGATTACCGTACATTTACGCATATGTTATGTCATATGTCTTTTGGACAAGAATAGAATGTATTTCATTTTCATCATGAATTACAAAGTCACTGATCATCATAATCTGCACATCATCAGTAAACCATAATCTGCATTATTAGTCACTTAACAATCAATCATCATCATCACTACTCTCCTTCCATACTCACCATCAGTTATAACCATCTTTTTAAACTATCACAATACTATCACTGACTTTTCAAACTCATGTACATACGCCTTTTCTTTTACCTCGGCTGTGCTACGGTGCTATGCAAATCGTCTTAATATTATCACTATTATTATTATCAACAACATCACTGCAATCACCGTCAGTCATGTTCATCGCAATTATCAATCACTCAGCAATCAACCATGCTTATGAATGCTTCAACTTACCCGAACAAAAGTTTCGGTTATCGTGTAGAGTCGTTTGAAGCACGGCTTAAACAACGGATCGGTTGGACCGATCGAACAGGTCGTCTCCAGCATTTCCCTGATCACTTCCTCCAGTCTCTGAAATAAAAAAATAAGAATGTTTAAACGTAGCAGGTAACTAAATAAAATGACAAACAGATAAATAGGTAGGGAGCACATTCCGCCAATCCAACGCCTAGAGGCAGCGATCGATAGGAAGAGTTAACAAATATGAACGGACAAGAAGAGTTAACGAATTCAGTTTTTAGTCGCAGCAAAACAGGGAAGGTAGTTTGTCCTATCCCTCGTCACCTAATCTTCACACAGACACTGTACGGCCGCTGTATTCACTTTAGAGACGTGTTCGCCAGAAGTGAAAGAGGAAGAGCAGATACTTCTTTCTGCCCTGGTGAGGATTTGAACACTGACTTTCTGGCTGACAGTCCCGCATGCTAACTAATAATAATAATAAACTTTTCTTTAATTAAGCGCCTGACAAACGCACTGCGCTGTACATTTAAATGTTATGCAATTTAAATCTTAACTACTAACAGAACAGACAGCCTGCAATACACGGCGCTAATAGCAGCCTACAAAGCATATCCGCCCTACGGGACTCGAACTCGGTACCTCTAGCTCTCTACGCCAGATGTTATCCAATGCGCTATCGGGCCCCCTACTAGACTGTCGAGAAGTAGGTAACTTAAAGAAATAATCGGTCACTGAATAATAGAAGAAATTCATCGTACCCGTCTGTTGCGCTGTGATCTCGACTCTCCTCGAAGTAACTGAGAATTACTATCACACGAATTGGAGTCTATGGAACTGTCGATCTCTCGCAAAGAAGATTTTGTTTCCGCCGACCTAAACAAACGGCAGCAAAATCCAACTCGTGAGACCAGAAAACTGAATTTTTGGCTTGTCAATTAAAAGAGAAACTTCACTACCTGAGAACATAAAGTCTCAAGAGTGAAAATTTATATATCACTTTAGGAACCTTTTGAAGATCCTGTCTACCTGACAGTTAGAGACAGGCTCAACTTAACACTTTCACGACGAGAGTGTACTAAAAGTGACTGGGAAACCAATGCAGCTCGTCATTAAATTGTTAAGTTCAACAGAAAATGTGTTCACATGTCAGCAACTGATCCCACAACAAACAGTTGTTCTTCTCAAGTGTGAACCTTAACAAACAGAAATTTCCGTGTGCAACAGTTACATTTCATTAAATTGCAACATTTACACGTTTGTCAAAATCTATACGACATTTACACGTTCCAATCTATAAATCTCTGCAAGATTTCCATGATCTATTCGGATTTCAACCAGGCCTTTACAGTGGGTTAAGATTTCTTATTGTGATTTTACTTGGACATTATGATAACAGCGTTATAAAAGCTATTACATTAGCTTAGATTTGCATATTTCTTTTACAAACTTTCCTTAAAACACTGTACAAATAAGACAACATAATTCCTCAGTACCGCCAAGTCAACACTGTCAATGAGATCTGACCAAAGTCAGAAACAATCACAGCAACCACAAGTCAAGCTACACAAGTCCACAATCAGACACGAAATACTCACTGGCAAAATATCTGCACACGATTTCAACTCACATTCTGCGAGACGACAGACTAGATTCTAATTTTGTGCTCTTCTGCGTTTTCGTTTCGATTATCATTGAAGAATTTCTTCGATTGAGTACTCTCTGGTGACCTGGAAAGGATGGTAGCTTCTGTCGTTCGTTTCCAGCTTTCGCCGGCAACAGAAATGTCTGCGCTGGGCCAAACGTTGATGACGTTTCCTGTGTGCCGAGCCGACCTCTCAGCTGCTGGCATTTCTTTTCAAGGTCCTCGCTGACCGCGATATTGTAACTAACAATTGAATGAGCAATTTATTATTATTATGTTTTATTAAGTGCCGCTATCTAATGACCAAGCATCAATCGATGGCAGTCAGCAATTGCGTGAAGGGTTGCTCAAGGTCCCTACACTGTGTACGGACTTTGTAGGTTACAGAGTAACCCCCTTAGGAGAGGAATGAGCCTGTACTCTCTGCATTACAAGGCAAGCACTCTAAGCAATTGATTGTGTCCCAATAAATGACCAAGATGGCGGCAGGGCAAAGTGATGCGAGAGTCTGGAAAATTTGTGTGCAGCTTAGAATGGTACATTAAAAACAGAACAGTACCAGAAAACTGACAGCAAGGAAAAACGTAAGCATCACATAAGTAAATAAAGCAGCTGAAGGTTGATTTGTTGAGGTACTTACTAGACGTCATGATAGCGCGCCTGTGCACACTCTGGCCATGGCAGAGACCTTGCCTCCCCTCGGTCGTAATGGTACAACCTCTGCCTCCTTTTCTGTTAAACAAATTCACAGAGAACCATTCACGAAAAGCAAGGTAAAGTTAGACATCAGTGACACCTACCACCACACTGAACCCTTCCATTCATTTACTCGTGCATTCATTCAGAGCATTTACATAGCACCAGTTTTGTAGGCAACTATTTGTCTCTCGTCTCGTGCTGTCTACTATATAACTGCGCCATTACACTTATGATCGGAATCAAAGTTTCTTAACGGAAAGACAACATACCTTGACCGAAACCTTGACAAGCGAATCGCTTGCAACAGCGCTTCCATCAGGGTTGAAATATTTGAGCATTTCGGCCGCATCCAACGTCACAGCCACTAGAAAAGACAGGAACCCTTTCAGTTTCAATATTATTATTATTAAAAAATGTTGAAAATGCCCAAGGTCACAGAAGAGTATGAATCCGAGGCACATTTAGTCGGTCATTGGGTGAAGAACAGAATATTTGAAAGTTTCAGTGAGAAACAGTGACTTTTGAGACATTTCTTAAAGAAAGAGAAAGATTTCGAGCAGCGCAGAAACATAGTAAGTCGGTTCCATTCCTTAGGGGCACCAACATGGAATGTATGAGAGCCCAAGAAAGCGTTACAATGTTTAATCTAATAACAATAAAAAGATAGAATGGGGTAGATTGCCCCACCGTACCTTGGTTGTTAGTTGGGGGTGACAGAGTGGCCAGGGTTCCAGAATGCAGAAACGACTTGGACTGCGCTGACGTCGAATCACTCGCTTTCAACATCAGGATCTGTCTTTCCGGCTGGAGATATGGGTCCAGACGATACTCTGCCAAGAAAACCAACAAAACAAAATTTATTTACATGGTAGAACTTAAAGCCACACCAGTGTACTGACATATGTGTGTGTAACTCTGCCACTGATCGTACTTTCAGTGCCAGTCCCAAGCCTGGATTAAGGAGGGTGACGCTAATGATCTTTGTTATCACAGTGTTGTAAAACAGCAACTAGTATGTGTGTGTATGTGTATGAGTATGCATAAATGTGTATGTACATATCTGTGTGCATGCATGACATTGCATGTGTATATGTATGTATGCGTCCATGTAAGCATGCGTGAAGTGCTTCCATATTTTAAGCAGTAGTGCTAACTAACTTTCTGGTTACATCACATGACCTCACATTCAATCTGACGATTACCGATTTCTTACCCGGCATCAGCGTCCCTTGCAGTTGGAATTTGGCATCAGATGTGGAGTGGCATTCTTTCCGTGAATGCTTAGACAGAATGTTCTCCAAGAACGCTGTTCTCACTTCCAAGAGAACTCGAGTGAATTCCACTCCTGATATTGTGCCCAACTCATCTTGGCCTGTGTAGCAATCAACAATGGAAAGCAGTTAAGACATTTCCTGCCAATCAGTAATAATACTATTATTATTACTATCATTATTACACAAGAAACATGTTATATATATACACATAAATATATAAATATACATTTCACCAGAAATGCATTATAAATTACATCAGAAACACATTATAACGTCATCTAAAGCAATGTTCATACATCCATGCCTGCCATCTATCAAAGGGAATCCATTGGTTGGCTACTAGTGTGGTGACTAGTAACTGTTAACTGTGTATTTTTTCCTAACTGATGTAATATCCGACTAATAGCTATGACGTAACGACATTTAACATCATACAGGCTAGTGCACCTAGTTGGAGAGGGATGCTCGAGAGTGTAGTGGTTAGCGTGGTGGACTGTCAATCAAGAGGTCGGGGGTTCAAATCCCTGCCAGGACAAGTTTGGTTAAAGATTTCTGCCTCACCTGCACCCCAGCCAACTCAGCTATAATGAGTACACTGATCGTACACTGTTGGTGGGGAGATGAGACAGTGAGGGAGAGGACTAGACACCCGCCCTTATATTCCGAGGCTACGAAAATGAAGACGCTAACACTTCCTACCATGGCTGCCTAAGAGCTAGCTTAAGGGATTGCTCTTCTTCTTAAGTGGAACTATATAAATGTTCAATTACAATTACAATTAACTGCAATTACAATTACTGACCAGCCAGCCTCTGAATGGCAAGCAGCTGTGCTTGACGTAGATTATGCATCAGCCTGCCGAAAGTCTTCGTGGAAAAGTGCGGAAGTTTGTCGAGATGATCGATGGCCGATCGCCCCTGATCGGAAAGACGATCGATAAGATCCAAGATGTCTTCTTCGTCGGCGTTCTTTTCAAGCGTCCTCAGGGTCAATTGGTGCATCGGCGAACCATTCAATTCGGATGGACTTCGCAACCTATGAAATAAATGTATATGAGCAAATGAAATGACGCAATTTACAACAGGTGGTTGGTACATTGCCATCCAATTACTGGTAGAAGCCTTTGATGTAATGTAATCAGTATGCAATGGAATAGCTGTAAAGTAATGTGAGTATCCTGTTTATGGTTCCATGACAGTTTAGGGATGCAACAATTTGGCACCATGTATGCTATGCATCTAGGTAAGCCATGTCTCAATGCAACCTATGTATGCGTGCCTCTATATATGCTAAGCACGCATGTATGCTATGTATGCAAGTATGCCAGGTATGTATGTATGTCTCTATGTATCCTATGTAGATGCACCTCTACGTATGCTAAGTATGCATGTATGTATGCTAAGAGTGTAAGTGTGTGTATGTTGTATAGGCCATTTAAGTATGTATGCCATGTATTCTGATATTTACCGATAAGCCAGGAAGACAACTTCCTTTGATTCCTGTGTCGATGGATTTGACGTACAGATCGGAAGGTCATCTGACGAAACGGCACAGACAAGAAAAGAATGACATCCAATCACACGCTCGAACTCCCCCGACAACGTCAAATCATCTACAAGACAACAGAACAACGGTTGTTACAAAATGAAGCATTTTCTAATACAGTGCTGCCGTACTCATAACAAGGCACTCAGCAAACCATCAGCAATGGTTTCGGTAACGTTCAAAAAAGCAAATGTTGATACAAGCCAACTACCAGAATAAAATTTCAGAGCTCCTACCGTAGCCATTGTTGTAGTGTTCTTTTAGAAAGTCACTCCACGATCTCCTTGTTTTCGATTCTCTGCCTGTGACTCGCTCCTCGCTTTCCACTTCCCCATACTCGAGACGGAGAATGTAGCCCGTCTACAAAGAGTTACCAAAAAGCACGTTATAGAATCGTAGGATATGGTAGCTGATCGGCTAGAGCGCTCGACTTGAACGCAGAGAGTACGGGTTCGAGCCTCCTCCTCAAGACGGCTGCTACGTAGGGACCATGAGCAAGTCCTTCGATCGCAATTGCTCGCACAGTCAATGCTGGGTCTTAAGATAGTGGCACTTCATAAATGCTTAATAATAATGACAACAATCTGACAACAGATTGCACATTTAAACTCTGGGCATAACTAAATTTAATCCAATCAAATAATAATTAACAGAGCAAAGCAACAAGTTTTATGAATAACTCCTACAATACATAAGGAGTTGATTCAGAGTGACTTAAATGGATAAGAGCACCTACGTTTGCAGCGTCTTTTAGCACGCTCAAGAAATTGTTCGATTGTTGCAGTACAGAACTCGTCGAAGTTAGTGATCTAAAGGAAACTGTTAAGGACCAACTGTTATGTTACATATTTTTATGTTATTTATGTTACAGATTTTTATGTTATTTGTTTTACGTATTTTATATGTTATTTATGTTCATATTTTTGTTTATTATGTTACATTTTTTTAATTTAATATTTTTATGTTACATATTTTTATATTCTATTTATGTTACATATTTTTATACGTTATTTATGTTACATATTTTTATATGTTACACACTGAATAAAAAAAGGATACAGTTTGTACGAAATGCTCGAGATATAGACGATTGGAACATCAGAGATCTCAACTGATGCCACAAACTTCATACAGCTGGATAAGACAATGTCGCTCTGGAAGGAAATCAAAGACAAGCAGCGCACGATCTTAGATGTCACAGAAAGTTGTCAGTGACCAATTAACTGCAATTGGTCTCTGCACTTCACAACATTATCTAACTGAAGAGTCAAGAGAGGGCAGAAATTTCTTCAGATATCTGCATTCTCTGTGTCCCTAGCCAACATACCTATTGTGAGTACACTAACTGCACATCAGAGATGGGTAACTAATCGATTAGATGCTAATCGATTAGCTAATCGATTAGACAAACAGCTAATTCTAATTCTAATCGATTAGCTGTCATATGAAGCTAATTCTAATTCTAATTGATTAGCAATTGCAGCTAATTGCTAATCGAAAATCGATTAGCTGATCGATTAGCTGTCTGAAAATTATGCGTTCATTAAGAATGAGTTTAGTAATATTGAGTTTGAAGAATATACTTACTTACTTATCTGAAGGCTGTTTCAAACTTCAATTATCTGGTCATGGCTCTATGTCCATTCTGCTCATGTGACACTGAACATTTTTCACGTTTTCATGTTCTTCGTCTCAATCATCACTGTGTTTCTGCAGCCTCAGCTGCCATGGAACTTGTATTTAGTTCTGCTGGCTACGTCGTAAACGCTAGGCGCAATAGGCTAAGTGATGCACTGATTCAAGATATGATAATTGCAAAATGCAATAATGAGCTTATGCAGTAGCAATGTCAATAACTGCAGCATGTATTGACCGATGTGGTGTTGCCTGCCGGTATGTGGACTGTTCTCACATATAGCAGTTGTGCAACATTAGGTAGGCCCCTATTGTAATAAGCTACAGATTTAGGCATTGCAATAGGCTGCAGCTTTATGTATTTTAATAGGCTACAGCAACTAGCTGTAGTAACTTGTTGTGCTTTGATTAAAATTTGACAAATTCATGAAGGAAATATATACACTGTATCAAACTATGGATATCTAATTCTAATTGCTAATCGATTAGCTGCTGATAATTCTAATTCTAATCGATTAGCAAGAAGCTTTTGCTAATTCTAATTCTAATCGATTAGCAAATTTCAGGAGCTAATTCTAATTCTAATCGATTAGCAATTCTAGCTAATCGTACCCATCTCTGCTGCACATTGTCTGTGAAGATAAGGCAGCAAGGGAGAGAACTTGCTACCCACACTTACATGCCGAGGTTAAGAAAATGAAGTCGCTAACACTTCATAACCAAGGCTGCCTAATAGTCTAGATGTAAGAACTGACCTCTGCCCCTGTTTCAAAGTGTTCCTTATTCTGGGTGACGTCATCTGCTGGTGAAGCAATGTCTAGGAATTCTCCGACTGCACAGGCATCCAGTCGTAAGCCTGGCAACTGAACCACCTGTGAAGAAAACAGGAGCGCAGGTAAATGCTAGCTTACGTTACTTACATTCACCACAACATTCTATACACGTATGGATGTATGTATGTACGTACATATGTGCGTAGCCTACATGCATATATGTAGGTGTATATATAGACTACGTATGTATTTATGTATGTATGTACTAAGTATGTATTTATGTAGGTATGAACATATGTATGTATTTATATAAGTATGTAATACAGTGTACCAGGTACACAGTACATGTATGTGCTGTGTACCCGGTACAAGTCCCAGAACTGTACGCTGTAAAGAACAGTACCTGAGTGCTTCCAGTGACAGCTATGGATCCATTCCAGACTGGACGTTTGTACGTGTGAAGAGCCTGGTCCAGAGAGAGAACAGTCGGTCGAAGACTGTGGAAGTGATGCGGAATGGCACCGTAGCTGCTGCTGCTGAAGCCGTCAGGAATGATGATGTTAACAATAGCGTTGTGCCACAGCTGAAGTCTCTTCACGCATCCGTACAACTCAATGTCATCATCATACCTGTCAAAACCAAATCAAAACGTAACGCACAACACGTACTAAGAAGAGGAAGAGCAGTCCCTTGAGTTAGCCTTGAGGCAGCCATGGGCATGAAGTGTTAGCGACTTCATTTTCTTAGCCTCAGCATATGAGGGTAAGTGAAAGGATCATTCAGTTGACAGGCAAACAGTCACAGTGATGCAAAGAAACAGGGCATTGTATTGTATTCTACTGTATTGTATGGCATTGTATTGTACAATTGCATTGCACAATACAATTGTATTGGGTTGTATTAATATACTCATACTGAAACTCATACTAAAGAACACGACATTGTATTGATACTCATTTTATCTACGAATGAAGGATGGAAGGCTGAGGGGTAAGCCTATTTGAAGACAGAATTTACATAAGAAGTGGAAAATAAGATTACCGTACTTACACCTCATAAGCATCTGATCGCAACCAAAATAGCTCCACTTGTGGACCTGAAAACCAAGAACTAAGACACATCAACACATGCACCAATCAGAGTTGAAAAAGTACATTTCTATTTGGATCTCTGTAGTGAGTGTTTCATCTTTCGTAGAAGCTAAACGAGTTCTTCCTGTTCTTGACAAAATTATTCCCTAAACCTGCAAATCATAATGGATGGTGTAAATTGGGTATAACTTCATTTAATTATTAATTGTATTTAATTATTTGGTTTAATTATTTATATAAATATCTAATGCTACTTAACAACGTAATGGATTCCTGGAATCATGGATGAAGAACCAAGACAGTGCAGAGTTGTTGGAACTGCTTCTTGAGTCATATTTAATCTATGTATTTTGTAAGACCACTTTAAAAATTAAGGCATCAAACAATTATGATGCTATTGTTACTAACTGCTATGCAATCCAAACAGGAGGGTCTTACCAAAAATGTAACAGATCAACCATGGCACAGGAATTACAATACAGGGAAAGCCATCTAAATATCCACATTGATATTAGGTTTCTTAATCTCCAACACCACAATATCTCATTACCTCGCCTTCGAAGAGCATCACAAAGGTTGTGTAAGGCTTGGACAAGATCAGGAATGTTTGAACTAGAAAAACAAACATAAATTATTGTAAAACAACTTAAACAATGGCAATCTGAGAATCTACAACAACATGAAATGGAAATTATCAATATATACATGAAAAGATGCAACTCTTACTGTCACAAATTTTGCATAGAGCAAGGTTTTAAAAGTTCTTCAAAGACATCGACAAGATTTTGTAACTTTAAATAAATTAGTACACTAGAGAAAGAGCTCTTCTAATAACACGAATAATAACAAAAACAACAACAATAATTATAATCAGAACAATCTTAGGTAAGAAAAATTAATGATAAAAATAAAAATAATAATAATAAGAACAATAATAATAAAAGCTGTCTGATTACCTGGTTGTTTAGAATTTTATGATAATAAATAATAACCTACTATGTGCAGCCTTCAGACAAGAGGCTGTTAAGACTCGGCAGTTTCTCGTGCCAATCAACTGAAAGAAGTTTCCAAGCTGCTACCAAACTGCTGCCATCATTTCCATTCTCCTGGAAGATATTTCAACATATTCTTAGATTTGTATAATCTTATCATGTTTTTGTTAGTTGGTATCAGTGAACAATGATCTTGTCTAATCTAATCTTTAAACAAAGAATCAATCAAAGGTTGGTTCTAAACAAAATCACAATCCTTCCAACAGAACCAGCTGAGAAGCATATGTACCATTGTACCACAGACTGGACGATAGAATAATGAGGACTCAGGACAGCCAATCATTAATTAATTAAACTTAATGTACGTATCAGGACACTTAATATAGCACTTTTTAAGTAATTCACAAAAGCATTTTTTCTGAGCTGGCCAATATGATATAAAATGTCATTTGTGACTAGACTATTACATCGGGTAGCAAAAACAGTGCACAGTAAACTAGAAAAAGAGTCACCAGTGGTGGGCCCACGCAGACACGTGGAGCCAACCAACAGAAACCCGTCAAGAGTTGACAGATGACTGTGTAGATAAAAACAGGTAAAAAATTTGAGAGCCTTAGACCAGCAAACAAGAGTGCCCAGAAACACAGTACCGTTCTGGCTCAGAGCGCAACAAGAGTCGAACAAATGACTGAACAAATGAAAGACTGAAAAAATTAGGCCAAAAAAAAATAATGGTGTGTTTCCGGTAACAGAGTTTAAAAAAACTGGGTAGGTAGGTAGGAAAATAATTTTATTTTGGTAAAATAATTTTATGCAGTGATTTCCGAAAATTAAGCCACTGCCCATTTATGCACAGCGGTACATGCTGTACCAAAGTATATATTTTCTATGTGAGTATTAAAAATGACTTTTTGCAGAATGTACCTACAAACTGCTGTAGAAACAATCTTATTTATTTCATTTTTGCTGACATCGTTTTTCTTGCAAGGTGAAATGGAAGGGGCAGGGGTGGGGAAGGAATTATGGATTATGTACATTAAACAATAAACGTGTAGCAGATAGCGGCTCTTTAGGAAATATGCATGAGTGGTAATGTGAGAAAATCGCTGACTTTTCAGTGTCTGTTATCTCCTCAACATCATACATGTGTGTAAATTGTCCATGGGAAACATTGAGCTCATTTATTGTTATAATATTATTAACACTGCATAGAAAGAAATATGGTTCCTAACGTCGTCTGCTAAGGAGACTGCTTGCTACGAAGATTGGATGCTATGAAGACTGGTTGTTAAGGAGACTAGTTGCTAAAGAAGGCAGTTGCTAAGCAGGACAGTTTCTAAGGATAACTGTTGCTAAGGAAGGCGGTTGCTAAAGGGGCCAATTCTGACTTTGAAACTGGTTGCTAATGAGACTGACATAGAGGCTGCTTGCTACAAAGCTTGGTTGCTAAGAAGGCTGTTTGCTATGAAAGTAGAATGCTACGGAGGTTGTTAAGTAGGCTGATTGCTATTAGGAGGCTTTACTTTTATAATGGCACGTACGACAATAGGTATTTCTTATACAATGAATATGGCGGTCAGATTTGTGAAATAACCCTGTCAAATTACCCTGAGAAAATCCACCACTTTCGGATCTATTACCTCCCTCTCACTCCACACTTTAGCCCTTTTATTGCTGTAATTTACGGCACCATTCTTTCCATTGAAAGACCGCTAGTTTCCGAACGTCTCTGCTTCAGTGAATGCACCTATAATGTCGCGATTCTGTATCACCGGCATGCAAAGGCTTAATGTATGTGAAGTAGGAAAAAAAATTTTTTAAATTTTCCGGAAAAAAATTTTTTTTTTACAAAATTTTCCGTTAAAAAAAAATTTTTACAAAATTTTCCGAGTCGCGGCAAAAAAGTGAGTCGGTCGGGTTACCGGAAACACACCATTATTTTGTTTTGGCCTTAACGAATATTCATATTAATAGTTATCCACAGTAAAATCAACTAAATTATAGGTAATATATTTTTAATACCTGGTCTTGCGCTAATGAGATGAAACTCGTGAAAACCTTGCAGGCCTCAGAGAGCCTGTGCGTTGCTACAACTTCCGTGCGTAACACTTTCTTCACAAATTCTTCTACCTTCCCTAAAGAAGTTAAAAGTTTACACAATTTACAGCAGAAAATCAATGCCCACATACAAGCAGATTCGCCAAATCCAAATAGGCATTCATTTCCACCCTTACACAGTCTTGCAAGCGCCTACAGGTACTAAAATGTATGGGAAACCAACGCAACTCGTAGTCAAAGGGTTAACAATCCCTAAATAAGTCTTATAAAGCAAGCGCTGTTTGATCGAACCCTTAACCGCGATTAATAACTAAACCAAGTTACACCCGATTTACGCCATCTAGTGATCCATTATGATTTGCAGGTTTCTTAACGCTGTAGGGGGGGTGTATTAATCGAAATCGCAATTTAATTTTTCGCATTTTTGACGCTACTTAAAATGATCACCTTTACAATCGTCACTTAATTTGTCCGTTAAAAGAAACAACGCGTATCGATTCATTATAATAATTAAAACAACCCTATTAAATAGTTAAAAACCGTTCATTCACCAATCAAAATATTAAAACTTTTATAAATGCCGCCATCATTTTGGCAGTATGTATTGCATTGATTTAGCGCTGTTACCCTAGATAACTAAACTGCACTTTTATTGAAATAAGCAATAATCTTCGAATTTGTTTTTGAAGTATTCTCGTATTTATTGCATACTTTACAATAATAATAGTTATATGCTCTAAATTGGTCTTGTTGTAATGTAAGATGAGAGAGATTGCAAGGCGGAGTGGATGGATTAGAGTAGGAATTCCAGTGTGATTCTCGTTAACGATAACGATAACGAAAATGTTCGTTAACGAAAATAAAATGACTTCGTTAACGATAACTATAACTATAACTAAAAAATATCATTAACTATAACTATAACTATAACGAAAATAACACTAACGAAAACTCATCTTTATTTTCGTTAATACAAAAAATAAAAATAGGAAGTGCAATAAGGACGATTCGACATAAATGAGAACGAAAAATGCGATATTTTTATTATGCAATTTGTCAGTTACTTCAGAAACTCGTGTATTCATGAAGCTGAATCACCCATGCTTCAAAGGCTTTCAAAGCTCTGAGCAAATTGTGAAACAGCGTGTTAATACGCACAATTTTGCTTATAGCCTTAATTATTGTAACTAAGTAGTAACTAAAATTAACTAAAATAAAAATCCATTAACTATAACTATAACTATAACTAAAAATAATACTAACTATAACTATAACTATAACTAAAATAAAAACCATTAACTATAACTGTAACTATAACTAAAATAAAATCTGTAAGGAGAATCACACTGAGGAATTCTTAAAAGGGAAAACTTGAGGGCTTTATTCGGAGTGGAAAGCCTGATGGTTGATGAAGAAGCTTGACAAGACAGATGATGGTCTTTCAACGCTGAAATTAGTGAGTAACAGAGAATTTGCAGATTTCCTATGTTTAAAATAAATAATTGAGGAATAATTGTTTGTACAATGGATTTTATTGTCTACTTTAGCCGAACGTTTCAAATGCGGTTTTAAGTTTAACAAATCGTAATTCTAATCTCCAAACTTCTAAAGCGCCACTCGAAACCCAAGCGCAGGGAACCAGCTTATTCACGAGCTTATTCAAATGACATCTCATTCTCTGAGTAGCCACTAAATGTGAATAATGTACGCCGTTTTCTATAGAAACCGTATAATTATGGCTTCGACCCTGCTCATTTTAAAATCAATTGATCAATGTCTCATGAAGATATTTGCTGTTGATACGACCAAATGAATTAAAGAAGGAATGAACGAACGAACAAATGAATGATCAGATGAACGAACGAATTAATGAATTAATGAATGTTTTGTTTCCCCCAACCGGAAGTAGGGCACCGGGGTCGATGAAGAGCAATATTCTCTGTTGTAACGAAGAGCGAGAAATCTATATTTAATGTTATATTAGGAGTTGCGTAAATTTGCGTAAATCTAAGTCTGTGTAATGTAGTGGGGCATCAATAAAGAGGAGATGGGTGTGATGCTGAGGTTGCTATTTACCGTTAAATACCAAGGCATCTTGGTGTACTTCTGGGCATTCTTCATGCTGGACTACTGATCCCTCCTCTGCAGCAGGGTGACCCCCTCGCCCCTTGCCCATCTGTTGCCGGGATGTTTTAAAAGATGGTTCAATAAGTCTGGAGAAAAAAATGGATCGACTATCCACAAGATGTTGCTGTGATATTTAGAAGTCGTGCAACCTTTCATCGGGTCTTCTATTTTAGTTCCATCGCTGACAACATGGCTTCGACAAGCATGCTGTGTTTAGCGTTGGGCCTGTTCGTCTTCTGCAAGAATTTGATCGTCGCTGGTATTATTTCCATTTTTGTCTTTCAGACCATGTATATTCTGATTACTGTATCAGTTATAATAATAATAATAATCTTTTCTTTATCAAGCGCTTGACAAACGCACTGCGCTGTACATTTACATGTTATGCAATTTAAATCTTAACTACTAACAGAACAGACAGCGGCGCTAATAGCAGCCTACAAAGCATATCCACCCTACGGGGCTCGAACTCGGTACCTCTCGCTCTCTACGCCAGATGTTATCCAATGCGCTATCGGACCCCCCGAGGAGTTGCAATTTTTACCATTAAACTGGCAATTCTGCTCAGCCGTAGAGTAAGTAAGCGGACAGAGTTGTAAGGAATTCCAGGTTGCACTAATTAAAGTACTAATCATTTTTTACGAGACATGCTATAGCTAATCAAAAGTACACTTGCTGACACTGAGCAGGGAGCTGTGCCAAAATACCTGTGAAATGTGCTATATAAATTCACTGAAGAATGGATTCCAAGACCTGTTCGAGTGTGCACCAATTACAAGTTTATTCAAAGCTGTAACATACTGTAAAGTACTCGATGTACTGGCAGTGGATGCAGGGAACACACTGAAGCATTTATTTAATATAATTCAGTTTGAAAACTGTTGGATTTTGTCCGAACAAGTGGTGTTGAGTAAGGACCAGCTATATAAATGTTCAGGTTCTTGCAATTGATACATTTATTGGTATCTATCTATTGACACAAACTGTTTGCATTTAATTCTAGTTGGCACCAGTTTCGATGTTGCCGTCGTGGTCTTAAGTCAACCAAATTCCTATCACGTCACCAGAGCTCATTTGTTGCGACAGAGCTTATACGAACAGGCTGCGGTTCTTAACATTGTAAGTTGAATGAACTTAATTTCTCTTTTGAGGCAAATCTGTTGTGACAAGATTTTATGCCAATTATTTCTGTTTTGTTCTGCCATTGTTTGGTGAAATAAAGGTCGATTTTATTCTACATTTTAGATATTTATTCACTCATTTTGCTTATGTGCTACTACACTCAATCACAGTTTATTTTGTACTCATTTGGTCACTTGGTCTCTCACTCGCTTGGTTTCTCACTGATTCAGTCACATCTCTCAAATATTTTGATCTAATTTCACACACTCATGCATGTACCTACTTACAAACTTGGCTTACTTGACATCCTTCACTCACCTACCACCTTACCAGTCCATGCTTTTACTTACCTGCTAGCATACTGGCATATACTATCGGGGGGGGGTGGGCCCGATAGCGCATTGGATAAGACACTGGCGTAGAGAGCGAGAGGTACCGAGTTAGAGTCCCGTAGGGCGGACATGCTTTGTAGGCTGCTATTAGCGCCGTGTATTGCAGGCTGTCTGTTCTGTTAGTAGTTAAGATTGTTTCAATTGCATAACATGTAAATGTACAGCGCAGTGCGTTTGTCAGGCGCTTAATAAAGAAAAGATTATTATTATTATTATTATTACTTTACGTAGGTATTTACTTACTCACCTACTACCAACTTGCCAGCACAATAAGCGCCACTGATGAGTTTTTTCTTAAAGTGGTGCTTTATAAATGCCAGATTACAAATTTTACAATTACAAAATATGTACGTATTTGCTTTTTTTGCTTTCTTGCCTGCTTACGGGGAGGGGCTTAAGGTAATGGTAACACTCTGGCATAAAGAGCAGAAGATCAGCATGGACTCGGGATTGATTCCCGCTACCCTCCCATAGGTTGACTCAGCCTTTCATTCGCCAGATAGCATTGGTAAAGTGAGCAGTAGGACAGCAGTATAACAGGAGTCGAATTTAACCGTATCGCAACAACTTGTAATCATCCATTCATACTATAAATTGTAATCATACTGTGTTCATGTCAGTTTGAATTAGTAAGCAAAGATTATTATTACAATGTCAGCTTAATGAGCACTTCTTTTTTCTGAACTACAAGAAGAAGTATGATATCGATCGCAATTGTAAATTGTCAGGTCGAGTGTGTAGCATGTGTTGTGTGTGTGTGGCATTCAAAGCAGCAGCAGCTATGACCTTTGCCCTTTCAATTGACATTCATTCAGCAGATGATTGACTGTGGCATTTACTGAAGTGATGGGACCGAGTTCTATACATAATGCGATAAATGCCAGGCAGTGCTGTTTATTATCAGTACATTGTAACATTCAGCAATTCTATACAAACGAACTGGCTGACTCAGTGATCATTAAGGCAATTTAGTGAATGAGTTACTGTACTGGTAATGCTGTAAAGTAATATACCAAATCATTTGCATATCTGTAAAGAGTAAAGACATTAGTAATTAGTGTATCTGTAAAGTAGCTGAGCATGAAACTTGGTGAAGTTCCTAAAACGTACATTTGCGGGCAGTTTATATCTGAGCTCTCAATAGTGTAGTGGTTAGCGTGCTGGACTGTCAATCGAGAGGTCGAGGATTCAAAACCCCACCAGCACCAGGTCAGAAATCTTGAACCAAATTTTAGCCCTGCATGCACCCCCTAGCCAGCTCGGCTATAATGAGTACCCTGACTGTATGTACACTGTCGGTGCGAAGATGAGATGATGAAGGAGAGGACTGGCCACCCGCTGTCATATGCCAAGGCTGAGAAAATGAAGTCGCTAACACTTCATACCTATGGCTGCCTCTTTGGGGTTAGCTCAAGAGACCGTGGTATGATTCTTTCAAAGTAATTCACTAATTGTAAAGGATAATTAATATATCTTAAATATTTATATGCCATCTGAGCGTTTTAATCAACTAAGTAAATCACTGCTTTCATATTTTCCTTTTAGTCTGAGCCAACGGTACTTCTGAGTCATGAACAGTGGCCTGACGTGGTTGGTTCTTGGACTGTCCTGCCCGTTATACCATTGTAAGTATTTGACTGGTTGCTTGTTTTTCTATACGTGGCATGACTTATGCAAGGAATCTTATGCTTTGATCTGATCTTATGCTTTGATTAAATCTTATGCTTTGATCTAATCTTGTGCTTTGATCTAATCTTGTGCTTTGATCTAATCTTGTGCTTTGATCTAATCTTATGCTTTGATCTAATCTTATATTTTGATCTAATCTTATGTTTTATAAACTTATGCTTTATAATTTTATGCTCTTTTGATCTAATCTTATGTTTTGATCTAATCTTGTGCTTTGATCTAAGCTTATGCTTTGATCTAAAGATAGAGGTCAAAATGTAGAGGCCAAAGCAATAAAGGCACAAAGGTAGAGGGCAAAATGTAGAGGCAGCAGCGGTAGACGGATAAACATGGCAAAATGAATAAAAACAGATATCTAGTTGTAACTGAGTGTTCACATAAACATTGAGTCTTTGTTCTCTTCTCTCTTTTACCTTGACAGGTAACTCTTAGTAAACGTGTCTGTACTTTTCAGACTTGTCGAGGAATTTGGTGAGACAAAGTCGGCCATTTTATTTTGCGAAGATGACGTAACTATCGATGTCAGTCGGTTGTCAAAGATATTAGAGAAAATCGATTTTAAAAAGGTTTCGTTTACAAGTAAAACTTTATGGATTAAATTGCTTTGCCTGTATTTTTTGTGCTTATAATACCTAAATTATTCAGTAGTTTAATTGTACTAAATAATAAGTAATATACTGGCTGTAAATAAATTGTAATAATTGAATGTAATATGTTATTTACTAGTATTAATTACTTGGAATAAGTAAATGTAGTAAGTAGTTTGTTCGTCATTGGCTATTTAATGGTAGTGGGTGAATAAGTGTGGACTTGGTGTCAACCCTGGATGTGTTTCTAATGGTTGGGTGCTATGTGTATGTGAGAACCTACCAGTGGTGACTTCTCCAGCTGTTCGAACTTTTCTTACTTCCAGATGAACCTTTTGTTCTTTACGAACCCTGTCATGAGTTAGCATCTTCAATAGGTATCGTAGTTAAGGTGCAAAAAAATATTTGATCACAATTATATAAAGGGAATTCTGTAGAAATGAAATTCTTTGAATTAATATGATTGGTGCTTATCTGCTAGGAATTATTTCTTGGTCGAGCGTTAAGAGATCTTGATGCGACCATCATCCATCATTTTGCCTTTCACGAAGACCCTTCCAGCTTCAAGTATCCGGATTTTGCCGCTGGATTCATAATTTCAACTCCACTGATGAAAAGGTTGTTGTCTCATTTTGTATTTTCTGTTAGCTCTCCGTTCATAGTGATGATGATATGTTACGATTTGATAATTGTGTGCATGGTTCAGGTCTGAGGTCGCAAACAGTTGAACAATGTAATCTATGTCTATGTGGGTCATGGTAGCCAATTGGTTAGAGCGCTTGCCTTGTAACACAGAGAGTACGGGTTCGAGCCTCCTCTCCTGAGACGGTTACTGTGTAGGGACCTTGAGCAAGTCCTTCACTCACAATTGCTCAGCACCTTCGATTGATACATATTCATTAGGAATTGTTGCTTAATAACTGAGTAATTTATTTAGAAATAATACATGTGTCAACTGTTTGATTTTGCACTTCTCAACTGGCCAATACATGTTATCTATCAGGTAACTGGTTTAATACATGTTATCTATCAGGTAACTGGTTTAATACATGTTATCTATCAGGTAACTGGTTTAATACATGTTATCTATCAGGTAACTGGTTTAATACATGTTATCTATCAGGTAACTGGTTTAATACATGTTATCTATCAGGTAACTGGTTTAATACATGTTATCTATCAGGTAACTGGTTTAATACATGCTATCTATCAGGTAACTGGTTTAATACATGTTATCTATCAGGTAACTGGTTTAATACATGCTATCTACCAGGTAACTGGTTTAATACATGCTATCTATCAGGTAACTGGTTTAATACATGTATGCTATCTATCAGGTAACTGGTTTAATACATGTTATCTATCAGGTAACTGGTTTAATACATGCTATCTACCAGGTAACTGGTTTAATACATGCTATCTATCAGGTAACTGGTTTAATACATGTATGCTATCTATCAGGTAACTGGTTTAATACATGTAACTGGTTTAATACATGTATGCTATCTATCAGGTAACTGGTTTAATACATGTATGCTATCTATCAGGTAACTGGTTTAATACATGCTATCTATCTGGTAACTGGTTTGATACATGCTATCTACCAGGTAACTGGTTTAATATATGCTATCTACCAAGTAACTGGTTTAATACATGTAGGTTATCTACCAGGTAACTGGTTTAATACATGCTATCTACCAGGTAACTGGTTTAATACATGCTATCTATCAGGTAACTGGTTTAATACATGTAGGTTATCTACCAGGTAACTGGTTTAATATACGCTATCTACCAGATAACTGGTTTTATTTCTTTTGGGGCAGCTGTGAATTGTAAATTGAATATCCAGTGGTCTTTTGTTTTGTCCAAAATTCACAGACTGTCAGAGAGAATGAAGAGAACTCCGTCGGCCATTGACTTCACGATTGATCCCCAACACGAAGTAAGAACAGGCCTGTATGTTGTATCTGTGGGTTCTTTACATTTAAAAATACATATGCATAGATGTATGGGCATATTGGATTTAAGGAAGCACAGCTATCGGAGATGTGTATGACTACCGGTATCCTCTTTCAGACGGCCCTGAACTTGGCTGCATTGTCTTCCCATTGCTTCTCGAATCTGGTACAAGATCTTGCTCATGATTCCAGAACTCGGCAGGGACAGGCTCCCAAGTACCTGATCGGATGCGCATTTGTATCTTTTGCAACATGTGTCTTTTTTGTCAATTGTCACAGTTGTCTTTTTTGTCACAGTTGTCTTTTGGTCACTTTTGTCTTTTTTGTCACAGTTGGCTTTGTACATTTGGGACAAAGGATCTGGAGTGAGTCTGACAGATGCAGAATATCTCTGTGGCTACATGGAAAAGTCGGGTAACTGCGCCGTTCGACGGCTTCGCAAATCTCCCGACTGTGTAAGTATTCTGGGTCATTTGCTTGTGATGTATGATAAGAAAGGAATCAATTGGTTGTTTTTCAGAATCGATGACAAGTGCTCTGTGCATGTGCTGTAAGATTTTAGAGGTTGAAAGTATAAAGACATGAATGAATTAATTAATAAATGAATGAATGAACTAATGATCAAATGAATGAATGAGTAAATGAATTAGTTCATTAAATAGCAAGTTAATTAACGAGTGAATCAATGGATGAATGAATGAAAGAGCGAATGAACCAATGAATGGATGAACGAATGAATGGGTGAACGAACGAATGAATGAATGAATGAGTTATTGAGTGAGTGAATGAATAAGCAAATGAGTGCATGAATGAATAAGTGAGTGAATTAAATTAATTTTCTGTAACAGTGTTGTTATAATTCATTCATTCATTCTGGGGACTTATATAGTGCCCCTTCAAGAAACCTACTCAGGGGTGCACCGTGCTCCCAGCCCAGCCACGGCTAAAGAGAAAAGACTTGAATGATTTATAAATTCAGTTTGATTGGTCAGAGGTAACGAGCACAGATCCAACGGGAGCTAATGACAATGCCATTTGTTCTTAGGGCAGCTCTGTCAGTGACGATGAAATTTTCTTTGCTGTCAAGACGTGTGAGAAATTTCATGAAGAAAGAGGTCAGTCGTCAGAAGCTCAGTTGCACTGATGAAGAATTTTTATAAAAATATTATGTCTTAATAATTATTATTGTATTCCTTGTAATATCTGGGCTTTACTGACAAGTTTCCTGATATGGGTCGCACAATGTCAATAGTGTAGTGGTTACCATTTTGAACTGTCAATCAAGAGGTCGGGGGTTCGAATCCCCACCAGGGCAGCAATTTGATTCAAGATTTCAGCTCCATTGAGCCCCTAGCCAACTTTAATGAGTACACTCACTGGTGACGAAGAAAACTGACCACCTGCCGTCATATGCCGAGGCTAAGAAATAAATTCGCTAACACTTGCTACATTTTGTCATTGATGTTCGAGATTTTTATATTCTAGTTTGTGAGCGATAATACATTCGTGAGTTTTTAAATGAGCGGTATGACTCCGTATGAGCAGCCAGATATGCAGATATGTAGACGGCATTTTTATCTTCTTGTTTAGTGCCTGTGTTAAAGAAGACTTGGGGACAGAATGCTAAGCGAATCGGTTATTTCAGCGATGTTGAAGATGCGTCCATTCCAACGATAACGCTTGGAATTCCAAATACAGAAAGAGGTGATTTTATGCTTTTGTACCGTTTTTTTTCTTATTTGCTTTTGTTTATTGTTTACCTGTTTTTTGTGGAAGAAATCGTTAATTGGCAAGTTCTTTGCCGTCATTGTTTATTATTATTATTATGCATTTATTAAGCGCCACTATCTAATGACCAGGCATCCAGAGACTAGAAGTCTTATTATCTTCATTTCCCAGCTGAGCGCTCTCACCAATCAGCTAACTCTGTGCCTCAGATTCACATTTCGAAGTGACCGTGTGCGCATTACAAATTTAATTATAATAATAATTATAATCAAAATACTGTGGCCAAAGTTACCTTTGCAATAGGGGTATCTCCAATTGGCTGCCAACATGTTTGTAACTGGTTTGTGTTTGGCCATCAGTTGGTGCGTTATGACTCGTTATAGCCGTCTGACTATCGTTTGTGTAATTTTGTTATGTGCAGGGCACTGTGCTAAGTTTCTGGCGATACTACGGTATGTCTATGATCGACTAGACGTCACAGACTACAAGTGGATTGTAGTCGTTGATGACGATACGTTGATGAGGTAACTGCCACAAACCACAACCATCTTATCGTACCCTGGTAGTTACCTTACCTTCAGTTACCTCTAGCTTCAGTTTAGTGATCTTAGTTTATTGCCACCTCAGTTAAACTTTTCATATCAGCATTTGCTATTTTTTTATGTTAACCATTTCTTCTTCATACTGCATCAAAATTCATGCTTCATTAGATTTAAGTTTACAGGGCTTAAATACAACTTCATTTTAGATCATTTTAACCATATAACCAAAAGGCCTTTTGCAAGTCTTAAAAGTCATATCATTAACTGTATTCTCATTTGCAGTGTTACACTGTTTGCAAATCAGGAGTTTACTCACAGCAGTAGGATCAATGTGGCGTCAACAGTGTTACAGATATGTATGTGTCAGAGAAATGTTAACAATGTTAAAAATTGATGTTGTTTGCTAGTGTTGCAAGACTGAAGAAGCTGTTGTCATGTTACAATCCACTGGAGACCGTTGTCTTAGGAGAACGTTACGGATACGGGGTCGTTAAGGGCGTTGGCTATGATTACATTACGCTTGGAGGAGGGTAAGGGCTTCCTTCAGCCTATTACATTACAAAAATGCAGAATTTTTTTTGTAGTTGAATTAAAAATTTTCACTTAACATTACATCTGGTAACGTATTATTATTATTATTTTGTATTATTATTATTATTTTGTATTATTATTATGTATTTGTTGTTAATATTACTGTGCATTTATCAAGCACTACTATATAATGGCCAAGCATCGATCGATGGTGCTGAGCTATTGGTAGTGAAGGACTTGCTCGAGGTCACACAGAGTAACCATCGCCCCCTAGGGAGTGGAAGGCTGAGTCAACCTTATGTAGCTAGCTGGTTTCAAACCAGCGTCCTTCGGATCTTCGTGCCAGCGTGTAACCATACAGCCATCTCCCCGCTTGCTAAAAAATGAAGTCACTAATCCTTGGCGGCCTCGTGGGTTGGATTTATGGAACTTAGTATTCTTTTCCCCTTAAGATTACATTACAATAAGTTTGTAAGATACATCACAGTGAAGTTTTAAGTGTAGTAAAGTAAAATTATACGTTTAACTTGACTGAAAATGCAGTCTGACAGTCACAGCTCTCTGGAAAAGGTGCTATATAAATCCAATTACATTTACACAGGATGGCACTGAGTCAGACGGCTCTACGTGAACTGATCGACAGCGACACGTGTCAGTGCGGAGCAGACGACTCACCGGACGACATGACCTTTGGCATGTGTCTCCGACGCCTGGATGTCATGGTGACCCACAATCCCCTCTTCCACCAGGTCATGACCTTTTGTGTCTTCACACTATTGTTTGATCAATACCTAATTCAATTTGCACATTGGCAAACATTATAATCTAATCTTTATTAATGTTAGTGACTTCTATAGCGCTTTTGTCTAATGCATAAGGCATGAACCAATGGCGCTCCAAGCCATAATCAGGTCAAGATGATGCCTTTGCAAAAAGAAGTTTTATTATGAGAATGTTATATGACTTTGCATAAATGTTTGTATTATTTATTTCTTATGTAAGCTACTGTGCGTTTGCTGGTAGTCAATTAAAGAATATTCTTACTTACTTACTTAAGACCCAGGAGATTAGGCTCCCTTGTAACGGCATGGCCCATTGGCCGTGATACGGCACCATATAAATTGTCATAATTATTGTTATCAGTCCGTTGAGACGGCTTATGGTGGATATGCAACATTTGACATTCCATAGCTGTGTCGTCTTTTTTCACCCCGATTGGATTTTATCGTTTGCGTTTAGAAAATTAGAAAAATAAATAAATAAGCAGTTAAAAAATATATAAAAAGACAGTTGTCACTAAAAGAATCTTTACTTTACAGGCACGGCCCATGGATTATGCAGAAGGATATCTTTCCAACCAGGAACCAGTCTCATTTCACAGACACTGGATGCTCGATCCTTTTCAGATCTACCAACAGTGGCTGGTCGATCCAACGACCAAGATTGAGTCTTCCGGTAGCGGTCGATCTGCTAAAGAGCGTCCCAGCAAGGATCGACTCGATCACAAAGAACTTTGATCAGATGAAATATATGTGGCACATATTCGAAATATTTTCCACGTTTTTGCATAAACACAAATTGTGGACATTGACGTTCTAGTCTGCATCTAGATTTTATCAGATTTGTTACATTGGTTGTTAGTGTTTGGTTTTCATAGAATGAGAACTATTGCAATCCCTCGACTCTTGCGTCAGTTTGAGTTTGACAGTGGCTTTGGTGGTGTTGGCCAGCCTTCCAACATGGATTGGGACAAGTGGAGGGTTGGAAGGTTCCGGGCAATCTACAACAGTCTTCAGTTTATGACAAATCTCATTAGCATATTAAAATCTAAATCTAATTTGATGACTTCTGTGGGGTCGTCCATTAATTATGTCAACAAATTTTAGGCCTTTTTTGACCCCCTCCCCCTTGTCAACAACTGTCAAACATTGACGGACCCCCAAAAAATTATGTCAACAATCCCAGACCCCCCTACCAGCAGCATAGCCAGACTGAAATTTTTTCCTCAATGACCTTTTTTTCGGAGATTTGAACTCCGATGACCTTTTTTAGATGACATTTTTTTAGACATTTACTCTTTCGCTACCTTTTTTTGGATTCATTGGGAAACAAATTTTTTGACGTCACCGAACCCCCCTGTCAACAACTGTCAAACTTTTCCAAACCCCCGAACCCCCCTATTTTGTTGACATAATTAATGGACGACCCCTGTGGGATAGTTATCGTAATGCAAGGCAGTAGTTAATTAGTCAGTTAGTCATTACAGAACATCATCAGTCAGTGGTCGCTTAAAATGTATAGAGGCCGAGGAGTTCATCACGCAGGTTGTATAGGCAACTTATGTGAAGAGGATGAGCCAAGCACAGCAGAACAATGCTACCCATTTAAGTGAACATCTTGTCATTTAATGTATAAACACCAAGCTACAATGTGCTACAATAAATCTTGGAAATGTTACAAAGTCAGAAAAATATGTGTAAAATACCCTGATAGCCACGTTTGTTGGGCCACTATTTGACCCAGTTGCCACCAGTGGCACAAAATGGGCCAGCTGTGGGCTGAATGAATATCGCAGGGTGACAACCTCTCATTACATTGTTAACGTTACATGTTACCAATGTATGTAAGTATGTATCTGGGCATATTTTATAGAAACCTCTCAGAAGCACTGATGTTGATATATTGAGCCATATTATTTTCAGCAATGACAATCTAACAATGTTGTACAGCTGATTTTAATAAGTGTATCAGATCCTTGAGCATAAAGTTCATCACGGCATTGTTTCCAAATTTGTGCTAAGATCTTGTTCAATGCGAGCAATACAAAAAACATGAAATTGTAACAATAATGGCAGATTCGGCCTTGATATTATACATCTACTCAATCAAAGTATTTTCTCAAATTTTATACAACTAAAACTACCAGTAGGGCAGTAGGCTAATAGTGTGTGTCCATATAAATGCTTTATATGTGAAACCTCTTCAACATAATTATTTGCCTTAAACTGGGCTTTTCAAATGGATGGTAAATGTGATACCGTACTATTTTGTCCTAAGCATTCTTTGATGCTATACGAAAGCCAACATGAATAACCCCTAACAACACCAAACATTCTGAAAACACCAACCACGATGAATAACACCAAACATACTGAACAACACCAAAGCCTAGTGTCATGTCATGGTTTCGGCTACAGTTATTGTCTCTCAGTACGTCATCATAGATTTACAAACCACAGGCAGGCATAAATATTTTCTATCTTGCTGCTACCAACCATCTCTTCTTCTGTGTCAAGCTGATCAGAGGCGTTGAATACCTGGAAACAATGTACCACGGGAGAGGGCACTAAGCCCAGTAATAGGCCACTGCATATCTCTCCCATAAAAGATGGCTGCCAAGATGGCCGAGCGGCTTCAGAAAACCCACGTGATACCACATGCCTGGCTGCTACATTCAACCATGATAAGGTTTAAAAACCAAGTTAAATGCAGTATTAAAACCCTGACATAACCTGTGCTACTGACTAGGTAATTGAATGCCAATTAACCAAGTACAGTATATATCCTAAACACTGACTATACTCATTTGTGCTCCTGAGTAGATTGTTCCGATTACCCGTGGTGCATCCTGTTACTCACGAAAACTATTTTACAGTCGCCTAATGATCAATCAAAGAATGATTACTTGCACTTTAGCCGAGATGACATTAAGTTTTAAAACTCTTGTAATTGCAATTGTAATTAAGACAGCTTATAAAGCGTCGTCCATAGCAGGCTAATGCAATGGTGCTTTTACATTGTCAAAAGTGAGCACATACAATACTAGTGCATTGTTTGTGTCATGGCAGTAAGTTTGTCAATGGCCAAAAATACCGTCGTGAATAAGCTGGTCCCTGCGCTTGGCTTTCGAATGGTGCTTTAGAAGTTTGGAGATTATTTGACTACGATACCCTAAACGCTTTCTATACCACTATACTAATTTTTTCCTGATTAGATTGTTGCAAGCTAGTACCCTTGGTGCATCCTGTTAGATACAAAAACTACCCCACACATTTTTATACCCCGCACATACTTAGGCTGACAAAACTATAAAACAGGTGATTATTACTTGCAAGATTCCATAAGCAGAAAGTGTTCTAATATACCACGATCAGAAAATCTACACCGGGTGTATATACATATGCATGGCTACACGTATACACCAGAACTTCCTTATAACACGCTCCATTATAACAAGAATTCTGACATGAAGGGCTCGCATCATCATAAATTACGTCATCGTAACATAACCTCATTTATAATTAAGGGACTCGACATGACTACCAAAGGAGCTATGTTGTAACATTGTTCTGGTGTAAATATACAGAAATTAATGCAATCTAATAAGCAAACTCCCTGCCAGTATGCCCATCTGCAACCTATGGGCCCATATAGAGCCCAAATGAGTTCCATCCATAATGGACAATACCAGCAGGGCCAAAGCAATAAGCAGATATAAGCAAGCGGCATAAAAACTGACATCCAGAGGGCACTAAGTGCTAAATATCTTAAACAAGTCGTTCAACAGCTACAGAAAAAACTTCAGAAGTTCAGTTCCCATCTCAGGTGTTAAAGGTCTGGGCAATTCTTCCCAGAATTTCTGAAGTTTTAGATTCCTTAACTAAATGCACTTTCAGGCTTTGTCTAAGCTATAGACTCTTGAATACTAAATCTACCGACACTCCACCCTGTTCTCGTATTATAGTCAAATCTTCAACGAAGATGATCCTGTGTATTCAGATAAGCAGAAGGAAGAATACAACAGCAGAGGACAGCTGATATATTCAGCTGTACAGATCTTGCTGGATTCTTAGAGTTGACCCCTGATGCCAAACCCGATCAGCCAGATGAACAGGAAGGCGATGAGGCTCGTTGACAAAGCGGTTGATGACGAAGCCATTGCTGAAACAGTGGGAAGGCAACACAAAACTAAATCATAGCATGTAAAAATGTAAAGGAATTTTTAAACAATTTAAAAACCGGTGCAATGTACCAATTGACTCGTCCACTTTCTTCCTACACTGTGAGACGTTCTGCGCTGGCTCCCTATATCCTAATATATAGGCCTATCACCTTCAGGATCTCTGCCTTCGTTTTGCATTGCCTCTTCGGTACTGCGCCCGCGTACTCACGGGACCTATGCTGTTCTGCTTCGGCCTGCAGCGGCCACCGATCTCTACATTATGCGGTAGCCTGTAGGCCCTACATCATGGAGACTCGCTTTTCCCATTTGCACGCACTTATACCATGCAATACCGGGTTTTCTCTGTCGTGCGCCTGACCATTTGGAATGGCCTTCCATTGGAGCTACGTTTGCTAAATAGGACAAATACTTCGGCCTTTTACTAATCTCTAAAACTGTTCTTTTCAGGCTGGGCTGGGAGCGCCTCTGAATAGAGAGCTATGGGCTATTATGTTTATATTGATTGATTGATTGATTGATTGATTGATTGATTGATCAATTGATTGATTGATTACGATGTGCCTAAGACGATCTCCAATACAGACCCTGAATAGTTTGCTCTTGAAATCGCACTATATAGCTTAAATGTTCAATTGCAGACAAGTGGATAGCACTTTTCAGCAGCGCTGCCTATGAAAAGCACTACAACATCCAGACAAGCTGCAAGTTTAGGCCTAAGTGGTGCATCAGACAAACGGGGCTGACGTACGGGGCTGACGGTGGCCAATTGGTTACACGGCTCGCCGTGTAGTGCAGAGAGTACGAGTTCGAGACTCTTCTTCCCCAAGACGGTTACTGTGTAGGGACCTTTAACAAGTCCTTCATTCATAATTGCTCAGCGTCATCGACTGATGCTTGGTCATTAGGTATACAGTGGCGCTTAATAAATGGATAGTAAAATGTATCTGTCCCTAAACTGCACACCACCATTCACGATGCGTGAGTCACGCATGTCTAGTTTGCACTGCCGTGGTCGAACTGAGAGTGCCTCTGAGTAGGTTAGGGCCTACTTGAGGGTCACTACATAAATTCTCGAAATGAATGAATGAATGAATGAACACCAACTATGTATAACTATAATAGAGTTTTTACGTTACGGTTCTGAAGCAAACTGACGATTGCTTAAAACTCACATGGATCCTTTATCACAACTCGATGGATGTCCTGTCCTAATTCATTTAAAACAAAGAAGTTGAAAGCGATTCCAGCCTTCAGGTCAACAGTATCGATTGTCAGACGCATGGAAAACTTAATCTCATCATTTTTCTAAAACAGAAAGCAGCTTCTATTAAAATAATTAAGAAATTACCCAATTTTAGTTATCTTGTGTAAAGTAATCTGAGAACTTCTATAGCGCCAACAAATGATCAGCAAGGTTTGAGTCAACAGTCAGTGCTAAACAACAATGATACACAAGTCAAAGTCAATGGTTGAGGGACTTTAACATGCAACATGTGTGATTGTAACATAAGTATATTTATGTATATATGTACGTATGTATGTATTTGTATATGTACGTATGTATGTAAGTATGTATGTATGTAGGTATGTATATATATGTATATAATTATGTATGCATGTATATGGACATATATATGTATGTATGTACAGGCCTATATGCATTTATGTATGCATATATGTATGTATGCATGCAGATACTTTATATAGCGCCTTTTAGTTACCTCACAAAAGCGCTGCCCATGCTAGTCAAAGCGGGGTTAACGTTCATTAAGAACAATAAATTAACATGTCGGCAGAAAGGCTCAGAAAACTGGAAAAGTCACCGCTGGTAGGCTCTCGCGCACATGTATCCTTTGATTCCTTAATTTCTCCAAGGCACAAAGAGACGTGATAAAGTTCCTGTGTTTCATACCTGGACAAGTCCCCGGAATTTTCCGTCTTTGCTGGAGTGTTCCACATCCAAAGGAAATCCGTCAATCGTATAATTCACTCCGTCCTTCACGAAAAAGAACCGAGCCTTTGTGATCGACGGTTTGGCATACGACAAACAATTTATGGCAAAGCTCCTCAGTCCGTCACGAGCGTAAAATGTGTCATTACACTCAATCTCCGGGGGTCCTAAAAACAAAACAAAAATGTAAACATTGATGCAAATTTGTTCAACTGTTGTACAAATGTACAAAGATAATAAAAAATACTTTGAACATTTTAAATCAAATCAAATCAAATCAAATCTCTTTTATTGAAGCCAAATGAAAAACACATAACATTTCAACATAAAGTATCAGGATTGGCCGCAAGAGGAGAGTCCCAAAAGGGATCAAGATCCCGCTAACTAGGGACACCTAGAACAACATTTCAGAAATATGAATTAGCTAAATCCTTGATAAACAGTGCAACATCAAGTTTCGTACAGCAATGCAAACAGTATAGTACATATTACACAGTAAATGATTAACTCGATTCAAAACACTATGAAAATATAAAGAAAAACCGAAAACCTTAACTAACAGTGAAAAAGAATATCACTGTATAAAAATATTGTATAATTTACAATAATTATAACAATGTATAATTTCTAGTTTACAATTTGTGGGCCCACACACTGTTTATCTTGACCGCAATGCAAGCAACACTTTATATTTTACAATGTAATAATTGATCATTTAAAGCTTACAATTTGCACACTTTCTGTTTGACAGCCATGCAAGCAGCGCATCCTGGAGGTTAATATTGACTGGCGTTAGTCCAACGATATATATATGGAAAAATAAAAAAATCCATAGATAAAACCAGGGCAGTTTTCTTTTTCATGCACAGCTAGCAGCAGCAGCAGCAGCAGCAGCAGCAGCAGCAGCAGTAGTAGTAGTAGTAGTCTTTATCCTATAGGTACAGCGTTAGTCTACATAGGCGTACATAACGGGGGTGGGGGGGCAGGGGCGGATCCAGGATTTCTGGTTACGGGGGCATATAGGGGAGAGTCACCTAAGATGGGACGGTTCGTAAGATGGGACAGAACGATTCCTATGGTTATTCGGCAAAGGACGCCGGTGGTATAGGGGTATGTTCGTTGCCTTGCAGCCGGAGGGTTGCAGGTTCGAATCCACCTCATTCCGTCCGCGTAGGGACCTTGAGCAAGTCCTTCGCGCACAATTGCTCTGCAATATAATTGCTTCTGCGCCGCGAGGCGTGTGGCACTTCTGAACTTCGTAAGAAGGGCGATATCAAAGATCAGTTGTATTGTATTATTGTATTGTTTTGTGTTGCGAATTACTTATCATGAATATTAGACTCTACATACCAACTATTAGGCTACTACTTGCGGTGCTATAGCGTTGATTTTATTAATAAGTGAAATTTTTCATGTTCGCTGATGTTATTTGATATCACCGTACTTTTCCGCAAAACAACGTATGCTTGATACATCTTTTCACTTTATGGCATGCACCTATAAATAGAGTCATTTTAACTGTTAATCATTTATTCGTTATAGTTGAAAGTTGAGGGATAATGCAAATATTTGTTCTTGAACGACCTGCTACAGGATGCCATAAGATGGGACACCACTGTCCCATCTTAGGCTACAACGGTATCCCAGCTTATGATATGGGACACCACGTGCTGTCCCATCTTAGGCTACAACGGTATCCCAGCTTATGATATGGGACACCACGTGCTGTCCCATCTTAGGCTACAACGGTATCCCAGCTTATGATATTAAGTGGTGTGATTGATTTGCGCAAAATAAATAGTGTTTAACGAATTGTGAACGGCATTCATTTAATTTATTTATTGTAGGTAGGCTATAGATATATAATGGCCTATTGCAGAAAGTCGGAGATGACGATTTTTTGTAGCACATGTTGCTAACTTTACAATCTGCCGTCTGTGTTAAATGTTCGACTGCAAATGATAGCGTTATTAAGCTGAAACTGCCTAAGCTGTAATAGTTTTGTAGGTTATATTTTAACATAGGCCTATTGCTGAATATTTTATGATAGCCTACACTTGGGTAGGCCTACTTAGGCCTACTAAATTGGCATTTGGATTAAAATAGTGTAAAAAATCTTTTAAAAGTCTTTAAAAGTCACTGTGAACTTCAACCGGTATGAAATTGTTGATAAATTTGAATAATATGAGTAATTCTGTTGTAATGAATTGAACGTATAATAACATTTTCGCATCCTGACATGATGGAAATTATTGTCCCATCTTATGGGTATAGTTGCTTAAGATGGGACATATTAGTATTTATTATTTATGACAAGAAGATTGAAATCTTGAATAAATATTAAACTTTTACAACCACCATTTGAAAGCTAGATAGGCCCTATATATATACATTAATTATATCTGAGTGGTTTAGTTTAACATAGTGCTTGTAGTTTATAAAAAAATAGGGAGACGACGTTAAGTGTCCCATCTTAGGTGACTCTCCCCTACTACCAATCCAATCCCGTAAATATATATATATATATATATATATATATATATATATATATATATATATATATATATGAAATTAGATCATGCAAAACTATAATGATCCTTTTTATAGAAAATGTTATGGAACTTAAAAAATATATAGTTTCTCATATAAAACAACTGGTCTCCACTGAAGGTTAACAGTGAAACGATTATAAATCAGTTATCGGTTTTGATCATGCAACCCTTCATCCAAAAAGAAAATAATTAAGTGTCACATGCCAGTGGATTAAGCAGTGTCATTCTCCTTGGATGCTTTCTGGCGTAGGCATTGATAATGTCATCAATGTCTAACTTGATGTCCTTGTGGACAAACAATAAAATGAGTGCATTAAATCTGTCCTCGTTCATTGTACTTCGGAAACACGACTTCACAAATCGCAGACTAGAATTTGCTCGTTCAACACTGCAAGCCGTGACAGAAGTGAGCAGCAAAATGTGAATTATTGTGGTAATATTTGGATACATAATACGACAGGAGCGGCTGTCAGCGAGGGTGTCCGACAGGGTGCTTGGTGTGCTGTCAGCGTTTCTCCACATCTGCTGCCAAAGCTTTAACTCTTGATGAAACGAATCCGGCGAAGGCAGGTCATCATGATAGTAATGAAGTATACCATCAGCAGTGAGTGCGTCGATGTTTCAGTTTCAGTTTCAGTTTATTGCTCCCAAATGAATTGTACATGAGATACATAACAGATATTAGTAACAAATGGTATATATGCAACAAGAGAAGACAACAGTAGGCATTTCTTGGAGTCAATGGGTGCCCTGAAGGGAAGAATAATCCCGCTAGGTAGGGTCCCTAGATACACGATAATTAGTAAAGACGTTGGGAGATCAGTAATTGTTTGGATCATAGGATGACAAGTATAATAGGAAACGAAATTAAAAAATAAAATAAAATAAATAAACAAAAACAGCAGTAGTTTCTGCTTAACTAAACATCATTTTCAATTAAACATCAACTAAATTCTACCTAACTAGACATCATTTTCGATTTTTTTGCTACGTGTGCTCGTACTAATCTTTTGAAGTGTGGGAGGGACTTGGCAGTTTTGAGAAATCCTGGCAATTTGTTCCAAAGTAGTGGACCCTGATATTTGATGGAGAATTTCCGGGTGTTAGTTCTTGGGTAAATGCTTGTATATTCACTGTTGCTTCTAGTAATGTGTGAATGTTCTGGTGTAGGAAAGTATGATACAAAGGCAGATGGTAGCAGGTTATTTTTATACTTATACATAAATTCTAGTGTTTGAGTTAGTTTAATTTGGTTAATATTTAAAAGATTAAGTTCTAGGAAGAGGGGTTTTGTATGTGTATTATATGATGTTTTTGTAATTAGTCTTACGGCTTTTTTCTGGAGTATTATTAGGCTTTGTAGATGGTTATCATAAGTGGAAGTCCAGACAAGATTACAATATGTTAAGTAGGGATATATCAGTGTAAGGTATAATTGACGTAGAACATGTGGTGGAATCAGGTAAGATATTCTTCTAAGTATTCCTATGTTTTTTGAGATTTTTTTATTGATTTCTAAGATGTGCGTGTTCCACTTCAAATGTTGGTCTATATGAACTCCTAGGAATTTTGTGGTTGAGACTACAGGGATTATCATGTCTTCAATTGTAACTTTTTTATTCGAGCTTGGAATTAACTTTTTTGGGTTCCTAAATATTATGCAATTAGTTTTGGATAGATTAAGCGACAACATGTTTGCCTTAAACCAGTCTGAAGCCAGGATCAGTTCGTCATTTACCAATGATATTAGGTGGTCATATGAGGCGTGTGTAGCAAAGGCATTGGTATCGTCTGCAAATAATATAAAGTGTAGGAGTGATGATGAATTAGGTAAGTCATTGATATAAATAAGAAATAGTAGAGGCCCAAGTATCGACCCTTGGGGAACACCAAAAAGAATAAGTTGAAGAGATGAGAGGTTACCGTTACATGACACTTGTTGATAGCGGGGGCTTAGATAACTTTTAAACCAGTCTAGAGCTATATTCCTAACTCCATAATGCTCTAATTTAGCTATAAGAATTTTGTGATTCACCGTATCAAACGCTTTAGCTAAATCTAAAAATATTCCAATGGAAAATTCATTATTGTCAATAGCTTTGGATATTTGGTCTTGTATGTCAAGTAGAGACATGGAGGTAGAGTGTCCTGGCTGAAATCCATGTTGAAGGGGATATAGAAGTTTATTGTGCGTTATGAAGGAAAAGAGTCGATTGTACATTGCACGCTCAAAAAATTTTGAGAAGTATGTCAGAACTGATATTGGTCTATAGTTAGAAATTTCCGATTTTATGCCTTGTTTATGTATTGGTGTAACTTTAGCCTTCTTAAGTTCAAGGGGGACCACTCCATTTTTGAACGAACAGTTAATCAGTTCTACTAGTGGTGTAACAAACAAGTCCAACAGGGGTGATAATATTTGGGGATTAAGTCCATCTGATCCAGAGCTATGAGTAGGTTTTAGGGTCTTATTTATAGACAGGAGTTCTTGCACATCCGTTGGTAAAACAACCATTGAGTTCAACGTTGAGGAAGGCATAAAGCTGTGGAATGATTTGGTGGCTTTAGGAATTTTGAGTGATAGTGATTTTGGTAGTTCAATGAAATAAGTATTGAATTTTTCAGCTATAATTTTGGGATCTTCGACTGTGATATCATTGATTTTTAATTCCTTAATTGGTAGGTTTGTTTCTTGAGCATTTATAATGGATTTAATTAGTTGCCAAGTTTTCTTTATGTCACCAGTGTTCTTAGAGAATTCATTTGAGTAGTATTCCTGTTCTAATTTTATACGAATTTTTTTGTATTTATTTCGATACTTTACAAAGATTTCCTTATTTTTTAAAGTAGGGTTCTTAATGTACTTTACATAAAGCTTTTCTTTTTTTAAGGTTGATTTCATCAGGCCAGTAGTCATCCATGGGTGTTGTGGGGTTTTTTTTGGTGTATTGCCTGGCTCTTAAAGGAAAGGCTATGTCATAATTCGATTTTATGATATTTATGAAGGTTAAGTAAGCTAGGTCAGTGTTGTCCTCCATGCATAGTCTATAAACTGGATTCCAGTCAACCCTAGTTAATAGAATTTTAAATTCAGCAATCGTTTCTGGCGTTACAGTCCTAGTTAATTCAGGTTTGGGTGTGATGTTGTTTGAGTGAGTTTCATTGTGGGTCCAAGTAATTATGGGTAAGTGGTCTGTCATGTCGTTAATTAGTATTGCAGAGTTAATTATTGTATCTGCAGTATTGGTAAAAATGTTGTCAATTAATGTATTGGTTGAGGTGGTAATTCTAGTTGGATGATGTATTAAAGGAATAAGATGATGGGATGTCATATTTTCGATAAAGTCTTGAGTAGGGGTGTGGAAGTCATGAGCAAACAGATCAATATTATAGTCACCAAGCAGGAATAGCCGTTTGTTGGTATGTATTTTGCTACTTATGGAATAGGCGTAAAGTACATCAGATGGAATGAGACTTAGACCCTGGGAATTTGCCCCTCCCTTTTCGGCGGCCCTGGCTGCCCCCAACTAAAAATAATATAGTCGATGCCAATTTATCATACGATAATTAACATAGTAATGATAGAAATTGAATACACTAGTATTTGTATAAAAATAGATTCAATAAGCAAGGGATGTATCATGCGCCTCATCCATGGACCGCACGCCACTGAGCGTTAAGAGAATGATTATATGAGTAGGCCTAGTTCTATATCCTTGATTTGCTTTTGTCCATAATATCGGCAGCTGAACGCTTTCGGCGGCTAGAATCAGCACGACGAATTTCAAAATTATAATCATATGCCATCTTTTGAGATTTAGGCCTAAGATAGGCCTATGTCTTACCAACGGCAGTCGGCTTGGTAAAACTCGGGATTTACTGGGGTGGTCCTAGAGGCACCAAATCTTACTTGGTGATACCTGGCACCTAAACTAGTCGATCGCACCTATTCCCGATCTGCGGAAACGATCCGTTAATTTTTTACAATTTTAAAAAAATCCAATGTTAAACAGTCGGCTATAGCATGTTTACGTTACTCTACGCCTATACCGGAAGTCACGTTAAGGATGCGCCATTCACATGAACTTTTATAGCGCATTACAAAGCATGAACATAATATCTGCAGACAATCATAGGGCCTATATGAAATTTTTATAGCGCATTGCCTTGCAACTCACAAAAACCTATGTCTACAGATAATCATTGTATCGTTTATATTTAGATATTCGGCGCCTTCTAAGGTTTCTTGCCCTCAACAAAACTCAGCTGTGGTGATGGAAATTCTGTTGATAGATACCTGGCTGAGAGTGAGTATCATTTGTAATGGCAGGGCGTTTGGATATGTACTCAGAACCAAGCAACTTTTTACGTTGAATGAATCGGTGGCGGCGGAAGATAACCATTATTCAGCCATTTTGCCTGTTGTAAACGCTGTAACTGCACAGATCAAGCCTTCCATTTTCAACACAATCCCAAACTTCACTCCTGACTTGGCAGACCAAATGTAACTGTCACCTTTTCACCTTACCAGAGACCTCCATAGCCTAAGGAGGACAGAGACAGCATGAAAGGAGGACTCATTGAATTTTTCACTTTGGACTCTGGAGTCCAGTGTGATTCTCGTTAACGATAACGAAAATGTTCGTTAACGAAAATAAAATGATTTCGTTAACGATAACTATAACTACAACTAAAAAATATCATTAACTATAACAATAACTATAAGGAAAATTCATCTTTATTTTCGTTAATACAAAAAATCGAAATAGAAAGTACAATGTGGACGATTCAACATAAATGAGAACGAAAATGCGATATTTTTATTATTCAATTTGTCAGTTACTTTGGTAACTCGTGTATTCATGAAGCTGAATGCACCCATGTTTCATGTTTTCACCAGTGGTGTAGTCCTAAAAAATGAAGTGGGGGAACGCCTGGAAATTGAAGTAGCAACTGTAGCAAAAAGTGCAATCTTGCAAGAATTTTGCATAGTGTTAGCGCTGCTATTTTTGAAACTGTTGAATGTAAAAAAAAATTTAAATTAATAAATGTAATAATGTAAATTTATACATAGGAATTTGCTATTTGTAACATATTGTATTCAAGTATTCAAACAGTTTCCATACCTGTACAGATAGTACAGGCTTAATTCTAAAGTACAGTGACTGTCAGTCTGTCAGTGAGTCAGAAGCTATAGTCAGAGGAATTGCCACAGTGGATCTTCAGTCTTGTCTTCTGGTGGATTCAGTGAAGCCACTCTTGTTTGTGTATCCATCGCAGATCGATGTTTCCGCAGCCACGTTTTTGCGTACCTGGTTGGAATCCAGGACCTCAGTGGCGGACCATGCAACTTGATAAACATCAACGACGACACGTGAGAGACAAGAAGCTTACTGCGTGTGTCACTGACAATGATGTTCATGTGGCTAAAGCCTCGTTCACATTCATATTAGGCTTGCAAATTTTTTTCTCAATTATTAATTTATTGTTATTACAGTACTACTGTACTATTTTCATTTATCATCAGCTTTTATTTACAAAATTACAGCAGACAGACGCTGAGACGCCATTTACATAGACTATTTAGTATAGAGCCAACACATATATAAATATATCTGCGAAACTGCGAAAAGGCTCCAGTAAGTAAGCAGTTGAAACTTGAAACTGTGAGTCTTGAAGTCTTCTTTGTTCATTTATTTCAGCAGAAATGCTGCAAAATAGTGAGGGATCGCGTTCCCCCCTGGAAAAAAGTGGGGGAACGGCGTTCCCCCGCGTTCCCCCTCCACTACACCACTGGTTTTCACATGTTTCGCCTCAGATTCACATTTCGGTGTGACCTTGCGCGCGCAGCTCGCGTTACAAATTTATTTAATAATAATAATAATAAAGGCTTTCAAAGCTCTGAGCAAATTGTGAAACAGCATGTTAATACGCACAATTTTGCTAATAGCCTTAATTATTGTAACTAAGTAGTAACTAAAATTAACTAAAATAAAATCCATTAACTATAACTATAACTAAAAAATAATACTAACTCTAACTATAACTAAAATAAAAACCATTAACTATAACTGTAACTATAACTAAAATAAATGCGGATGAGTTTCTCTTGCGTTTGAAACCAATGCGCTATAAAAGTTATATATGTGAATGGCGCATCCTTAACGTGACTTCCGGTATTATAGGCGTAGAGTAACGTAAACATGCTATAGCGGAGTGTTTAACATTGGATTTTAAAAAAATTGTAGAAAATTAACGGATCGTTTCCGCAGATCGGGAATAGGTGCGATCGACTAGTTTAGGTGCCAGGTATCACCAGGTAAGATTTGGTGCCTCTCGGACCACCCCAGTAAATCCCGAGTTCTACCGTCGGCTTATTCGCGAATGATAAAACTGCTTGTTTAAGCCGTTTTGACGGCGGCCCACTCGACATATTTTTTAATTGACCAATTTCTATTTACGTAAATTTTGTATGTACATGAACTTTGTGAATGACGTCACGGCAAAAGTCATTGGTCACGTGGGCAACGTCTGCTAGCAACTCAGGTAAGTAGGTAAGAGAGCTCCGGTAAGAGAGCTCCATTCTGCCGGTCCAGCTACTTCAAACATCCTATTCCCAAATTGCAGTTATATTAGTTTTAGGTCAGTTTAGTTTGAGAACATTTGCTGCAGGTTTAGGGGGCGTACGCCGGCTCCGCCCCCCTCTAAATCCGCGCCTGGGGGGTGCCTGTGTATTTTGCTCCAGTCATTTCAAATTGATGTAGAAGTTTCTTTTTCAGAACCAATTTGAAGGTAATGGTCTATAAACCAATTTTGGTACGAGGGGAAAGCATTCAGATAAAAAAATGAAGTACGGAGGTTCGAAACCCCTTCTGGCCTATGCGAAATATATAGATTGTTGTAACTTTTGATTGGATGGTCTAATCTGAACATGTAATGTAATGTAATTGAACACTTGTATAGCACCCTTCAAGACAATAGACCTCAGACTCCTGGGAATAGAAGGGTCAATTTCCTGATCTTACCCTTATTTCGTCTTACCTTACCCCACCCTACGTTACAATACATTGCCCTACGTTACCCTACCATGCCTCACCCTGCCCTATCCTACCTCACCCTACGTACCCTACTCAACATTACCCCACATTATGCTACCCTATTCAGCCCTACTCTTTACTGAACTCTACTGAACTCTACCCTACTGAACTCTACCCTAACCCATATTCCCTACTGAACCTAACCTAACCCTATCCTACCTTACCCTACCCTACCCTTTTCAGTTTTCAACCTACCCTACCGCATCGATCCTACTTTACCCTTAGCACACCTGTATACTAGATGTCGGGTCCTCATTTATGTAAGGACATGTACGTATATGTTACTTGCCATTTTGTAATTATAATGACAACAATTTAGGTCTATATGACATCGTCACTACTACTCACTAGTAAGCTTCTACTAGGATGCCTCACACTGTCACACACAAACCATCTATAACTGTCAGTGCAAATGCACAGAGTTATGTAGCAAACGCATTTAGAAATAATTTAGAAATGATCTCTTGCTGGCAACTACCATAGCTAGGGTATAGTCCCTAAATCACGAATTCACGGAGATCAAGGAAACCGTGAATTTCGCCGTTTGCCGTGAATTTTGCCGTTTGCCGTGATTTTCCGTGATTTTTCACATTTTCAGCACTTTTTGTAAAAACACGTTAAAAATGGTTGCGAAACTCGTCAAAAAATGGCGCCGACGATAAAAAATAGCGCGGAACCACAAAATTATTCTTGGAAAATAGTCGTTACTACCCCTCCCCTCCAAAATTATTCTTGGAAAATAGTCGTTACTACCCCTCCCCTCCAAAATTATTCTTGGAAAATAGTCGTTACTACCCCTCCCCTCCAAAATTATTCTTGGAAAATAGTCGTTACTACCCCTCCCCTCCAAAATTATTCTTGGAAAATAGTCTTTACTACCCCCCCTCGAGAAAATTCTTGGAAAACACGGTGCCGTGAATTTTTTGATTTTTGCAAAAGTATGCCGTGATTTTTTCACTTTTTGACCGTGAATTAGGGACTACCCCAAGGACCAATATACATAAATATATACATATATAAATATATATATATAATATATATATAAATATATATATATATAATATAGAGTCCTTGGGACTACCCTAACCATGCATAGCCTACATACCGTTAGCAACCACAGGAATGAATGACGTCATGATTCCCGGGGCGTCTTTGTTCACTTTTGCCAAGCAGACGACAGGTTTTCCATACGCTTCTGCGTCGAACGTCCATTTGCTGGCCTCGGCGGTTGTGTTACGGTAGATTGGCACTATGAAGTCGTGCTTTGGATCTCTCTCGTTGAACTCGTAGGTGGCGTTGCTCACATTGACGCTGCACAGATGCACTGGCTTCCCGTTGCCTGTCGTGATCGTTATGTTGGCGCCCGGATTGCTACGAGTTGTCTCACAGCGAAGTTTTCGTATTTGGAGAAACTTAAGAGGCACCGAGTTGGAACCGTTATAAACCTCAATGTCGTCCACGTAGAGCCTAATAGTATCGGGTTCATCTGTTTCAATATAAACACAGCGAAAATCAGAGCTTAATTGTATGAGTTAATCTGTTTCAATATAAATAGGGCCTACAGCGAAAATCAGAGCTTAATCACATGAACTTGAGTAGCAAGAGAAAGTACTCGAGCAGCAAGTACAAGCAGTTGAGTAGCAAGTACAAGTACTTGAGCAGTTAGTACACCAACCATAATTAAGTCAGCAATCCTTTGTTCGAAATTTCATTACAAAAGCAAAAATTCCTATATGCACCATCGACGTATATTGGGTGAACCTACAGCATAAGAGATTCAAACTGAAGCCTAGCCGTTTGCCAAGCGTGACGTCGCATCATCGACGTTTATTGGATGCGTTATTTATTACGAGGTCGTTGATTGGATGGACGTAGAACCTATTATGTTAATGAGCTCTGTCTGACGTCATGTTTGGCAGAAAGTTCAGTAGGCGGAAGCTTCACTTTACAGTACAACTTTAGCTGTGCTATGGGCTATGCTGTGTCCACCCAATATACGTCGACGATAAATTATGCACCCAGATACAAAATAATGCTCAGTTCGTACCTTCAACGGTGATGTTTAGGTAGACGTAATACCGCGTCTGATTCTTATCGACGTCGCGCATGAAACACGAGTAGTTTCCGGAATCTCCGGGTACCGCATCTGGAAAAGAAACGAGATTAGGCTACAGTTCTTCTCTGAAAATTATTGTCTTAACAAATAATAGTAATAACTAATAGTAATAATAACAATAAAAATGAACCATCAATATCAACATGGGTGTCCAGCAGGAATTTGTTTAGGGCAGGGTGAGAATTGCCGGAGGGTTGGGGGGGTTGAACCCCCAGTAGTCTTTCTTAGCTCCCATATAGTAAAGTCTACATTTCACACCCAAACTGCACATAAATCAACGTCTAACCCCCCCCCCCAGTTATTTTTTTACAATTCCCATACTGGTTTAGGGGAAGCAAAGTTTTAAATTGCTGGCACGGAGACTAACGAAGGTGCCGAAAGCAACCGACTGCGTCACCCTCGGCGTTTTTGCATAGCTAGGCCTATAATAATTCATAACACATGACAACTTTCGAAATAAATAATCGTCACGGACTTAGCGTTTTTTCGCATTGAAAATCGGGCTGAAATAGGCCTCGGCTACTCATAACAATCAAAAGAGTCTATGTTTGTAAAATATGCGCAAAATCCGGTAGGCCTGATGCTCCCACATGCGGACGTCCATGGATACAATAGAATAGAATCTTCGTTTATTCATAACACATTGTCAGAACGCAATGCGATTCCAAGAAAAACAAAAAATAAAAATGTGTAGGCGTTGGCTATTCCGTTTAAAGTTTGTTCCAGGATATTATTGGCTATTATTTTACGTTAAAGGGTCTTAGGTTTAATAGATGTCCTTGTAAAGCAGCCTATAGGAATAAAGTTTTTGGTGTCCTTAGGTGGGAGTGAGAATTGGTGAGGCCTAGGACGGAGGGTGTACGTAGTCTCCCGGAGTCGAGGGCACAGCCGGCGTAGAACATGATGGTCATTATGAGTGTGGTATTATAATAGTCTCCTCAGACATGATCGACTTACTCAGAATTGTCAGCGTCTGTGTAGCGACGCCACCAGCGACGGCGTCCTTGTATGAGAAATTATATCGGTTAGGCTCCTCCAGCAGACTCTCCGCCAAGGCATAGTTGTCGGTCAGAGTAGCGGTTCTGTTGCCAGGATGGTGTTTGTAGAAGTGAGTTGGATCATGTGAATCGAGATCGGTGAATTCACAGGTCAGAATGATGCTCTCTCCGGGTCTCACAAACTGTTTGTTTGCCCACAGTCGTTCAACCTTCGACTTCACCACTCCAACTGAAATTCAGCAGAACGTCATGAACAAGTTTAGATTTTTCAGAAGTCTTAGAGGCAAAAAAATAATAGAACTGGAGAAATCAAACAAAAAGATAAAAAAAACTCTGTAAACATTTACCAAAACGTCTTGGCAAACATCTATAGCAATCTTAACATAGGCCTACACTTATAATAGCCTATAATGCTACGCTCACTTGACGAGCACGATCTCTCTGTCCTGTGAGCGAGGACTGCTATGGCTAAATCTCGAGCCTTTGCCTTCATTGGCCCTGCACTATGGAACGAGCTCCCTTCTTCGACACGATCCTCCTTATTAACTTGTGGGCCAACTTCGCCAAGTGCCTCTTTTCGTTGTCTCAAGACCACTTTCTTTTCTCTGGGTCTCTCGCACTGGGAGCGTTTCTGATTGATGTGCACTGCGAGAGTCGCTATATAAATTCATAGATACAATACAATAAATCAACAACAAGATACACACACAGACACATCCAACCACGTCCACATATAAATACAGACAATCATACATTACACACACATACATACATACATACATACATACATACATACATACATACATACATACATAGATACATACATTATATAGATATATGCATTAGGCCTTATACATCCTTTGCAATCTGTCATGGTACTATAGAAATTTGTTTTAAAAATAAGCAAAAATAAAACCATAGAAATGCTGGCAAATGGGCCAAAGCTTTACCACTCCACACATTCACGCATTCCTTCTACACTCAGCAATTAACGAACAATTTCCCAATTATAAGCAGGACCCTGGCAGAAAATTTAACCCCAAACCAACCGGACCCAATTAGTAATTATTTTATACAGTTATTATAACGTCTATAAAGGTTATATTAGTACTGTTTGTAGGCAACCTTAAGGCTTAAGCTTTCCGCGTCCTTCAAAAACAAGGTAATTAGAGCCTCAGGTTTAGCGGTCATGTGACGACGCTAGACGCCCTCGCAATAATTTTTATTACAGCAGCCCCTGTCGGCATTCACTTGACCAATTAAGTATTAATTATGAATATGTACTGGTAATTATGTATGTGTGTATACAAGGTACATATATTAACGAGTAGTTACATGTGTACATATAAATATGCACCTGCTCAAAGGCATACATAAGCCATTGAAGCCTAAGTGGATGATGTAGGCAATGTAGGCTACGCGTTGTTTGTTGGCTGCTCTCTTCAGTAGTTGTAAATGTTATGAAGTAGACATGCTTAAGACCGATTTTAGTCTAAAGACATTAGGCCCATAGTCATCTTATAACAGTGAGTCAACGCTGTTAATGTGCACTAACATTGTGCAGCCACAATATAATATGTAGTACACTAACATAAACAAGTAAGCGAGTCAGTGTGATTCTCCTTACAGATTTTATTTTAGTTATAGTTACAGTTATAGGTAATGGTTTTTTTAATTTTAGTTATAGTTATAGTTAGTATTATTTTTAGTTATAGTTATAGTTAATGGATTTTTATTTCAGTTAATTTTAGTTACTACTTAGTTACAATCAATCAATCAATCAATCAATCATAGAATTTATATAGCGCCTCTTCAAGGGGCTCTACTCTAATAAAGCATCCAGACGTTGGCCTTGGCCACTCAAACATCACCTCCACAGTCACAGACAATGGGTCTAACATGGTTCAAGCATTTTCAGCATAGGCTATCAGAAGGCAGGACATGAGCCAGAAGTGCAAAGTCACCGTATACTGCTGGCTGCCCTTCAAGTGTTGATGATGAATTTGATGATAGTGATGATGGAATGGATCAATTAATTCCATTTAACATGGACACAATTTTGTCCTCTTCAGATAATACCATTGACATATTTTTGCCAAAAATATGTGCTGTGCAATTCATACATTGAATCTGATAGTGACAAATGATTTAAGGCTTCAGAACTCAACTAGAACGTGAGGTTTCGAAAATTAATAATCTTCTGGTCACACCAACTACTTGTGTGTTTGTTGCATGAGGATATAAATCAGGGTTCTGTGCTTGGTCCTCTTTTGGCTACTTAATTTATACACCACACCACTAGGAACATTGCTGGATCATCATTCTCTGGGATATAATTTCTACGCTGATGATACTGAAATCTATATTTCACTTAACAGTCATGTGACTCATCTGTGCAGCTGTTGTCTGCTGTATCTGATGATGCACAGTCTTGGATGGCGGTCAGTAAACTCTTCTGAAGACTGAATTTCTGGTACTGGGCACTTCACATCAACTTTAATATTTTTATTGACTTAAGTCATTGAAAGTTGAAACTGGGAACCTCAATATTATTGTTGCTCGTAACTTGTTCTGCGTCGTTTTCAACTAAGTCTTATACCATTATATCTCTTACTGACCATCTAAACAGCATTTGTAAGTTATCTCTAATGCAATGTAAATGTACACAATATGGAGTAGCGAAACAAGTAAAAAATGTTGATTTCTCAAAAGTATTTTGAGAAACTATTTTCAAAAGTATTTTCAAAATACTATTTTATTTTGTATTTTCAAAATACTTTTGAAAAGTATTTTGTAAAAGTATTTTCAAAATACTTTTGAAAAGTATTTTATTTTGTATTTAAAAAATACTTTTTAGAAGTATTTTGCCCATCACTGCATGCAGTAAATCCCACTGGCATACATGAAGGTCTAGGCCTACTTGCAAGTACTCGACAGTATTGAATGATTATTCAATACGTTAAGTTTAACTAAAAAATGACTAAAACTACAGCAAAGTTACCGTAATGTAATGTAACAAAACATTTATAAAGCGCCACTTAAGAGTCTCTCAGAAGCGCTCAACATGTGGCCATCAAACAGCTGAAAAAATGCGTCTTTAAGAGTTTGGAGAAAACCATATACACACTTACATAATACGTACCTACTTAGGCTACTGACACATATGCATGAACGCCCAACGGCTATGTAGCCTATATACGTATGATAATCAAGTTCCTTCCACTGGAGGAATCTTGTATGATAATAGTTCAAATTACATTGACCGCTATAGGCGGCCGCCAGTCGTGGCTTGAACCTGGTTCGCCCAGTGAGCTGAAGGCATGCTTTTCAAAGTCCACGGCAGGAAGAAGGAGAAGAACGAAGCGATAGGTACAAAGACAAACAGAGATAGGCTACTTATACCGAAGCGTCAGTCTAGACTCCCTAGACTAGTAATGGCCTCACCCAAAGTAACTCCAGAGCCATAATTATCTACGAAGTTTAAGGCTGAGTGGAAAATAATGTGACTTGTCGCCGTACTTTAACAAATATGAATTCTATTTTTTTCACCAAAAGTGAATAAGTGAATTCAATTTGCGTTTAGAGACGCAGAAAAAAATTACTCGTATTTGGAATTGGGGGCTCCTTTGTCGTCGGGGGGCCCTGGAGCACGTGCTCCGTGTGCTCCAATGGTTAACCCGGGCCTGGGTCACTACATATCTCAATTACATGTTTTCATGGACTCATTTCCTCCATTGGATGCTTTGTTGTGTCTACACTATCTTCGGAATCCCGTCTTGGCTTTCGTCGTATATGCCGCTACGTATAGGCGTATGCCCTGAGAGTTGGCTTTCACAACATTTCTCATTAATAGCTACCATCGACCATCGTTTTTTAAAGGAATTTTTAGAACTGAACAACCCCTTATCTCCCTTTTTAAAAAAGCCTTGGTAAATTATTACAACCCCTTATCTCCCTTTTTAAAAGAGCCTTGGTAAATTATTTCCAATAGGATGACTATTTTCAGCTCGTTCTAACAACACACAAATGCTTTTACAGCTGCACATATTCATTTAGAACTGCTTTTTTGTGTAGAATTGCAGACTAAAAAAGCCCTCGACCGAAGCCTTGAGCATTCAGAAGCTCTCAGATTAGCTTGAATTTATTAGGCCTATATTATTATGCCGTATGCCGTATTATGTTATGTTATATTATATTACATTACGTTGCATTACATTGTATTACATTTTATTATACTAGACGTTTGCCCGTCCTAAGACGATTGAGAAGAATTTGAAAAATAAGCCCTCTGACTGCATGCCCGCCGGCCGCATGCTGGTCAGCACGGCAATAGACTATCGCGCAGTCCAACTTTGATCGCACGGAAATTTGAAATTTGCGCGACGGTAAGTGCGTAGTGCAATAACAGCGTCACCTGCTGAAATGAAATGAGTCTAGTTCATTATGACCTTCGTAACGTATAGGATAGCAGCGCCACCTGCCGAAACGAAATGAATTGATAGCGTCACAAATAGGTTGACTTCATGACATTTCTGTTTATTTATTATACATAGATTATCTTACATTATATTATATCATATTAAACAGATAGGCTTATATAAGTTAACTCCTACGTACGTTATAGTAGCCTATGACAGTTAACTGCTATGATATAACTTTCCTCTATGATCAGGCCTGGCTCGGGAGCGCTTCTCAGTAGAGCCCCTTGAAGAGGCGCTATATAAATTCTATGATTGATTGATTGATTGAACTGTTATGCTCTAGCACAATACTCAACTGTTATCGTGCAATATAACAGCTAACTTTTGAAGGCCTAACACAACTGTCGCTGGTAACATTTTATGTAAACTTAAAGTGTAGCTTGCTCATTTCTAACAGAAGAAGAAACTCAGAGTTTCGAAGTTAAACGATCTGAAAAAGTTGGTTACGGCACAATCATCACAAGCACTCAGGAGCGTATACCCAGACTTAAATTCAAGAGGAGGCAACTTCGCAAAATTCTGGCTATTGGGGTCATTGGTCAATAGAAGTTCCAGTATATATAAAGAAAGCAAGAGGAGGCAACTGCCTCCTCGTGCCTCAATGTAGCTACGCCTATGCAAGCACTTAATATTGGGATTTGGGAGTGAGAGGTTTTGTAGGCTAAAGGTGTAGGCCTACTTTTGTCTGATAACCACTTTCTATTAACCACTTCAAAGCAGACCCAGTTTGACTACATTTGTCGCTACCTTCAGTCGTTAACTACAACTAATCGAAAATCGTTTTTGTTACAATTTGACACAATAATTTTGTCCCATTATTTACTGAATTACAATATTATCCGGTACAATTACATTTTCTGGGTCAGTTTTTTTAAAACAGACTACCCGGCTGCAGATTTCGGCAAGTAGCGACCTTGTGAAAGTCGTCCCATAGGCCTATATAGCTTTTATACAAGGGACGCCATGATCTGTGCAGACATAGTGCGAGCGCGGCAGAGCAGAAAGAAAGACCTGATAAGACTAAAGCAGCCGTCGGGCTTTTAATTGCAATCGACGTCGGCAAGATGAAAGCACGTCTTTGAACCGGTGCCTACCTGTCATGACGAGGCAGAGGAAAGCAAGTATCGTCTTCGCCATATTGTCTCCTCGATCGTCTGGCTTCGAATATGAAAACGATAAAGGTCGACGATATGATTAACACCGGGTATATACACCAAGAACGTCAGTGCACCGCCTCTATAATACAAGGCTATGGGGTTAAACAGTCACCGTATAGCGCGGCGGCCTCAAGCCCACCTCGACCAGGGCAATAAAAATGTCTGGCCTTGCAGGCTACGGTCAGGCCTAACCAGCCACGGGCTGTTGAACAGCGCAGGCCTATGACAAAGCTGCCGTCTAACAGGTGAGCCATAGCGATTTTTTTTAGCTCAGGCACAACGAAGCTGTTATAGGAATAATTGGTTGATTTGGCGCTAAAACCACCACAGGGACTCCACATGACAGGTGAATCTTACACGGCCCACGCACACGCACACAGTGCCACAGACACGTACACACCAACCCCCTCCAGCCCCCTCCCCACACACACACCTCTACACAAACACACACACATACACACAAACACCCCCCACACACACACACACACACATACACGCTAATATATCCAAAGCGCGTTCACATGTACCTCTTAATAATACATGTGTACTGGTACAAGGTGCATCTGAATCAGCAAATATCATCAACTGCACCGTTGTAAAACTACGTTGGGGACGTGTATGGCCAATAATTATAATGGGAACCTGTCGTATTTAATGACGCTACCGACTAAGAACAATATCCGGTCTAGAGGACACAGCGCTCGTCAATAAGTTGGTGCCCGACGCTTGGCTTCCAGTAGCTCTTTAGAAACTTCGCGATCATGATTAGGCTACGATATAGTGGGGCGCGGTGGTGTAGGGTATGTTCGGTGCCTTGCAGCCTGAGGGTTGCGGGTTCGAATCCACCTCAAGCCGCCGCGTAGGGACCCTGGTCAAGTCCTTCACTCGCAATTGCTCATGCGCTTCGGCGTGAAACTCAGATTCATTGTCCGCGCTGTAGTCGGGAGCGCCTCTGAGTAGAAATCTTGAAGGGGCGATATAACAAATGCTCATACATACATTATATAAGGAGATATGGTTTTGATGGAAATCATGCCTACAGTCTCCTAGCCAACTCAGCGATAATGAGTACATTGACCGTACACTGTAATTGAGAAGATTAGACGGCGATCGCGGGAGAGGACTGGCCATGGCCCACCATCATGTCATAGGTGACAGGTCTAAGAAAATGAAGTCGCTAATGCTTCAGATCCATGGCTGTCTCTGAGGAACTGCTCTTATTCTTGTTCTCGTTGCTGTTGATGATGACGATGATGATGACGATGGTGATGACGATGATGATGACGATGATGATGACGATGATGATTCGTCGTTGTCGTCCCTTTTGTTCTTCTCCTTCTCCTTCTCCTCCTTCTTCTTCTCCTTCTCCTTCTCCTCCTTCTTCTTCTCCTTCTCCTGCTTATCCTACTCCTGCTTATCCTCCTTCTGTTCCACCTCCTCCTCCTCCTCCTCTTACCATCCTCCTCCGGTTCCACCACCTCCGCCCAGGGCCGCATTAAGGCTAGTGCGGGCCCGGGTGCTGTGATATTGTGATTACCTTCCAAAGGCCCCCTCTGACAACTACCGGTTCACCACGCACATGTTTGTAACATGCTTACTAGTGTGTAGTTGCTGCCTAAAGACACTATGCACAATTAACGTTACATTACTATATGGACAGTTGGACACGCAATGATTAGTGTAAGGTAAACAACTATAAGTAGGCCTAATTTTAAATTAATTGTGACTTCGTATACTTATTTATGTCGAATAACTATAAATAATTAAATTAATTATTACCTCGTATATATTTAGCCTATTTATGTAGCAGCATTTTCGCTAGATTTAACAGTAAGTTAATAACAAGCATATTAAAAAATTTCTTCACTTCCGGTTCCGAAAATGCGGGCCCCTCAAACTGCGGGCCCGAGTGCTGCAGCACCCTTAGCACCTCCTTAATGCCTCCTCCTCCTCCTCTTAATCCTCCTCGTCCTCGTCCTTCTCCTTCTCCTTCTCCTCCTTCTCCTACGCAGATATCGCATGACATTACATTCCAACAGGTGTCTGGTTTTCTTGCACTTAATATGGGTGCAGATATCCTGAACGCCGCGTGCGAACATGTGACTCCAAGAGATGCCACGCGTTGTAGTAGGACTGTGTCATAAATTAGCGTGGCCCAAACAGGACTAGGCCTACATCCATGCCTAAGTGACGCAAATGATTTTTAAAATGGACCTGGTAATAAGAAAAAATCCAATTTTACGACGTTGGTCTTGTCTTTGACTCATTCTATGTATAAAGAGGACTTACTATTAGGAATAGGACTGTTAGAATAAGACTAGGCCTATACCTATTCACAATGCAGAAGTGTGCAGGCCTATTTGAATAAATACTTTTGGCCGATAACTTCGGAACACCTTATCACCTAAAATAGTAAAATTCAAGAATAGCGGCACTTTAGAAGTCTTTCGTAAGTGTAAGCTTATGCGCTCTTCGAGGATTTTAACTTTAATTTGGCAACTTCTATGGCGCCGGTGTATAGTGCACAAGGAATCAACCAATGATGCACGAAAACCACAGCGCTCGTGAATAAGCTGGTGCCCTGCGCTTATAGCTTCCGATTAGCGCCTTAGAAATTTAAGGTTTACGATTACGATGCAAAGTGTCGAGACAGACTGAAAGGCACAACATAAATACTTTATGTATTGTAATAGGCCTATATTATATGCAAGTCAGAGTAGGCCTAATAACATTGTTTCATAACAAAACGAATAGGCCGTTGTAACACTTTATACTTAATCAACCATGTAACAAGCTGCTCGAGCGCTTGGCCTAGGCCCTCTATATGTGTTAGTCACACATTGGAATTCATGGCGCTAAAAAAATATCCGAGAAAAATTACATGTCTGGAGTTTGTAATGGATAGGTCTACAGTGCAAAAAGCTTTATAACGTCGAGTTTCGTATATAAGCTTATGGCAGGCTGTTGACAGAATGATGTACATATTATATTACAGCAGAAAAATTCTGTTTGGGTTTCATCTACAACAGCCCTATAATTGGCTTTAGAGTAATCGGTTTATAGCTACAGTGTACTGTTTAAACAGCCAGAGCCGCACAAGTATACATAGGCCTACCACGGGCGTCAACCCTGTGGGGCAGTGGAGGTATAATGTTCAACCCGACGTTTAGCCCATTCGTAGTGTATTTAGCAATATAGGCTAACTTACTAAGTAGCAGTGACTAGTTTTTACGCCCTTCCATCCCGTCCTCAATCTATGCAACATAAAAGACATAAGTAAGTAAGCTCACGTGACGGCATTAATCATTACGATAGTAGGCCTACTTTTGGGCCTAAGTATGGAAGAATACACCGCCGGTATAGTTATCATTGCTTCAAACCAAAATGACGCAGTCATGTCCAAAAACATATTTCATCAAAGGGCCAAAAAGTGGTGGGTGACTGTCACCACCACTTTTGACTTGACCGGAACTATATCGACTTGACTCAAAACTCTAACGACTTGATCCACTATCGACTTGACTTGAACTCTACCGACTTGACCGGAAACTCTATTGACTTGACTGAAAACTCTATCGACTTGACTGAAAACTCTATCGACTTGACTGAAAACTTTTCATGATTTTCTGGTAGAACTGTAGTAGGACTATTAGTCCAGTACACATTACATAATTTGAAAGTGAAACTGTCATTGACGCTCTGCACTGTTACAGTTCACTTAACCTCTGTCATTTTGAAACAAAATTGAAAAACGTTTGTTAAAAAGTTGGAAAAAATGTAACCAACTATTTTTAGTTTAGTTAACTCATTAAAAATCAGTTGCAAACTTTAGTTGAACTGTTCTATTTTAGTTGAAAATGGTTGAAGGTTAACTCAAGAAATTAGTTTAGTGCCCATCACTGAGGATAATTATACTATCTAATTAGTAATTAGGCCTACGCATCAAGTTTTTTAAATTATGTCTATGGCATAGACAGAACGGCTACAGACGAGGCTACAGTAAAGCGCTTCTCTATGATTATACACGAGGCTTATTAATCGTAATCGTAACCGAGTATTTATATAGCGCCTCAAAAACAGAGGCGCTCCCGACCCGGGCCAGTGTCTTCACTGGTAAAGAGAGAGGTTTTCAGGCGCTGGCGGAACTGGTCAAAAGAATAGAGAAAAGGTTGGCCCTGAGGGACTGATCAGGTAAGTTACCTCAGTCCCTCAGGGCCGACCTTTTCTCAGGTAGCCGGTTCCAGCTAGTGGGACCAACAATAGCGAAACTCCTAGCCTGGGCCATAGAAGTAGGCCTACGCACCCGCGGGACAACCAAGTGACCACGGGCCGAGGACCGAAGCGAGGAACGACTGGGCAGAGCGGTACAATAAGCCCTAAGATATAGTGAGGAGCAGAGCCAGCAAGACAGCTTCGCATGAGGGAGCAGGCCATGAATTGGATGCGCTGGCGGATGGGGAGCCAGTGAAGGGAGTCACGGATAATAGAGGAGAGTGCCAGAGTGGTCATACTTTGCAATGCCCCTATGAGGCGGGCGGCAGCGTTTAGAATGGCCAAAACTTAGATGTATTTGTAGAGGAGAGACCAATGTAGACAGCATTCCCATAATCAATCCTGGAACAGATCAATGCATGGACCAAAGTCGTGATAGCGTGCAGTGGGAGTGATTGGCGGATGGCACGGAGTTGGCGTAGGTAGTAGAAGCAGGAGCGAGAGACATTATGGACGTGATCAGATAGAGAGAGGACAGGATCGAGAATGAATCCAAGGAAGAGAACTTAGAGAAGTGCACATTTGGAAACTGAAGGCGAAGGGAGTCAGCATCTATCTTGGTGAGCTGGGCATGACTACCAAGCCAGAATCTGATGTAGGCCTACCAGTGTTTAATCTACTCCCCTTGCTGTCGGGGGGAATCTAGGGTTCTCGGGGGTATCCAACATATATTTGAAAAGTTGACGGCCGGGGAGGGGGGTAGTAACGAGAGTTTTCCACCAAAAATTTCCCCTCCTCCATCCACCCTGACCGCGGGGCGGGGGTAAACGAGTAAACGATAAACCCTGGGGGGAGTTATCCCTAAATTTCACGCTTTCTGTACAAAATTACATCTCTTTCGTTTTTCTGGGGGGGGAACTCGATCCTGGGGGAGAGAGACGTCTAGATTAAACACTGTAGGCCTACTGTGTCTTATCTTGGTTAAAATCACTCTCTACCTCCTCATGTTCGCAACTCAGCGAGACTGTCTTTCGCTCTAAACTGAAAACGTACCGATTTATGGCTCCTAATGGTTGCCCGGCTTCAATGTGCACTTCTGAACTTTCAAACTTTGTAAGGAGAGCATTATCAAATTACAGTTGTATTGTATTGTATTGTATTAAGGCGCAGGCGATTTGAGGACAACCATTAAGTTTATTAAGTTTAGCCTTCAATTAGATCGCGGCTGATGATGCTAGCAGTAGGCCTACTTAATTTATGATAAATTGCCATCTCATTAGACCTATTCAGATTATGCGCTAATGATTAGCGCAGAACTTAATTAGTAGGTCTAATTATAGTAACTAATAAATATATTAATTTTAACAGTAATCGCTGTCGACGAGGCTAATTGGGTTTAGCCTAGTCTTTAATTGATAGCAGTCAGTGATGCGTATCATTAACTAATTTCTTATCAGCAGCAATCTAATTATTCAAATTATGCTCTAATTGATGAGCACAGAACTGAGTAATTATTAATAAGTAATAATTATAGTAATTACGATAATAATAATTAACGCTTTAATTGTATAGCAGTCAATGATGCGTATCATTAACTAATTTATTATCAGCAGCAATCTAATTATTCAAATTATGCTCGAGGCCTAATTGATGAGCACAGAACTGAGTAATTATTAATAAGTAATAATTAGAGCAATTACAATAATAATAATGGCTTAAGATGATGAAAGGAGCTTTCGCGCCTCTTTGATCAGCTGACCGTGTCGTCTGCTTCGCCACTGACTTTGGTCAGTTTCCACAGCCTGTGCTCTGATTGGTCGGCGGCGTTCTTTGATGTTTTTGTCCCGTCTTTTAATTCGACATGTTGACGTGTTTTCTTGTTGTTTTAAAGTTGTTTTTGTGATAGTTTTAAATTTATTTAACGCTGTTTTACGTCGAGGAATTATGCGTTAACTAGTCTGAGATGTATAATATTTTCGAACCGCAGGAGACAGTTTTTCGAAGCGAGGAAGATGCCAGTGACTGGGAGGCCATCAACCGTTCCATCTGGGTAGATTTTTCTCGGTTGAAAAAAATTTATTTTAATAGTGTCTGGTTCTTTAATTACCTGCGGTTATTTGCTTAATTAATTAATTAAGTAATTATTAATATTGTTAGTGTTGAACTGTTGTATTGGATTTTTTGGGTTACTAACAAGGATGATTGCAAGAGTCAAAAGGACATATTTAAAGTCATTTAAGTTGATTATTTTGCATTGGGTCTAACATAGATTTATGTCTTCTTAACCACTTAAAATATCTCTGTTATGCTAGATTACGTTAGTTAAGGCTGCTTAAGAGTAGTTGGTAATCATAATTTGTCATATCATGTCAGTTTTTGTAAAACTTTATTTCTAGGAAAGAGTTGAGGTGGAAGTAATTTTGTTAGAAGTACTTCTATTGACCCAGTTTATATCATATAGTCAGAGAGCACTGTTCTTGCAGCACTTCCACTTCTAGGCAAGAGTTGAGATAGAAATTACACTTTTTAAATTAGTTGTATTGACCCAATTTATATCATAGGCAGTTTGCAATGCTTTTCAAAACTTCACTTCTAGGCAAGATTTAAGATAGAAACTATTTTTAGAATTACTTCTATTGACCCAATTTATATTATAACCAGTTTGCACTGTTCTTATAAAGCTTTAATTCTAGGCAAGAATTAGGATAGAAATTATTATTTTAAACTTTCTTCTATCGGCCCAATTTATATCATAGCCAGTTTGCACTGTTCTTGTAAAATTTCATTTCTAGGCAAGAGTTGATATATGTTATTTTTTTATAGAATTCTATTGATCCAATTTATATCATAGGCGGTTTGCACTGTTTTACAAAACTTCATTTCTAGGCATGAGTTGAGATATAAGTTATTATTTTAAAAATTACTTCTTCTATTGGCCCAATTCATGTCATAGCCAGTTTGTACTGTTGTTAGAAAACTTCACTTCTAGACAAGAGTTGAGATAGAAATTATTATCTTAAAATTTCTTCTGTTGACCCAATTTATATCATAGCCAGTTTATACTGTACAATTTTGTGGGCAATCCATGCCAAAGCCAATATCTGGCAAAAGCAATGGTGTGCCCCCATTCAAATGGATGGATGCCGTGGCCGTGGATTGGCACTCTGCTGTGACCTACTGTCCAACACTAATGACTGATTAGGTCCATGTAAGACTAAAGACATTGTGTCTCTAGACCAGTCCGACTGAACCCTGTAACAAGACAGTTTATGCTCTTAAAGCAATGATGTCTGGTGTACACAGTGTATGCCTGCACTAGCTTCTATGATGTCTGGTGTTACTTGTCAACTGTGTGGTGTGTTGTTTCAGAACCTGGTGCAGAACCAAAGCCCAACGACCGACTCTGAGATGCTCCATTGTTCCTCTCACCATCAGCAGCAGCTTCCAGGTTCAGATGCAACTCCTTTGTTAACCACGAGAACGGTTGGCAATGATTCGAAGGCTGCCCCATGGCCGTCACAACCCCCCCTGGGCAACAGGTCCGACTCATCAAAGACCTATGCTGTATCGTCTCTTGTGAGTTCTCCTGCCACCTTCTGCTGTCTCTGAATGATCATGAAATGACCCGTTTCCATGATCTTGATTCTGTATTAAATCTCTTAATCATTCAATCTCTTAATCAGGAGATTTTTTCATATTTTTCTGATGTTCTTGATTTTCTGCACCAATTCATCATGAGCACTTCTTGTCAGTTTTTCACAATCATCAATTCACAATATAAAAATTTCTTCAGTCTCCAAGAAGGCCAAGTAGTAGGAACCAGCTTATTCACAGATGCTCAGTCAAAACAGCGTCATTAGACATGTAGGGTTAGTTACTGTTCCAGAACCAGAGGTCAGGAGGCAGGTAAACAGACACCTAACATCTGATCCGTTTGCTTATGCTGGCGCTATAAAAATGTTAGATTACAATTACAATTATGATCAATTATGTTCTATCTGCCACCTGTTTCTCTGTTTGAATATCATTATTATTTTAATTATTATTTTATTATTATCATTTTATTATTATTGTTATTTTGATTATTTTTATTATTATTTAATTATTATTAGTTTATTTTTATTATTTAGATTATTATCATTATTTTATTATAATTATTTAATTATAATTTTTTTAAATTATTTTATTATCGTTATTATTATTATTCGTATTATTATTATTATGATTATTTTGATATTATTTTATTATTATTTTTATTTTGGTTATTAATATTTCACTGATTGTGATATAACAGGTTTCCTTGACCCTGACAACCATATTTTATCTTCAATCAGTAGATTTTCCATATTTTCATAACCCTGATTTGTTATTCTTCTTAGCAGGACCAGCACAAAATCGTTCAACCCGAGTTCTGCCAGACAAATGTATCAGGTCCAAAGCGACTTCACGTCTCCAACATACCTTTCCGTTTCCGCGAACCTGACATCAGAGCACTGCTTCAGGTAAACTTCACGACGACGTTGTATTGTTCTGATAATTAATTATACCCACAGGCATTCCAAGAAATGGGATAGGATTCTTGGGACAATGAGCTGAGAACTGCAGGCTGTTATGGCTATCCTGTAATTCTACATAAGGAGGAGGAGCAGTCATTTAAGTTAACCCTGAGAGGCAGTCATGAGTATGAAGTGTTAGCGACTTCATTTTCTTAGTCTCAGCATATAAGGGCAGATGACCATTCCTCTCCCTCGCCGTCTCATCTTCAACACTGACATTGTACAGTCAGTGTACTGTGTTGGCTAGGGGTGCAGGTGGAGCAGAAATCTTGAAGGAGATTTCTGCCCTGGTGGGGATTTGAACCTACGACCTCTCAGTTGACAGTCCAGCACTCGAACCATTAGACTATTGTGCACCCCTCAGTCCCACTTATGGTTGTAATTAATACTAATTATAGATCAGTTTCAAACATGTCCTTCGGATTTTTTAACTACCAAAAATGTTAATACTGACTTAATTATTAGCCCACTTTCTGTGCAGAAAAAATTAAAAAATTTTGCTTAGTTGAAAATGTATCTTGTTAATTGGCTTAAAAGATTTTTGCCCATAATAGATTAAAAACTTTCTATGCATAAACGAATTTTTTAGCTGAATGAAACTTTATTTCTGTGACTTCAGAAATACGGACCAATTCTCGATGTCGAAATCATCTTCAACGAGAGAGGCTCAAAGGTGATTGTGAATTCTCCTCTGTTTTAATCATCTATTTTATTCACTTTGGTTTATAGACCATTGTGGGTCACTTTACGAAGGCCAAGTAACGTAACGTGGTACATGTAGTACGCCAACACGTAAACCTGCATTTCTGTTCATTCATGTTTGTGTTATGAAACTCTAGGGCTTTGGTTTCGTGACTTTTGCAAACGGTGCAAATGCAGATCGCGCTCGACTTGAAATGAACGGCATGATGGTTGAAGGCAGGAAAATCGAGGTGAGTTGAATCGACACTTGCTTTGTCACTTGTTCTTTAATCTCATATTTATATAGCACCAGTGTCAAATGACTATCATTTATCATGGTGCTAATCTAATCTAATGCATGTACACCAAAGTGTGGATAGGTAGTTGTTTCAATAAAGAATATACTTACTTATCTACTTACTAGGCAGATGTAATGTAATGTAACAGAACACTTTTATCGGGCTTCTTAAGAGACTTTAAGAGGTGCTGTGTGCGCAGGTATCATTCAGATGGGAAAGTGTTTGTCTTTTAGTACTGAAGGACTTGTTCAACTTCCCATGCACTGTGATCATCTCAGGTGAGATGATCACAGTGCATGGGAAGCACCTTCATGCTCTACCTTGCAAGGTGAGCGTTCAACCTGTGGTTTACCTGAGTGTTACATCATTACTCAAGATGAAAATGAAGAAGATGAGGAACCTAAGCTAGGAGCTGGGATATGGTTGAATGGTAACACCTGGCATGAAGATCAGAATGACATGGGTCAGCCATAAGGTTGACTTAGCCTTCCACTCCCTAGGGCGACTGTAAAGCAGTAGGACAGATGGGCGCCTTGCAGGCTGCCATACAGTTAAAATCGACTCCTGTTAAACTTGTTATCATCTGTTACTACAGTCTATCGTGCAATCATACTGTATACTTGTCAGTTTGAATTAATAAACAAATATTATTTTTAAAAGCTGCCTTCAATAGCTAGCCGTGGATATTGAGTGTTAGCGACTTCATTTTCTTAGCCTTAGTATTCATGGAAAGTGACCAGTCCTCTCTTCTCTGCCTCTTGATCTTTCTACTAAGAGTGTATAGTCAATGCACTCATCTTTAAATATCTGATTAATTTTACAGGTGAATAATGCTACTGCCAAGCTCATGTCAAGAAGGTCTTCACTGTCACTACAGAAAGGTATTCAAAGACAAAAGCCAGGTTTTACTATAGTTTTAATATGTACATAAATACATACATACACACATACATACACACTTATGCATACACACATATTCATGCATATGCATGTGCATACATATACTAATAATAATTTATGCTATACATACATAAAACATACATACATGCCAACGTGCGTGTTTATCTTAATGTGTTGACTATTATGAATGAATGAACACATTGACATCTATAATCAGATATACAACCAATGCCTGTCATAAATAACATGTAAGTGCATAGGTGGCCCCAACCAACAGTCTGTTCTGGGTTCCCTTTTGTGTCATGAGTAGTGTTGTCACCAGTCAGCAAGAGTCGGAAAGACTTAAGCAGTAAATTTCGTAATTATATTATGTGCTTTGAACTGTTATCAACTGGTTTGTTTCTATCAAACAAACAGGAATCGAAGAGACAATAAGATTGTTGAAGATGAAGCAACAACAGGTGGCACAGATGTCCTCATCCACAGCACCAACTCCAACAGCCTCTGCAACTCTTTACAGTCAGGGACGGCATCAGCACGTCCAGCAGCATCACGAGGTCGGTGATGCTGAAGTCGCCGGACTATCTGCCGCTCTCAGAAGCATCTCTGCAACGCGATCTGCTGCAGTAACTGGATTTCCTCACAGCAAGTATGCCATCAGGTGCTCTAGAGTCTTTGCATGCCATGTCGCTTTACTTATTTGTGCTTCTTGTTGTTTGAAAAATAGCCTAATGCATCTGACAGAATACAGGCTATGATGAGCTGCAAATGTCTTGTGTGTGGAGAACAGAAAGTTCGTTGAAAGAGCATTTTTATCTTTTCAGAGGCACTTTCCAGACTGGATTTCCAGCACCACTACCTTCAGAAAGACTGCAGGTTAGACCCATTCACATCAGTTCAATTAAGTTCTGAACTTTTTTGCACTTCAACTACTTTAAGGAACTTTTAGAACTAGAACACACAAGGGCTTTAGAAACTGTTCAATCTATTCCTTAAGGCTCTCTGCTTGCGGACGGTTGAAAATTATTCTTACATAGTTAAGCTATCCAGTTTTCTGAACGATAGACTGAATGACTGAACTTTACCCTACAGTTTTTACGTTACCTTACATTTTCTTACTTTACCTTTTCTTCTGTTACCTTGCCTTTTCTTATCTTACCTTTATACCTTGCTTTTGCTGACTGAACCTAGTTTTTTGCTGTCATAAGTGCAATAAATATTCTGTAACTTTGTTTTTGATTGACTGCATGATAAGCCATTCCAGGCTACTTTGCGGCTGGCTGGCTGGCTGGCTGACTGACTGAATGAATGACTGACTGACTGACTGACTGAATGATTGAATTACTGACTGACTGACTGACTGACTGACTGACTGATAGGCAACACTGTTCTGCTCTTGAATTGTGCTGTATTTTGATGAATGTGTTGTTCTGTTTTCCCAACAGCATTATGGTCATGTTCCTGAGGCTTCAGCGATGTCCAACAGAGGCGTGGTTCACTTTCGATCAATGCAGCTGCCCTCAACGTTTGGTTTGTCACCTGCGGCTGCTGCTGCTGGTTCTTGTGGATCGGCTTATGGGTGAGTTGTTAGATCAATACGATTAATTCAATCTGCTATCAAGGTTCCCAGTCAGTTTGGAAGAATTATTACGTAAACAGAACATTGGATGGACTGTGACTGACTGTGTGTTTCCAGTATTTAACGACATCTTATGTGTATGTATGTATGTATATGTGTGTGTGTATATGCCCGTGTGTATGTGTGTATGCATGTATGTGTGTGTATGCATGTATGTATGTATGACTTTGTATGTATGTATGTATGTATGCTTGTGTGTGTATGTGTGTGTGTGTGTTCATGTGTGTGTATGTATGTGTGTGTATGTAAGAATGTATGTTTCAAGACATTTACTGATGGCACCTTTTGTGATTCTGTGTTTCAGAGCAACAGCATTACCTGGATTTGGCAACGGACATGGTCTGGAGCCCTTTCCCTACAATTCTTCAAAGCCGCTGGATATTTCCGGGGTAAGCTGGTCACTCAGTCAAATGATATAAAACCATCAATGTAGGTAGGGTAAGACCAGTATACTAGTGTCAAAGTAATGTGGATTAATTCTACTGTATGATTATGTAATGTATTTGCAATACATGTATTATGTAATGTAAACAAACTCTTAACTTTCTAACGGCTGTACAAAGCTGCGTCAGGTAAATGTAATCTTTGGCTGAGTTTCATTGTGTGTTCTTTAGTTTCAGATGCTGACGTGCAAAGGAAGCTACCAGCGATTTTCTCCGTACTGACATCTATTGATGCTGATGTGAATAATCCATTTACTTCAAAAGTTTCCAGGCGTCAATGAATTGTTCGTTTTTTCTAGTCCTAACCATTAGAAAATAATTTGTGTTTTTGCCTTCTGACTCGGGACTTCAGTGCAAAACTTTGTTGCCAGTTGATTGAAAGTTAATTATGTTTTTTAACCACAGTGAAGTTAGAATTTGAAGCCAGTGCTAAAAATATAAAATCGCCTCAATGTGTCATATCGTTTAAGAAATATCCAATGCGTAGTTAAAATAAGTTACCTGCTCAGTTGTTTGTGCTAAGTTGAGTAACTCTGTTGCTGCCAATAGCTATGGGCCATGAAGGTAATTGCCAGTGTCCAGGTTTTGTGAACTCTACCTCTATATATAGCCTCTTTCTGAAGAACCTTTTGCTCATATCATTCGCTAGATCGCGCCAGTATTCGCCGTTACTCACATGACTGCACAATATGCTCTTTCTGTCCGCATGGGTAGAATTCTTTTGATCTGTGTCTGTCAAGTGTGAATGTTTTGCCACAAGATGATTAGTATTATGTGGATATTACATCTAGGAATTGAGACAAGTCTGTGAATTTCATAAATCTAAATAGTTTTCTTTGAACAGATTCTCATAATTTGTATTCGAATTGTTTTGTCTGCTGTCAGACCTGATCGTTTTTTACCTATAATTGTTTGTTAATTGTTGCTTTTCACTGATTCTGTGAAGTGTTAGGAGATGGTTGATAAGAATGCGTAAATATTTGGAGTGAAAACTGAAAAGCTGTGAATTAGTGAATGAATCTATGATTTGGTGTTAAATGAAGGGCTAATTAATTAACTTAGTTAATTAATTTAAAGGTATACAGTTACCTTTTATTAGTGTTTCTATTGACACTGACGATGAATTTCGGTGTATCTTACTGGTGAAGTTGCACACTTCAAATCCAGAAGATGGCGAGAACTTGAAGATTGTTTAAACTGTATAAATTGGTGAATATAATGATGTAATTGTTTCTGATAAATAAAACATTTTCAAAACTATGTTCATTTTAAGATATATAGACCTATATTTCCTCCGTAGGTTGTTTCCGTACGAGTCATGAAAGCTACTGTCCAAACTGTCTGGCGTATACTCTTTTCTCAGAATATTCGCCAGATAGCGTCAGAGTCACCGTCACTCAGTCGTATCGCTAAGAATGATGGTCATTGCCGTTGGTCATTGCATGCGCTGCGCTCAGATGTAATAGTCGTTGCAACTTGCAAACATGCCATTTGTCACTTGTGCATATTAAAATGTAAATTACACGATTGATTTTTTAGCGACCGTAGCCTACGTATGGCTCGACCCTGCTCATTTTCACTGAATTGATCGGGCGAGATCTTTAACCACCGCTGCCCGTTAGAACTTAGAATTGGTCCCGCGGCGGTGAAGGATCTCACGCCAGGGTGCCACTCCTTTTAAAATGTCCCCATAGTCTATAAACTCTATATAAATGGCATGTTGACACTGACTATGAACTATGACTATGACTATGAAATCTCTTAAATAATTCATTTTCAGGTCGAGGCGCTCCACGTGCGCTGTCGCTCTAACCAATGTAGCTAACTGGGCCAGCCGTATGTACGTTGCGCACAGACGTTCGCCTCTTCACCTCTACATGTTTCACCTTTTACACGTTTTCTCAATCTACTAATGAGAACAGCAGGCTATTAATTAACCTCAATGCCAACATCATATAATAGCGCAACATCATTTAGTTTTATACGTATCCCTCAGTCTTAAGAACCGGTTTCCCACAAAAACCATACCACCTGCTCTGTGTTTCAGAAATTAGAATAAACAGCAGCTTTTCACATGATCAGAAAACAGGGAGGGCCAAAGATTTTAAGAGGAAGAAGATTGAATCTGACTCTACTACGACAAAAAACTGCTATAGTTTCAAGAATTTACGATTTTGAACTGAGCGCTGCCGCACTCCCCGCGGCAATAGAATATACGTACTCCACTTGGTGCAGTTAGTGTGTTAGTCAATGCAATGGCGTGGAAGAACGAGTTTGTTGACAAATATTAAGAAATCGTTTCAGCAGAAGCTGGAAAATTAATCCTTCTGGAAATAAGACGGGTGTTCAAGAGATCTGACAGTTCGGTCGGAGTGTAGAACTTTCTAACTTATAAACGAGCGGAACTTTGTTTGAGGTGTTTTTCCATATGCGCACGGAGAAATTAGGCCTAGACTCTGTTATGAACCAACTATTGGAATAAATCATCTGGAAAAGCTTTTAACGAAGACTTAAGTGTTTACCACGGATCAAATGCGAAATCTACCACTGGAATTTTTTTAGCGGTGTCGAGTCAGATAATTGGTTAGGTTGTGGATATGGTTTGCATGGCTGCCTTCGTGTAAGAGGCGCTCTAGGCCATTGAACAGGTGTTAGTAGTGTTACTATTGGTGATCGTGGATTACGTGAATCGTAAAGTAAGGTTAACTACTCTCGTATTTACCAAATACCACTCACGTTAGTCTTTAACCTAAGTGCCACTCAACATTAGTCCTTAGACTCCTTACCCTACTAGGGAATTTAATTGGGCCTGTCGCAGGCCCGCTTGCTGTCACTGGTGGAAACCGTTGGTCAGTATGGGCCAATTGTGGACCCATTGAGCATTGTTATCGGGGTAGACATAATTATGGTTTTGAATTTGAAGGAGCTTTGATTGAAGTACAAAAACGACAACTTCAGAAAATGTAATGACCAGACAGCCTTTCCTGAAAGTTGCTAAATTCACACGACACAATTGGGTTCAAATTCTGCACTTGTTAATTTTTAGCTGCGTTTAAGTTATCGAGGTGTTTGCATTTCTTGTGGAATTTAGCCCTGACCTTCCTGCCTATCGTTCCCAGAGGCATTGATGTCTAATGACTTGGAGGAAACCATGGCACCCAGGTATCTCATCGGTAACTGGCCGCACGTACTCAACATGGCTAACAGTATCATCGGGGTTTCTGTTCTCGCACTGCCATTCTGCTTCAAACAGGTAACAGTTCTTCCAGTGTATTGCATCACTAGTACTTCAAAACAGAAAAAATTAAGATAGTATAGTATTTTATCGGTTTTTGTTGTGTTATATTGCACTATTTGGTATTGTCTTCGTATGAGTCATATATAAACATATCTTACATTGTATATATCTAGTTTGTATCTATTATTTTTTATTGTCTTGGTTTTGTATTCGATCATGGTCTGGTGCATTCAGGTCGGGAACACTTGATGAGTTTTCTTGAAAAACTGCTATGTGAATATGCACTTACAATTATAATTATTTATAGGATTGTATGTAAATGTAAGAGAATTAAGGTTCGTAATTACATTTTGCTTTTGATTGGTTGATCGAAGTCTTTGTTATTTGACGTTGTAGTGTGGAATTCTGTTGGGGTTTCTGTTGCTCATGGGGAGCGCATGGTTGACACGACTGACGTGTCATCTTCTCATGAAATCTGCATTCGCTACGAAGAAGAGATCCTACGAGTACCTCGGTATTTATGGTGCTCTTGTTTAGCATGCTACACTGTCAATCGAGAGGTAGGGGTTCAAATCCTTGCCAGAAATAGAAACATGGTTCAAGATTTTTGACCCACTTGCACCGCTAGCCAATTCAGTTGTAACAAGTACACTGACTTTACGCTGTCATTGGGAAGATGAGACGGCGAGGGAGAGTACTGGCTACCACCCTCATAAGTCAAGGCTAAGACAATGAAGTCGCTTGAGTTGGCTGGGGGTGGGGTGAAGCAGAAATCTCAATTGAAATTTCTGCCCTGCGGGGATTTGAACCCCAACCTCTCGATTGAGAGTCCCAATTTGTAGTAATAATTGTGGATTAACACCTCTTGCTTCACTACCATAGGCTCCAGGATTAGATTGACTAAATCTGATCTTTATCTTGATCTTCTGAATACGGTGTGTGTATTTCTGCAGAGCAATTTTTTGTTTCTTTCCAGCGTTTCATATATTTGGCCGAGCCGGCAAACTCCTCGTTGAATTGAGGTGAGGTTGATACGTTTTTCGTGAGCTCTATGTATGTTAAAGTCTTCATTGCAATCATGATCATATCCTTCTTCTCCTCCATCTCCTCCTCTTCCTTCTCCTTTGCCTTGTCCTCCTCGTCTGCCTCCACTTCCTTCTCCTCCTCCTCATTGGCATCATCATCATCATCATCATCATCATCATCATCATCATCATCATCATCATCATCATCATCATCATTCTGTTCATTATTACCTTCACCATCATCATCGTCGTTATTGTAATTCATCATCATCAATGCCACCATTTTCATAATCGATGTCATTGTAGTTGTCGTAATACACATGTATCATTTGTTCCCAGCATAATTGGTCTGTTAATTGGAACCTGCATCGCTTTCTACATCATCATCGGTGACCTTGGACCAGCAGTTGTTTCGAAGGTCACAGGCCTAGAGGTCAGTAAACTGTCTTCCCTGTTAGAGTAAAGAGGTAATGCTTTTAAATACACAAAATTAAACAAATATTATTATTGTATCAATATCTTCAGTATTGTCATCATCAACTTATTCATTGTCATCATCACTGTTAATGTAATCATCATCATAATCATCTCCATCGTTGTCGTTGTCATAATAATCATAATCATTCCATCATCATAATCGATGATTGGTCATTTATCGTAATCATCATCATCATTGTTGTCATCCTCATTATCATCATCGTCATCATTTCTTTCCTAAGTTTCATCACCACGATCAGTAAAGTCAGTCATGTTAGAATAGAGTAGAATTATCGTTCATTCAGTAACACATTGTCAGAATGCAATGCAATTACAAAAAATATGGCCATGTGTGGGCTAGAGTTTAAGTTTACCATTTAAAGATTTGGTGAAGCCATAATTAGCTTTTAATTGATAATTGCAATTTGATGGGTTTACAAACCTCAGTAGGATTCTCTTACAAAAGCCTCCTCAGATATGAACCCACTGTATTACGATACTTTGAAGATGTTATAGAACTGTTTCAGTTACGTTACATTACGGTCTGTGTTTCAGAATACTCCGCAGTTGCGAAGTGTGCTGCTTGTTTTCTTGACTTGTTTCATCGTTGTTCCGCTTGCAATGCTGCACAGTCTCGACAGCCTCAGTAACTTCAGCGCAATCTCACTCACCTTCTACTGTGTCTTTGTGGCAGAGGTTAATCCTATTTAATCTAATCTAATCTTTAAACTACTATAATCTAATCTAATCTGGACTCTACTGTTATTTAATCTAATCTAATCGGAAACTAGTATGATCGAATCTGAAAACTACTATAATCTAATCTAATCCAGTCTGGAAACTACTGTAAAATCTAATCTGGAAAGTACCCTAATCTAATCTAATCTAATCTAGTCTAAAAACTACTATAATCTAATCTAATCCAGTCTGGAAACTACTGTAAAATCTAATCTGGAAAGTACCCTAATCTAATCTAATCTAATCTAGTCTAAAAACTACTATAATCTAATCTAATCCAGTCTGGAAACTACTGTAAAATCTAATCTGGAAAGTACCCTAATCTAATCTAATCTAATCTAGTCTAAAAACTACTATAATCTAATCTAATCCAGTCTGGAAACTACTGTAAAATCTAATCTGGAAAGTACCCTAATCTAATCTAATCTAATCTAGTCTAAAAACTACTATAATCTAATCTAATCCAGTCTGGAAACTACTGTAAAATCTAATCTGGAAAGTACCCTAATCTAATCTAATCTAATCTAGTCTAAAAACTACTATAATCTAATCTAATCCAGTCTGAAAACTACTGTAAAATCTAATCTGGAAAGTACCCTAATCTAATCTAATCTAATCTAATCTAAAAACTACTATAATCTAATCTAATCCAGTCTGGAAACTACTGTAAAATCTAATCTGGAAAGTACCCTAATCTAATCTAATCTAATCTAATCTAATCTAATCTAAAAGCTACTATAATCTAATCTGGAATCTGAGTGTGGTGCCCTTATTGCGATGAAGGAATCAGTGTATGGCTGTTTCAAGTCCAAGTATGTTCATTATGCACTGGAGAGATCGAGTTAAAGTAGGTCAGTAGGCCAGAGTGAATTAATTAAAATCAATTACTGATGCAGTTATATCTGTCTGTATATAATCAGGTTATCATAGCTGCATTTCCTAATCTGTGGTCCGGCATCTGGGTGTCGAAAGTCGTCTTCTGGAACACGGATGGAGTCTTCAAATGCCTTCCGATATTCGCTCTCTGCTTTGCCTGCCAGACGTATGTTCATACAAATTTCCTCTTCATTAAAACTATTTTTATTATACATTTATTAAGCGCCACTATCTAATGATCAAACATCTATGGCATCGATGGCGCTGAGCAGTTGTGAGTGAAGGACTTGCCCAAGGTCCTACCCAGTAACCGTGTCAGTGGAGGCTCTAACTCTCCACGTTACAAGGTGAGTAGTACTCTTGCCAACTCCCCAAACTACGTTGTTTAGAAAGAAGAGCAATCTCTTAAGCTAGCCTAAAAGGTCGCCATGGGTATGAAATTTTAGCGACTTCATATTTCTTAGCCTCAGCATATGAAGGTTGACTGCCTTGCCGTTTCTTCTTTACACCGAGAGCGTACGGTCAGTGTGCTCATTATAGCTGAGTTGGCTAGGAGGCACAGATGGAGGAGAAATCTGGAAACGAATTTCTTCCCTGGTGAGGATTTGAACCTCTGACCTCTCGATTGACAGTCCTGTACACTAATCAGTAAACTACTGTGTGCAGAGTTAGAAGATTGGATCATTCAGCAGGTTTTTTGTGAAATTGTTTATATACTGAGCATCGTTGTCTTAACCTAATTAGTTGCTTTGTGGATGTGCCTGAATATGTCCAAGTGATTTATTGTGATTTATTGTTGATTAATTGTGATTAATTGTGATTAATTGTCGATGTATTGTGATTTATTGTGATTTATTGTTGATTAATTGTGATTAATTGTCGATTAATTGTTATTTATTGTGATTTATTGTTGATTAATTGTGATTAATTGTGATTTATTGTGATTAATATTGATTGATTGATTGACTATTGATTGATTATTGATTGTTGATTGATTTTAGACAGCTGTTCATAATGTCTGATGCTCTTCCTGAGCCGTCGTTGAATCGTATCAACAAAATAGTTCATAGTGCTGTTCTCATGTGTTCCGTCATCTACGTTTCTGTAAGTTATACTCAACGATTTATGCCATTTTGCTAAGCTTTATGTGCCTTGATGTTAAACGTTCAAAGAATGAGTGAAATGTGAATTTTTTTCTCATACTCTGTGGCAGATTTTTTACAAAAATATAAGGTTGAGCTACAGTTAAAAAGTAACATATAAAGATTTAAGGTTTAGCTACAGTTAAAAAGTAACATATAAAGATTTAAGGTTTAGCTACAGTTAAAAAGTAACATATAAAGATTTATATAAACATAAACATATAAGAGTAGAAGAGTAGATAACATAGAAGAGAGACAGACAGATAAATGAAGGATAGAGAACTCTGGAGACGACAAGTTGAGGACTCATCGTTGGCCTTGGCCTGACGGAGGAGAAACAAAGAAGAAGAAGAAACATATACCCCGTAAGCATTTTTAGACATATAAGCAAATCTGTATGTTCGTGCAAGTGACATTGTTTTAGCTCAGCCATGTTTCAGTGCCTCTAAGAGATTATTAAAAGGTACCATGTGAACGTTGACCTACACTGAAGCATATAAATGTTGAGCTACATTGATGCATACACTTACATAAGCAGAGTGATTGTTTGTTGGTATGACAGGTCGGTTGCTTTGGTTACATTGCGTTCTGTGATGACTACATCAGTGGAGATATTCTCATGAACTTTAGTCCGACGTTCTTCAGCGAAGCGATTAAAGTCGGTTTCGTGACGAGCACCCTCATCAGCTTTCCGTTGGTGATCTTTCCGTGCCGCGCCAGTCTCTACACGCTGCTCTTCGTTCGAGTAAGTTCCTATTACACCCATCTTTGTTTTCGCCAACCGTTATTTCTGTCGTAATGTTAATGTGATCACTGTCGTCATCTTTTGCTCACAGCTGCTAAGCGCCATCGATGTTCTGTCGTAAGGTTGTGTGTGGACTTGTGAACATTGGAAGGACAGTATCAAATACAGTTGTATTGTATCAAATACAGTTGTATTGTATTGTGTTATTTATCATCTCCATAACTGTGATCATAATTAAGTGATAATCGTCATCATCGTATTGTCATCATCATTACTGTCTTCATCATAATCATTTTCTTCTTAATGGTTGTCACATCACCATCGTCATAGTCTTGAAACTGTCGTTGTCATTTCAACTTCTACGGGTTATGGTTTGAGTTGAAAGCAGGGCATGGTCGAGTTTTAATAGCTGCATGTTGTTCTTAAGCTGGATGCTTATTATATGTGATGCATGCTAGTACTTGTCTACATGGATTCTGGTACTTTTCTATGGATACTTGTACTTTTCTATGGATACTTGTACTTTTCTATGGATACTTGTACTTTTCTATGGATACTTGTACTTTTCTATGTGTACTGGTGCTTGTATGTGTATACTGATAATGCATACATGGATTATGGTACTTGTAAATGCGTAGCAGTACTTATATATGTATGTATGCTGACGCTTGTGCATGATGGTACCTTTTTATGCATACTGGTATTTTTATGTGCACATTGTTACTGATATGCATAGTTGTAAAAAACGTTTTTTTCGTTTTTTATTTTTTCCAAAAAACGTCGTTTTTTTCGTTTTTTATTTCTCGTCTCGTTTTTTTCCGTTTTTTATTTTTTTATGTAGCTTTATTTAATTATTAACTGTCTGTTACTATTTGTTTAATTTTATTTTTGTCTGATATCCTTTACGTTGTCTCCGTCCTTTCAAGGATTCATATAATTTACGTCACTATTTTAATGTCATCAGTTGAAAAATAAACAGCACTGTACAAGAAATAAAATTTATAAAAGTTATTTGAATGTCTAAGTTATCCAAAATGCGAAATGTTGTTTTTGTACTCAGTGATCTTTGATTGACTGATAAACTGACAGATATTACTCCATATAATTACTCTTATATAAGTCAGAATAGTAGGCAGACCTACAATTTTTAATTAAGTACACTCTATTCTTACAAATTTTAGTTTTGAATTGCTTATGTCAGCATGGATGGTGGACTCCGTGGATTTATGTGGACTTGTGTATACAATTTAAATTTGTAAAGATTTCAATATTTTTAATTTCTCAATTTCTTTTTAAGCCAAACTTATGAAAAAGAAAATAATTGTTGTAGATAATTACTGTTACTTGGTGTTTACTAATAAAGTTATGTTATTTGCTGATTAAAATTAAATTGTGTAAACAAGGTTTTTAATTTTAAAATGCATTAAATGACGTAGAAAAGTTAAATTATTTTCTTGTCCGTTTTTTTCTCGTTTATTTCCGTTTTTTATTTTTTCAATAAAACGACGTTTTTTCCGTTTTTTATTTTGATTTTACCGTTTTTAACAACTATGCTGATATGTGCATACTAGTACTTATTTATTCGCATGAACTAGGCGTTATGACATAACAAAAGTATTTGTACTGTTTTGGAGCTTAGAATCTAAAAAAGTTTTGAATTTTCGATTGACTGGTTTTGAGTTTTTGATTGACCGGTTTTGAGTTTTCGATTGACTGGCTTTTGTTTTGCTGTTTTCCGTAAGGAAAGTAATGACGAGCTGAGCCTGGAGGTATGAATGCACCTAGCGAACTATTCGATGCTTCTCTTTAAGTTTTTATTTCTCTTTAATCAAAGTTTTTAACGATCCGAATCACTTTTTTTCTCGACCACCGCGTATAAAGATCTCGGTGGCCTGGCCATGTGCATTTTAGAAAACACTGACTTTTCAGAATCGTTGTAGTCTGCGCTTTAATCGGTAGCTCTAACATCTCACATTAGATGCAAATATCACGTATTAAAGTGAAGAAGTTACTATCCCTGTCCTGGGTCTTTGAATTTCCGATCTTCTCAGGAAAATTACTGAAAATTTTTATCTACTTGATATAACCCGGTCATTCATGGTTGGTTGGGTGCCTTCTAACCTTTCATGGCTGAATGCCTGTGTGGTGAAACAATTGATCATTTTTTTCGATTTACTGGTACACATCTCAGTAGTGTGGTACGGTGCATGTAGGCATGGCACGGGCTTCTAAAACTAACGGCTGTGTGTTTGTGTAAGTGTTTAATCATTTTTTTGGTCCTGTGTCTGTAGAAAAGGCTTTTGTAGTGTTTGAATATTGGGATGGTCAGTGCATGAGTAATTAGCTAACTGGACGTATATGCAACATGATGGATCCAAATAAATAGATAGATGTTTATGTACAAAGATCTTCCCCTAATCTTCAATCACTACTTCTGTAATATGTCTGATACTCATTCACATTACACAAGTTCTCTCGACAACTTTGGTGCAACCTATGCCTGCATTAACACTCGTTATTTTACCATAAGATGTACTGGTCCTCTTGCCTGGAATAATCCTCTTGCCTGGAATAACTTACCTAAGTCACTGCGCAATCTCCTGAATCTTGCACTGTTTTAAAAAGAGGTCAGAGGCTACCTCCTAGATTATAGTTGGTGTGTTATCTAAATATGATGATTCATTGTTTTAACACAATTAGTTAAGTGACCTAGTTAAGTATTGTTAGTTAAGCTAGTTATTTCTTCTCTCAGACATTACTATATAATTATGTATACTCAACTGTCATCCCTCTGCTCACATGGTACACAGGTATCCCTAACTTAGCGGGACTTCAGTCCCTTCTGGGTATCAGATTGTTTCCCTCAATAGTTAATATGCTAATAATGTGATCTGACCGTTTTCAATTACCAGACTCATGATCGGTGAATATTTTGTATCACTACCTGTAATCTATTCTTTGAGAACAATAAAAGGATTGATTGATTGATTGATTGATTGATATAGGTATTTTCATTTGTTTTTGAACTTATGCCAGCTCTGTATACATTTTTATCAATACTTGTTGAGTCTTAATGCACATTTTGCATATTTAAGCACATGCTAATTTACACATATATACATATGCAAATTCTTATTTATGCAAATAAATATATGCTTATATATAAATATGCAAATTCTTATTTATGCAAATGCTTGTTTATGTGTGCATATTTTTGCATATTGATATTCTTTGGCTGTTTTAAATTATAGCTTTTAGGTGTTGTAGTTTTTTGCTTTTTATAGCTTTTTGCAAACATTTATTTTGATATGAAATTTAAGAAGTATGATTTTTATTTTATTTTCCTGTCGCTGTGGATCCTAAATCATCCCAATATATAACAATTACTGACAATGGTTAAAATAAAGCTTTCATTTTAAAATATTATTATCAGTAGACTAACAATAGTTATTACTTTGTGGGGTGTGGTGGTGTAGGGGTATGTTCGGTGCTTTGCAGCCGGAGGGTTGCGGGTTCGAATCCACCTCAAACCGCCGCGTAGGACCCTGGGCAAGTCCTTCACTCGCAATTGCTCATGCGCTTGGCGTGAAACTCCGATTCAGTGTCCGCGCTGTAGTCGGGAGTGCCTCTGAGTAGAAATCTTGAAGGGGCACTATAACAAGTGCTCATACATTACTTGATTCCTAGTAGTTCATTTTTGGTCGGTTTTGTAAATATAATTACCTCCAACCTAACCCACTCACTGCTTCCTCCACCCACGTGCCCATGACTGCATAATCCCACAGCCAACAGTCTGATGTGCAAAAATTTATTTTTAGGATGTTATATACTTTTAAACTGTGTCTATTAGATGTACACCAAAGTGCGATTAGTGATTGGTTAATAAAGAATGTATTTATTTACTTGCTTATTGTGAATTGTGTTTAATAGATCGAGTTATTAATTCAACATTTTCTTTTTGAGCAAAATGATTAATTCATGTATTTATTTAGACGTATTTATTTTATTTACATTTATTTAGTTCCAGCATATTTTACACAAATGTTTTGGTAGACTGTTATATTTGCTTCATTTGTAGACTTTGGTAAATTTATTTCTTGAAGGGGTTCCATATATAAAAAAATTATTTCTTTACTCTGTTTTCCATATTTTATTTGCCATGATAGAAATTTCTCCCCAGTACAATATATGGGATTGTAAATTCATTCGTTTTGTGTCTTGTAAGGAATATGCTGCAGTTGGGACAATTTGCATAAGTCGAATTTTTGTTTTTGCAGAAGGGGTTACACGATAACTTTGGGGGTGCAGTCTACATTCCGCCAACCTACTTTAAAGGAATCACCATTTCAATCATCGGTGTCACTCTCACCATTGGCTTACTTGTTCCTAACAGTTAGTACAAACTTGTTTCTTTTAGTTACTTTGCACAATAGGAGTGCTCGTCTTTCAGTTGAGTGGTCAGAGGTTCAAATCCTCAACAGGGCAGGAATTCGTTTTGAGATTTCTGCTCCGCTTGTGTCCCTACCCAGCTTGGCTATAATGAGTACCTTGACTGTACGGTGGTAGTGGGAAGATCAGAGGGTGAGGGAGAGGACTGGCCACCTGCTCTCATATGTCGAGGCTGAGAAAATGAAGTCGCTAACGTTTCATATCCATGGCTGCATCTTGGGGTTGCTTCCGCTTCTTATTAGCAAGTAAAGCTTACTTGTAAATAAAAAATTTGCCCTAATTATTATTGTATTGTATTGTATTGCATTGTATTTGATCATAATCATTTATAAAGCACTTCATACAGCATAGGCCTTTCAGAAGTGCTCCCAGTGCGAGAAAAAAAAAAGGTTTTAAGGTGAGAGAAAGAGGTAGAGATGCCACCAGAGAGGATGGTAGAGCACTTAATTATTAATGAGCAATTACCTTATTTATTATGCACATCTTTTGCGAGCAGTTCCTGACCGCGGTCTCCATTGACAACCGATGATATTTAAATTAGATGCTGCGGTTACGGTGATGCAGAAATACTGAATAGTTCTGTTAATGTGTGTTTCTTGCATTGTGTTTTTGTAGTCGAGTTCATGTTGGCCATAACGGGAGCTACAATGGGTTCACTGATCTGCTACATCTTGCCCGCTGTACTCTTCATCACGGCAATTTCGGTCGATCACGGAGGCAATACGAGATCATTCGCTCAGGTACCGAGCTAGCCTTCATGAGTTTTCAGTGTTTCCACTGTTACCTTAGCTCAGGGATGTCAAAGCTTGTTTAGCGGCAGGCCAGTGCCTATATTTTCCAGTAAGTGGCGGGTCAGGGTGTTGAAGGCACCTGAGCAAAATGAGGGTAGGTGTCCCCAGAAAATTTGTTTCTAAACTAATCCTAAATGGTGAATTTTTATCATACAAACAGTCTTAATTTTGACCTTTATTGTCAAAAACCTCTGTAGCGGAGTGAGGATTTAGTATTGAATGGCTTTTAGCAAGTACAGCAATTCAATTTGAAATCAGAAAGTAGGTCCGTTTTCGTCTAAAATAAGTCTTAAAGTCATGGAAGAAAGTCATGGAAAAGTTATGGATATTTGTTTTATTAACCATTTGGCAATCCTGAATTACGAACCTGGCTGAAAACTTGTTTCAGCTGGTGTTACTGATTGGGGTGACAATACTACTCGCCAGTTCATACGTGACCCTCACCGCTGAAGAGAAAGTGGTCAAGCACGAGTCCGTGGTCAAGCTCGGTCAACCGATCGAACACAACGAAGATAATCTACCAATACACAATGACGAAGAACTGAAGAAGAAACTGGAGGAGATGAAGGACCAACTGCCACCGGTCGATGGAAAACCGGATGGAATTGATCCAGGTTAAAAGATGAAGATGCGGAGATAACTTTGGAAAGGATTTGGAATGACAGGATTTAGGCTGAAAGAGGATAAACAGATGTGTGTGTGTATATATATATATATTTATTATATATATTATATATGTATATATTATATATAAAACTTACGACATACACACACACATATATATGTGTGTATATATATATATATATATATATATATACATATATATATAGAAAGAGGGAGAGAGGGAGGGAGGGGAAGAGAGACTGACATACAGACAAACAGAAATATTGCGAAGAAAGGAGAGACAGGGAAGGCAGATGGCATCGTAATCTCCAAACTTCTAAAGTGCCACTAGAAAGCCAAGCACAGGGCACCAGCTTATTCACAAGCGCTGAGTGTGGAAGAGGGTAGAGTCTAGGGAGGGACAGAGAAACACAGAGGAAGAGAGATAGAGGGAGAGACAGGCAACAGAGAGAGAAGAGAGAGAGAGCGTGTCTTTAGAGGCAGGTAGACTTATTGTCTTAACCTTTATGGCTGTGAAGATGTTTCTACGGTAGTACGGATGCACATAAAAGGTCATGTTGTCTTTATCATTTACCATTTTCTGATTTAGGTGGAGGAATCAACAAGGACGTCGTAGATGCAGTGACTGCTGCAGCAGTAGTGCCACATGTGAAACTGGAAGTGATTGACAGCGTCACAGTCTTACCACTGGTGCCAGTTGTTGATAAGAGCAAGCAGGTCGATGACGTCATTGATAAGAGCAAACAGGTCGATGATGTCATTGATAAAAGCAAACAAGTCGAGGTTGTTGATAAGAGCAAAGAAGTCGAGGTTGTTGATAAGAAGCTACCTGGTGAGTGTGGGCACTTGTTTTCATATGCAATTTGGGCAGGGAGACGGTTGAATGGTAACATGCTGGTAAGAAGATCAGAAGGATGTAGGTTTGATACCTGCTAACCCCATAAGGTTGACTCAGCTTTCAACTCCCTAGGGGGCAACTGTAGAATGAGCAGTAGGACAGATGGGCGCCTTGCAGGCTGCCATACAGTTAAATTCGACTCTTGTTAAACTTGTTATCATCTGGTACTACTATATCATGCAGTCTTACTGCATACTTGTCAGTTTGAACTAATAAGCAAATATTTAAAAAAATTGATGTAACACCTTCATAGAAGATGAACTTTCAGATGTTGCAAATGATGCTTTAAATAATTTTTGTCTTAGTTTTGCTATTTCGTCTTCTGCGTTGAATTTAAACACTTGGTTGAAGTTCCCACATATTATTGAAACCAGTTTGCTTGGGAACTTTTCAGATACGGAAGATGACAAGAGAAAGGAGCCTCCGAATCCGCACGCCCCACCTGACGAGCTCATCATCCAGGTATTGTGTCTTCCTGGCTTATGTGGTGGTTGTCATAATCTATGTAAATGATATTCAGGTTTAATTTGATTCCCAGAATATTTAATCATTTCTGTAGTGAGAGGTCTATCTGCATTTAAATCTGTGATAGAACAAATGTCATTTACTTAGATTATTACAGTTTTATCACGGTGGAAGTTTTGTTGGCATTGCTTATTGTCATTTAAGTAAATTATTACTGTTTATCATCATTTATTTAAATTATTACAGTTTTATTACAGAGTGTTTGTAACTGGAAGTTATGCCGGCATTGCGTATTGTCATTTAAGTAAATTAGTACAGTTTTCCATATTTACTCTTTAGAAGTCCTGTATTTCATTGAATTTGTTTACTTCAAATTCTGTGAACTTCAATTTCAGCCTTTTCCTAATCTGTCACCGGTGTTTGGCGACATGCTACGTTTTTTCTTATTTAGACTAAGATCTTAGATAAATATTAGTGATTGATTTTACAAAGTTATTTGTTTGGTGAGCAGGAGAAAAGTGAAGAGTTGAAGAAAGACATTGAGGCTGTTGGTAATCAATCAAAAGAAGAAGATTCTGCCAAAGATAAGAATCGGAATCTGGTCGAACGATCGATTGATTCCGAGCCAAAGAAATCAGCAGAGAAACAGATTGATGAGAAGGTGACCCAAGTGATGGATGGTCAACAGCAAGCGTTATACGGGAGACCTGCACTGGTTGATGTGCTCCAGCCAAAACTGGAGAGCCAACCCATGCCACACGGAGGGAAAGAGACCGTGAACGAGAAAACGGTTGATTCAGAAGGAAAATCTCAGCCTGCAAAGAACGAAGATAGGAAGTTAGGAATGGAGCCATCGGAAGGAAAAGTCGTCGAGGCCGATGGAGTGCCGGCAAAGAATCCGGATTTGCAAAATGTCCCTGAGGTGCAGCACGTGCCAGAGACAAGAAAAGACAAAGCACCAGTACCAGATGAACAGCCAGACTTACAGAAGACTATCCACGTCATGAATGAATCTGCCAAGGTGAGTCGGTTTTTTTAATACTTAGTAAGGATATCCTTTATTTAATCAATTGCTAACCGCACTTTGGTGTACATAATACAGTGTCATTAGCTAAGAGTAATAATCATCGATTGATACCCAGTGCGTTATGATCACGGTGTTATAGAAGCCATTACGATTAGATTAGATTGTTTTCGCCACTATTGAAATGATTGGATTCCTATTAAGCGAGTTTAGCCCCAAGTTTCGTACGAAGGACATTCGTAAACAGCAAAAACCACAACTAGAACTGTACTAACCTAAATGAATATGTGTAAACATAAAATATTTGTAAAAAAATATGCAAATAAAAACAGTCATTAACCTCCTTCTTAACACTTTAATGACGAGCTGCATTGGTTTACCAGTCACTTAGTCATTAAAGTGTTAATGAGATTCTGCCAAAACTCGGGCGATTTCCTGTTTCAGGCTTTTATTTGTACTATTTGATAATGGAAGTGAATGTTAAATGCATTCGTAAATTTAAATGTGTTGAATTATTTTGTATCGACTGTTTAGGCAGCGGATGTTGACGACAAAGTTCCCAGCGATCAACACGCAGACGTCGATCAGCACGAAGCGAAGATCATCATAGCGGAGTTGAAGAAGCAGCAACAAGAGCAGCGAATATTGCTGGATGAACACCGCAAGATTCTCGACGAACTGAAGCGCCATCAGATTGAAGTTCATCAAGAAGCACCAGGCGAGGTTTGTTCACTTGGTTTATTAGGAGTTCTATCAGGACACAATAACCGATCATCGTTATATGAAAATTTATAAATAGCAAGTTAACCTAACTAAATACACTGCATGTGCGCTAAGCCGATGGATGGAGGGCTCACCTTGTAACGTGGAAAGTGCGTGTTCGAGCCTCCTCCTCTGAGATGGTTACTGTGCAGGTACCGGGAGTAAGTTTGTTCAGTGCCATCGATTGATGCAAGCTTGGTCATTATAGTGGTGCTTAATAAATTCATGTTAATAATGTTTATTAGAATTAATGCACTAATCTTTTATGGATATATTACAGTCTGAGCATCTTCACTGGCTTCCTCTTTAAAATTCTGCTGATTACATTTAGAACTTTCTTGGGTCTAACCCAACGTACTTCTGTGACTTTATTCAGCGACCTGTTTCGGTTCTCTGTTTGTCGTCTTCTTTCGTTGGACAGTCATGACCTTCGTGTTCCCCGATCTGAGACCGCTACAGCCCAACATCGCACTTGTGCTTCTGTTGGTCCTTCACTTTTGTAATAGGCCTACGTATTCTTTTGTTTATATTGTTTAATGTATTATTACCTAACTTTTTAGGCATGTTTTACATATATTTTATTCACAGGTTTTTGTTTACAAATATTTTTGCATATTTTTGTTTACAAATATTTATGTTTACGCATAATTATGTTTGTTGTTTATATTAGAATTCAAAAGGATCAGACCAACAACCATTGGGTGAAAATGTGGCTGATAAAACTAAGCCTAAACCAGTTCACAAGGAAAAGAGGGAACTGCCAGGAGACAGTTTGGAAAAAGGGGAGAAAATGGTGAAGGTTGTTCCCAAAGTTTCCTCAAGGGAAGAACACAGTAAAGGAGAGAAAGTAGAACCAGATCACAAGGAAAAAGAAAAGAGGGAACTGCCAGCAGACAGTTTGGAAAAAGGGGAGAAAACGGGGAAGGTTGTTCCCACAGTATCCTCAAGGGAAGAACACGGTAAAGGAGAGAAAGTAGAACCAGATCACAAGGAAAAAGAAAAGAGGGAACTGCCAGCGGACAAAAAAGTGGAGGAAACAGGGAAGGTTGTTCCCAAAGTTGCCTCAAGGGAAGAACACAGTAAAGGGGAGAGAGCAGAACCAGATCACAAAGAACGAGAAAAGAGGGAACTGCCAGCAGACAGTTTGGAAAAAGTGGCGAAAACAGGGAAGGTTGTTCCCAAAGTTTCCTCAAGGGAAGAACAAAGTAAAGCGGAGAAAATAGTCGTCAAAGATACACCAAAGGCGGCAAAAGAGAGCAACGAAAACCCAAATAAGGACAATTCAAATCCCCAGCTCAACGAAAACAGCAAGGTTGTCAAACAGAATGTGGTTGAAATGGAAAGGCTTGCCAACGAAAATTTGAACATACAAGATTCAAATGACCACGGGAACAAAAATGGCAAAGCTGGCGATGTAAACAAGAATGTGCCTGACATGGAGCGGCATCCTGACGCGAAACATAACGACATCTCAGATGTCGACAACAGACAGAATCAGAACATCCCAAAGCGTGACCACGTCAAGAATATCGACGGCGTCAAGCAGTCTCAAAGTCACCACGAAGATGAAATTGTGTTGAAAGAAGAGAAATTGGACTTTGTAGCCAACGAAAAATTAATATCCAGCCAAACTCTGAATAGGTCACAAAATAACATTCCAGTATTTGTGTCAAAAAAGTCATTAAGACGTTAGATCTGTAAATCTTCTACGTTTTTAGCATCTCAGATATTTATTTTTGTTACTTGAAAGTTGTGTTTTGGGATCAAGTCTATCGGTTGATAGCACAATTTCTGTACGCCATTCAGTGATGATTTGATGGTTGAATGCATTGATTAATGAATGAAATTAATGAATGGAGGAATGAATAAAGGAATGTGCAAATGAGTTGTATCATAAAGTCGTTTCCTATGCGTACGTACATTGTCACTAGACGTCCGCATACTCATTTCGGGTAACCCTCCCCCCCCCCCATGCGTACGTACTAATGGTTGACCCCTCTGAAGGCTTTACGTACACAATGGTATGTACGATAATCGTAAATGTTGCTGATACGCTAATACGGCGGTCGGATTTGGGATATAACCATGGAGATTCACCGTGAGAACATCCCCCACTTTCGGGTCTATTTACCCCACCAAACGTCCCAATTTTTTTTAAACTGTCCATGGGAAACTTTTAGCCCTTTTATTGCTCTAATTAACGGTGCCCTTATTTACATTGAAAGACCACTAATTTCCAAACGACATCTACTTTACGGGACGCACCCACAATGTCGCAATTCTACACCTCTGGCACGGAGAGCAAGGCTATAAATGTCGCAATTCTGCACCTCTGGCATGCAAAGGGTTAACACAATCTACTTTCGTGTTGGAGAGGTTTGCCTAGATATGCACCTTAAACTCACTTTTATTTATTTTCGTTCGTAAAGGGTGGAAGTAAAGCTTAGTTATCCACCTTAGCCATCAGACTGTCTGCCTTCCCAAACTCTGACCCAGTTAGCTACATTGTTAGAGTGGGTTGCGTCCCACTGCAAGATTGCAAGCAGATCGCGTCACAACGCAGGCTCGTTTCAAAGATTTAAATCTAGGGTTAACACGGTCCGTATATGGGACACTAAAAGGTGTTGCCCATTCAAACGGGCAGTACAATACATTGCATTGTGCAGATGACAAGACGAGAGAACACGTTAATTCGTCTTAACGTCATAAAAATGCTGTCGATTTCTGCTGAAAGCACATCTCTTCAAAATACTCGGAACATTGCATCAGATACAGACACACAGCGGGCGATTGTAACGAAGCCATCGCATGCAGATCAGGCCAAACAACTGTACAGATTAATTGGATGCTATGCTACAATACGGGCGGCTACAAGTGGAAGCCAGTACAACGCAGCATGCAAATACCACGTATGAAACGGCCTCTGATACGTAGAGGTCCATGTCAAATCGTCACAAAATTATGCTTAATTACAAATAGTAATAATAAGTAATAATAATAACTTTAAATACCTAGGGAAAAGTAAAATTAAACAATAATTTTCTACACCCTCAGGATTTTATCCTTGTGTTAAAATATAATAATAACAATGATAATGATGAGGCTAATAGTAATAATAATAGGACGGTTTATCCAACCCAGAAATTAATTAACTAATACCTAAGTCGCTGAGGGATCATAATTATGTAAAATATATCTATGATATAATAATTAAAATAGAAATAATATTTCAATTATAAAAAAGACATGACAAATAAAATATATAAATGCATATATTCATAATATTTCAAAAATTAAAGGCCTGGTTATATTTTACTCTCTTACAGTGAGCAGGTCTCACATGCGGGTAAGACGTTACAATCTGTACAGTGTATATATTACGCATTCTTGAATACAACTTTGTTACAGTCACAACATTACATTATGCTTACGATAACAACTGAAATGATCAAAAGTGTAAAAACTTGTGAAATTACCAGATTACAGGTAATAATTCTCCAATCGATCACATTTGTGGGGCGACACCTAAGCCTGACAGATCACAAGCCCCCAAATGCAAAAATTCTTTAAGAATCTATTAACAATTATCTCCAGCGGGCCCTCCTGTTCGTTGGGGCCCCAAGTGGACTGACATCGGGCCCCAGTGGCAATTGGCAAACATAAAAGCAGCACTTGGCAAAGGTGGTAGTTGGCAAACAGTGGCAATTGGTATTGGTAAACACCTAAGTGGCAATAAGCAAGCACCAGTGGCAATTGGTAGACACCAGTGGCAAGTAGTAAACACTATTAAACAGTGAAACACCAGTGGCAATTATCAAACACCAGTGGCAATTGGTAAACACCTAAGTGGCAATTTGCAAACACCAGTAACAATTACTAAACATCAGTGGCAATTCGTAAACACCAGGGGCAACTGACAAACATTAGTGCCAATTAGCAAACACCTAAGTAGCAATTGGCAAGCACCATAGCAATTGGCACCAGTGGCATTTGGTAAACACCAGTGGCAATAGGCAAACAGTGGCAATAGGCAAACCCCTATGAGCACAACAGGGCCCCAACAAACATGGCTGATAGGGTCACTTCCTTTCATCTAAACTGCCAGCTTGCTCATACAAACCAACAACATCTGCTAAACACAACTTACAGTATTCGTCTCCGCCTAAAAAATAGTCATCTCTTCGTTAAACGTAAAAAACTGTAATTTCTTAAGTGTGCACAAAATATTATAATACATCGATGTTTATGAAAATAAACTGTAAAATGCAGAAGAAAAGAAAAAGATCACATACACACTGATACACACACGCAAAATTGTTACATGAAAACGCGCAGGACAAGCTCGGCCGAACTAATGCACCGAAAAATATTTACAAATCTCTAAAGGTACATAGAAAAACTGACAAATGTTCAGGTACGTTTATGCTGAAATGAAATTCATGCAAGCTGAGGAATAAAATGCATTTGTAAAATAAAATAATGAAACCGTAATTCATTACGGAATCAAGTCCAACAAACTAAAAGTGCAAATCAACCATAAAGAAAAGTACAAATTCAGCTCAGCTTGACATCTCAAAGTACATCACGCTAACAAACTTCATTCAATGGAGCCCTAAAAGTGATAGCAGCTGTTCCCTATTATCTGACCAATATCATAAAACCAAAGATAAATTTGGCCTTCCATGTATGTCTACAAAATCTGCTTCTCTAATAGATTCTGTTTCAGATATGTATGGTATTCAATGTAACGAGTGCTTGTCAGGTGCAAATAAAGGTTACTTACTTACTTACTTAACCGTAAAGGGTTGAAATCTGTTGGAAGAAATTAGGTGACCCTGTTAGCTGGATTTGGCTCGTTGTTCTCACCTCTGGATGCAGGTTAACATTTCTTTGAATGGTATTATCTGGTATTCCGTAAAATTCGAGTTCAAGAATTACAGGAAACCTTAGAGGGGTTGCTGTACGGATCTCTAAAGAGAACACTTTTGCAGCAAGTGTTTTGTTTACTACTACATAATATGTTTACTGAAATAGAATATATTGTTTACTTAGTCATTAGCTTCTTTAGGGATTTGTCCCAACTCCAACCAAAGCCTACATAAAGTAGAAGGAACGCCACACAAACTGAACATGGCTGCAACAATGTCTGGGTCACCAGACACCTTAAACTGCTAATGCCTTGATAAAATCTTAATAATTGTGAATGCCTTGTGGTCTGCATCTCGAGTTTCTTCATTCATTTCCGGACTTCAACCTGGTGCTGTACAGGTGTACAATGAAACAATTAAATGTACCATGTGATTGAAATGTGTCGGATGGACTACACTGCTATTGACGACGTTCTATTTTATGCCAATGAGACGCCTAACGAAGTCTTCAAAAGAAGGAAGGAAAGAAGGTATAAACAGTATCGTTTTGCTTAGCAATAACATACCTTCCATTGAATGCAGAATACACAGAGGACCCCTTAATTAATGTCACTGTATCTAATTCCAAGTTACACAGAGACACCACTACAGTGAGTGCCAATCAAAGCGGAATAATACATCGTAACATAGTCTGCACTATAACAGCACATGACACAAGGAGGGCCAAGTGTATAACGTAAGCCAAAAATCCTACCACAGCCACTAGCAGAGGTATTAGATGACAGCGGCATTCTTACCTAAAAAGACAGCTTCCAAGGTCATGCACAATTCAACAATGCATCGTACATAAAATTCACAAAACAGCCCAGGATTCTAACTCATGTTGCAGAGGTAAAAAGCCAACATGTTAGCCACTCGTCTGTTATGAAATGCAATGAGTCAGTTAAAACGAGAATTTAAATGAATTAAATGAAATAATTGTTTGCAATATTTCTGTCACAGTTATAGGAAGTTTTTAAGCTGTTTAATCAAAGCAATTATTTCAACAAATAACGACCCGACAAGAGGTACATCTTCTGCCAAGAGGCATGTTTCATACAACAGCAGTTGTTCACACAACGCTTCGTCGAAAAATAATAACCACTTCAAAAGCTCTCAGAATGCCATATATCTCGCTAAATACGACAATTTTCAGTCACAAAAAAGGCCCCACATAGTGTTACACTTTAACTTTACATCGTAAAACACTACCCTTGTAATACAGCCACTGTAGTACATTCACGACACCGCATTGCGGTAAATGCATTACATTTCCACAATGAAACAACTTACGCATTCGTTTACACATCAAAGCATCTCTATAGCACCTTTACGGGAAACTCTCACTGTAAATACGTTTGCGACAGACACCGTATTGCGGTAAATGTATTTACACCTGCTATTCGTAACGTATGCACGTTAATTATGTATCAAATCATCTCTATAGCACCTTGGAAGACAAAGGAAGCAAATGTCGGCTCTCATATGCATGCAGTGTACTGAAACAAATTATCAGAACGAGCTAATATGTTCTAAACACAGTCCATTACAACCTTGGCACAGACATAAGGCTTCGTATGGACATTCAAAACATGGAAGACTTTTAATTCATCGTACAACTATCGGAAGCCAATCTACGATTGAAATGCAGTAAACATTGCGAAGCATGCCATAGCAAACGTACGATGTTATGCGCACACAAAGCACTCTGAAAAACTAAATGACAGCGTACAGTGAAACCTTCTTACAGTGTGTGCAGTAATAGCAAGGATTGTGGGCTCAATTTCTGCAAAAACACAGGTATGCTTGTGCAATTTAATTTTTAAAAAAACAACACAGGTACATTGAAGCTCCCAACTTGGCAAGTCTCTCGTACCTAAATTTTCATTGCATGGATTTCTGAACTTGCTGTGTTGAAAGATTGTTAAAATTGTCATGTATGAATTTTGTGTAATTTTTGACTATTTTTTTTCAATGCATAGAGCAACAAATTGATGGATGGCCACCACAGCTCACACAGAATGTTATAATAAGGTTTGAACATGGATCCCAAAAGTATCTCAGCTGTTGAAAACAACCTCGTTATAACACAACCCGTTATAACACAGCCTCTTTAAAACAACCTTGTTATAACACAACCTCGTTATAACACAACCTCATTATAACACAGCCTCTTTATAACACAATCCTGTTATAACACAACCTTGTTATAACACAGCCTCGTTATAACACAATCCTGTTATAACACAACCTTGTTATAACGCAACCTTGTTATAACACAACCCTGTTATAAGGTGGTTCCAGTATTTGTACACACATTGCTGACATTGTCCCCTGTGAGGTTAATTAGTAGCTTGCACACTGTACAGAAAGTTTCACTTTAGCCATGAACTGTACACATCAGAATGTACGGAAATTGTACACACGCTTATAAAAATACTCTACAAATTCTCGTGCAATAAATCAGTAAAGCGAAAATCAATTCGTTGCTCGACCTGCCACGTGCCTCGGCTCTGACGCTGGACTTTCGGGAAAAACAAAACACAAAGCTGCAGAACTGTTTGAGCTTCAGGTGTCATCAAGGAGCTGCTGTTAATAGGAGCTACATAAATTGCCCAGTAGAAAACACAACACAACAAACAAACGTACGCTCTCACACAACACAAATTTTCACAGTCGCACAACACTGACCATTCGTAATGTAATTCAACAAAATATTTAGATAGCATCTTTCAAAGACCCCAAATTTATACCGGGTACTTAAAAAAATCAAATACACTTATCAGAAACTTACTTATCGATTCATTTCCCCGACACTTATAAACTTAAACAAATGTTTTTCTTCAGAGAATAGCAAATTATTTCCTCTCATAAGTAATGAAAAGTAATTAATTAAAATGTAAGTAATTAAACCATTTTCATAAACCAATCACTTGCACCTATTTAAAAGAAACTTAGAACTACCATTTCTCTTTAATTCAGAAATAAACTATTTTCTATAAATAATCGATTGATAATTAACCTAAACTTTCTCAGAATGGTAAATCGTCGATTTACTTGATAATTTGTTTCAAAGTCTATAAAAAAAATCCAGCTTCAGATGTTGGGTTGTTTATTTTCTATTTCCCCTCGTCGTATGATTTACAACCATTAACAAACTTCAATCGTAAAATATAAAATTCCCATTTTGTACAATAACTTCTTGCAGCTGAAAAACGACGGACTAGACAAATCACGCAGGGTTTAAATCTAATCCAATCCAATCACGTGAGCATAAACACATAATCTAATCATGTCTCAACACAACATGATTAAACGCAATAACACTTCAGCAGAAATACAATGCCAGGTAGTCAGTTACACAGTCTTAACGAACAATACACAATTTTAATAACTGTCGCAAGCAGAAATTGTTTAAAAAACTTGATAGCCTCAAAACCCATAGAAAATATTTGTTAGCAAAAAATCAAACAACTACACAATTCCTTTGCAACTTCAAAACGCATACATAAACGATTGCAAGTCAACCCATTGCAAGTCAACTAGGAAAGTAAAAAGCCCCTTTGAAGTTTACCCATGAACAGTACAAAAACCCATTGCAAGTCAACCACAAACAGTACATAAACTCGTTGCAAGTTAACCAAGAACTGGATAAAACTATTGTGCAAGTTAACCAAGAACACTAAATAGCCCCATTGCAAGTTAACCCAGAAACTGACATAACCCTTAGAACTGCAAGTAAACCAGAAAAGTGTCTAGCCCCTAAGACAAACTCCAAAACTCATCAACAAGAAATATTGAACCTAGACAGATCTGATGGAAACAAGATTTAAGCAACTAAATTTCAAATTCGAAAGTTAAACCCTGACCTTTCAACTCCTCCAATCATTTGTCTGACCAGACCATTCACCCATTGAATCGCCGACCCCATTCACCTAAACTTGAACTTAACATGAACAAAACCATCAAGCAAGATGCGATTTCTGGCAAAAGCGGATCTGCCCCATCCCTGCTTCAAGACCAACTAAACACTGTGATCCAATGTTGCATTCAATCCAATGCCCACTCACTTCCCACAAGTCTTCCCCACACCCACTAGGATGGAGTCCCCAAAAACATACACCCAAACTCAGCTCAAGCTACAATCCCTTCCTCTCTAAGTTGCACCTAATCAGATCTCTTAGACAACCTTGTTCACAGCGCTTTGGATACCCACCCCTATAAAAAGTACTACCCAAAATTACTTCATACACCTTCCCAATCCGTAGTCATGGCAATGACAACAATGTTACAGGTGAATCCAGTGCCACTGCTAATCATTAAATGATTAGATCAGTGTTTGCTACAGCAGAGCAACCAACATGACTTAAAATCATTCAGTCGTTACTCACTGATTTGCAACGTCGACCTGAACCTCGACAAACACGTATTTCTTGGCATTACCAACTGCTAAACTATAGCACAGCATAAAATGACAAAATGTACCAGCGTGCTATGCTGTAAAGTGACAAAAATATACCAATGTGTTATGCTAGAGCAAACACAAGATGACAAAGACATAACAAGAACAACCGACTCACCACAAGCAGGGTTCAAACAAACATGCTAAGATTAAACTTTGACCTAAGAGGGTTATTCGTCACTCACGCAACACGTTCTCAACAGTCCAAAGAGGGCGCTACTACAAAAACAAAGGAATGGCGATAGTTTAGACGCTAAGCAACAGAAAACAACGAAGCCTCATGACAATGGGTCGCATTAAAACAACCGCAATCATGTCTCTTTCATCTGGAAGACGTCTTTTAAAGAGGCATTAATTATCAAAAGTTCAAACGTATACAAATAAAATGATGCTGTAAATACTTTGAGACAAAACAAGGGCTTCATTGAAAGGGAATCCACTTCAAAACTAAAAGAGGATGATGCACCTCATGATGAGCAAAAGTCAAGTCCCTTAAAATCCACCCACAGAGCAAAATCTCTTAGATTTCAATGTCTAAAAGACATCATTAACAGGAAGGCCATCAAAAGCATATACAGGAAGTCCTTCAGAGTAAGCTCATAAAGAGAAAGCACTCTCAAAATCTTTAAGAGGACCCCTCAAAATCATCAGCTAAGAGCCCTCAAAACCTTAAACCAGGGTTGCCACAAGGTTAATAAAACAAAAATCCATGACTTTCCGTGACCTTTTTTTAATGACTTTAAAGACTTATTTTAGATGGAAAAGGACCTATTTTCTAATTGTTTTATCAGCATATTATTCATTGAAAATTTAAAAATATGATTAGAAATATGTCCATTAATGATTTTCCATTTTCCATGGCTTTCCATGACCTAGCTATTTTAAAATTCCAGGACTTTCCATGACTTTCTTTGGAAAACACATGATTTTCAGTTTTTCCAGGGGTAAAAGTTTTCAAAGTCTAATTCCATGACTTTCCAGGTTTTCCAGGATCCGTGGCAACCCTGTTAAACAGAAAGACCTTCAAAACCCACGGGAGGCAGCTCCCTCAAAATCTGAGTTGTCTTACGATAACAGTATTCTTTGCAATGAGACGAAGCCAATGACGGCTTACAAAACCGGAAACATATGACAATAAACAAAACATCAGATCACAGGAAGACAAAGAGAGACAATAGAGTGCAGAATCCGAGGTACAAAGAGACAGCAGCATCATTATCTCGAACAAAATCACACTAAGTCTACATAGATCACAAAACTCCGATTGTCGGAGTAATTTCAACATCTTGGTAGCCACATGATCTCTGACATAACAGCCAACGGTTATTGAATGCAATTAAGAAAAGATTCCAGTTCATTAAACTCACGCATGACACTTAATATGACTTAGAAATTTCAAAGATTACGGCATTAATGTAAATTTATGCCCACGCAACCAAACCTTCAACCAGAATTAACGGTGTTGAGATACAACAGCCGAAATTCTTTACAACCCTTGAAAAATAATTGAAACATTGGGTTTACAACAAAAACCCCTAATCCAAACCAGATTCACTTAAAAGCTGATGAGAAAGCTTTATGGAACTCTATCATCTTGGTTTAACACAGCACTTGTTTCATTTTCATAACATCTGTTAACATATTGGTTAACTCCACCGAATACTAGTGACTGCAGATTCATTTCACAGATTTAAACATTTCCGAGTAGCCCTACTACATAAAATGCAGATTCATGAGACTCAACTTAAAACCATAGAGAGTACATGTCAAAGCAGATTCATTTTATGAGTACTGAAGGAATATAAAGGTCGCCGAGTATGTACGAGAGCGGAGTATACTTGTGAATAAACATCATAAGTAGTACACTTGTGAATAAACATCATAAGTAGTACACTTGTGAATAAACATCCTAAGTAGTACACTTGTGAATAAACATCATAAGTAGTACACTTGTGAATAAAAGTCATAAGTAGTACACTTGTGAATAAACATCATAAGTAGTATACTTGTGAATAAAAGTCATAAGTAGTACACTTGTGAATAAACGTCATAAGTAGTACACTTGTGAATAAACGTCATTAGTAGTACCCTTGTGAATAAGCATCATAAGTAGTACACTTGTGAATAAACGTCATCAGTAGTACACTTGAAAATAAACATCGTAAGGTATAGGTAGTGTTTGAACAGAGGGTAAAACTTTCAACGGCAAACCTGTGAATGGCTTAAAACTAGATTGCTTCTCAGGTTCCAAAGGCACCGATAAGGCACCAATAATGCATACAGTAAAGGCATTGATTGATTGAAGACACCCTAGCAGAGCTTAACGAACCTTGCAAGTCTGTGTGCCAGTCAGTGTTTTAGTGGTCAAAAAATAGATAGGGGAGGAGTTGAAAATGTTACAAATTCCTAAAGTACACGAACGCAGTCAAAATCTAAAGCTGTTAATATGCTGGAGATGAATAACCAACGTGAGATATATTTGTTAATATGTAGCAGACAAAACAATGTGAGATATTTTACTTTCCGGACCCCAAACATCTTTTCAGTTACTTAACACTTTAACGATGAGCATGTACTAAAATGTATGGGAAACTATAGGCAGCTCGTCGTTAAAGGGTTAAGTTGAAGGGGCTAAGAAGAAGGGCCATAAATTTTGCACAGCAAATCAAACCCTGGGCTGGAGGACCAACTCCATTACCACTATTACCACTAAGTCACTGCAGTGTAGGAGAAGTTCACATCCATCCAATCACAAGCTTATGAAAATCAACATTTAAACCAACCAACACAGCACAAAATCTCACATGCACTCGTATCCACGGAGACGTCACACCGTTACCATGACACCGAAAATTGCAACCAAGTCGAAACGACCCGACAGGCACCTATCACGCCGGAACTTCACTGAAGCACATAACAAGAGGAAGACAAACAGACAGACAGACACACACACACACAGACAGTCAGCTGGGGAAAAAGCAATCATTGGAGCATTATGGAGCTCAAGTTCTTGTGTAGGATCGTCTCCTTAACGGCTCGGAACACGAACTTGATATTCTCCGTGTCGATCGCCGTCGTGAAGTGACTGAAGAGCGGAAGCGATCGATCGCGGCGTCGCTGATCGAGAAGATCGAGCTCGAACATCTGGACGTCCGACAGGTTGCGGTTATCGCCGGCAAACTGACTGAAATAGTCACTGATGCTAACATCTTTGATCTTCTCTTCGAGCAGATCAGTCTTGTTAAGAAAAAGGATGATCGAGACGTTTGTGAAGGCTTTGTTGTTGACGATCGCTTCGAATATGTCGCACGACTCCGTCAGGCGATTCGTCTTTCGATCTTCGTACAGGACTTGATCGAACTCGCTCGACGAGACGAGGAAGAGGATCGACGTCACCTCGTCGAAGCACTGGTACCACTTCTGTCGTTGGGAGCGCTGGCCGCCGACGTCGATGAATCGAAATGGAACGCTCTCGATGGAGAACTCGTGTTCGGTGATGCTCTTCGTCGCCTTTCGTGAGTGCAAGATGTCGAGCGTGTTCGGAATATAGTTCTACAGAAAATACAAACGCTCTGATAGAGAACACAGCCGTAATTGTAATCGGACATTTATATAGTGCCACTCAGAGTAAAAAAATCAGTGTTAGCCTCATCATCATCAGTTCCTAACGCCAGCCATTAGCCATTGGCGTCCATGGCTACGAATAAATTATCTCCATTGTTCTCAGTCTTTTGTCAAGTCCACTGCTCCCCTTAGTAAAGTTAGTCCATGTGATTTATGTCCTCATTTATGTTGTCTATCCAACGTAGTCTTGGTTTGCCTTTGTGTCTTTTTCCTTCAAATCTTGCATGTAGTGCATTGTGTGATTGCTAAATGACATTTCAAACTAGACTGCTACATCAGTTGGCCCTGCACTACTGTAAGGGATTCTTCCCCGATGTGCAAAACATTTCTTCAACTTTTTGGGATGCTACATACTTTCTAAGAGCGTTTATTAGATGTCCGTACACCAGAGTGGGTTGCGGATAATCTTCAAATCCGCAATGTCATATTCTGACAATGTTTATTAGATGTCTGTACACCAGAGTGCGATTAGCTATCAGTTAATAAAGAATACATTTACTTACTTACTTAAGTAGAACATGGACCAGTTTCTTTCCAACTGCATAAATTCCCACGATGATAAAACAACCTTCAGCCCAGATTCAAATAACTGGGACCTTATCAGTCCTCTGCAGGTACAGTATGTGCCCTCCTGATAGCAGTTCATAGCTGCCATGTCGGTCTTTTTCTCCGGCAGCAGAAGCCGAGAATATTAAACGGTTTTTAGAATCCAGGCTCGAGATTCGGACGCCTAATAATAATCACTGCAGCAAAATAACTGTTGCAAATTCCAAAGTCACTGTCACCCACATGATCCAAGTTCCATGCAAGACTTCAGCCTCATGACGATGTTGTTATAGAACACTGTTTCTAAGTCATTGCACTGCTATTTATTGTGTTATAATACAGCCGATAATAACATTACAATTGTATGTTAACATACGTATTCGAAAGCTGATCTCACCACAGAATGTATGTTTGCCCTTATGTACATGTAGTTCCTCTCACTGTTTAGACTACAATCTCATCTTATCAACCTAATTGTCTAACTAGTGCTTGTTAAATTTATTAAACTTAATTAACTCGTTAAGAATTATTATGTTATATCTCACACTTGTGATTTAATACTACTGCCAAAAATATGCTTTTGCTACAGGTGGCCCATTAGTGGGACCTAGGTCCCTACTTGGGTTTAATAAAATTTATGGTTATGTATGTATGCATTTATCTATGTACGGTATGCATATATTCCCTATAAATAATGTTAGAACTAGGGGTGGGCAACGATTAAAAATTTTAATCGAAATTAATCGCACGATTAAAATTTTTAACGCCGCGATTAATTTTTAACGCATGTCACAATAGATAACAAGTACAACTACTGTACCGACTCGGAGTAATTATGTTGAATATGTGCTATAGCAATGATTGCAGTCAATAAACAAAAAGCACACAATGCTTTTACTACTTATTTTTACTTTCTAGTGTTTACTTTTAAGTTTAAAGTTTAAACTGAGCGGTTTTATCAAGAATTGTTTTAGCGCATTTCTAGAAATAATTGAGCGCAGTGACAATCGCGTTAACTGCGTTAAAAATTTAATCGCGTTAATTAATTAACGCATTAATCGCATTAATAACGCGTTAAATGCCCAGCCCTAGTTAGAACATCTGCCAACTCTAGCATCATCAACCAGAACCAACATACGCAAATTCTCAATTACAAGTGCTGGTCCAAGGACCTGGAATAATCTTCCTGTAGCTATGCGTAACTCTCCTTGTGTCTTTATGTTTAAACGGAAACTCCATGGTCACTTACTAGCTGTTGGTAATTATATTGTATTGGTCCCTTATGGGTCACTCTCCCATTGCTTCCTGTAAATCAACGAATGTCTTGATTTTGACTATTATGTTATTTTGTGCAACAAGAAGCAATAAAAATTAATGGTTATAGCTATATAAGAATGCATATATGTATGCATGCATAAGTATACATCTAAGTAAGTAAGTAAGTATATTCTTTACTGAACCAGCTGCAATCCACATTCCAGTGTACATACATCATATACAATAAAAAATCAATTAGTACATATGTATGTATGCATACATGTATCTATGTATGTATGCATTACATGCACGCATATATATGTGTAAATACATATAGGCATCATAGTATCTTTTAAGCATCTAAAAATCAATGTTTGAAACTCGTTAAGAACCGCCTTTAAAAGAGGCTGCATTAAAACAGATGAACAAATCTGGGCTCCACCTCCCAGACTGTGTTATATCGGTGTCATATGTTGAAGGGCGGTATATATGGAGCCTCTTGTTTATCATCATAAATACATCATCAATCATAATAACGATTCAGACTGAAAAACAGAAAATGACTTTGCTTTCTGGCTGGCTGTTGCATAATGCAGTTTACCAATGTCCTTTCACTTTCAGGCACACACTGAAATACAGTCACCGTGTGTGTGTTCTAATCACAGCACTATACACATTGGCAGAGTAGCTTAGTAAATAGGTCAGCTTAGATTTGATAAGATTATATACACTCAGCAACTACTTGTCACCAGCTTACACGCTGTCAATTTCCTTAATATTAGATTAAATTAAACTCTCAGCAACTAGTCACGAGGTTAAGAGAACTTGTCAATTTCCTTCATATTAGATAATATCAAATTAAACTCTCAGCAACTAGTTACAAGGTTACAAGTTGTCAATTACCTTTATATTACATTAAGTTAAACTCTCTTACTTTCAGCAACTAGTCACGACGTCAATTTCCTTCAGATTAGATTAGATTAGACTACATAAATAAGATTAGATTAGCTATGAATTACAATGATAATAAAATACAACAGTAATTCATAATTACTTTAAGTTCTATGCTGCTAGGTATTGCATACCTATCTGACTGCCAAGCTCTGATAGAAAAGAAACTGATAACCATTATCTTATTCACCAAAACAAACAGGTTATTAAATTGAAATTAAATTCACCTACCATTTGGCCAATTCTTTCTAAATTATCCAGATAATATTTTATAGATTCTCCCTGTAAAACAGCAAACAAAGATCATTATCAATTATTATTATTATAATCATTATTAATTATTATTATGCAAAGTCACACAGGACTGCGAATCTCAGGCGTGGTTAGTCAGTCACCAGGGTTAGTGCAGTTAGATAACCAGATGTTTTTAGGCCAATGAGAGATAGTGATTGGACGACTGTAAAATTAAAAACAGTTAATTACCAGTAATTAAATTAAATTAATTAATTCAGCAGGTTAAGGTCTAGGGATCTTAATCTCAGCCAATAAAAACCAGAACATATTATGCACTCAATTGCTCAGCGCATTTATCTGGTTATTCTTTAAGGAAGTAACTGGATTAAACAGAGAGAGCATACAGGTCTGGTGGTTGGACCATCAACCAACAAGTTGGGGTTCCCCACCACAGCAGAAATCTATTTCAAGATTTCTGCTCACCTACACCCCCTAGGCAACTCGGCTATAATGAGTACACTGACCAGACACTGTTGGTGGGAAGATCAGAAGGCGAGGGAGAGGACTGGTCACCCACTCTCATATGCCGAGGATAAGGAATTGAAGTTGCTAACACTTCATACCTATGGCTGCCTCTCAGACTAGCTTAAGGGCCTACCATTTTGTTTGGTAACAGAGACTGCTTGCCCAGAGCTGTTACGAGCACCTTGGTTACATGCTGTATCATGAGGTATGTTCCCATGACTTCACATTAACAAGTCCACACTGTATATGGCAAAAATGCAAGTTGAGTGGCAACAGTTTGAACCAATGTTGATGGCAAGGGTGAAACACGTGGAGAGAATGTAACTTAATGGACGCTAGTTTTAACCAGTAAACAGTCCTGAGTTCTTGTCTTCTCCCAAAGATCACACTCTCCCATTCAAATCAAGTGGAACAACCAGCGCAAAATCATTGCAGCACCATACGCCAGAAATAAACATCAACAGCGTACAGATAAAGCAGTGCACTAAAACATTTACAGAAGCACACATCACGACCTACCAGCTGAAATTCTCTGCGTCTGTCGAACGCCCGCTGAATGCCTCTGTCTTTCCACAGTTCCATCATCACTGGAACATACTGCACGAAGACCGGTTCCTCCAACTTTATGTTGTTATCGTAACCAAACACGAAGTTGGCTCGCTGCATGCTGGCAGGACTTTCGAAAGGCAGCGCCAGTTTGTCACGGGCATCGATCAAGACCTTCATTCCTTTAATAATATTCCCGTAAATGATCAGCTTAAACACTTTCAGCTCGTCGTTCTCGAACGTCTTCCCGTTTATTATGCGCATTTGTTTAAGAAAGGTACTCTTGCCGCTCTCGCCCGATCCCAACAGGAGGACCTTCTGCGTCCGTCTCATCAGATCCTTGTCCTTTGCCAGCTGTCTGTCGATCAGTTTACTACGAACCATTCCGTCCTTGTCGTCCTCCCTAAAACAACAGCTGAACGTCGCCGTCAGGTTCGCCATTTTGTCGTCGTCGTCGTTGGAGGAGGTGGGTGGGTGTCGCCAAAAACAAACTGACAACGCTCAACAAAGCGTACGTTATATTCTACGTCGGCGAATTCTTTTCGTGATATTACCGAAACAGACTTGCATAAGAAATACCGATGTTAATCGGTAATAAGACGAGAAACGGAGAAGTTTCTTCCGATCCTTTTCTGTGTTTTCGTCATTTTCTGGCCACTTAATACCTACTTCCGCTAATAAATCACGGGATCGTATCAAAACTACTCGGAAAATCGAAACAGAAAACGGTAAGTAAGTGAAGTCCATTCACGCTAATTTTAAGTAAGTGGAGCCCATTCACTCTCGTTTTAAGTAATTGGAGCCCATTCACGCGAATTTTAAGTAAGTGGAGCCCATTCACGCGAGTTTTAAGTAAGTGGAGCCCATTCACGCAAATTTTAAGTAAGTGGAGCTCATTCACGCGAATTTTAAGTAAGTGGAGCCCATTCACGCGAATTTTAAGTAAGTGGAGCCCAGTCACGCGAATTTTAAGTAAGTGGAGCCCATTCACGCGAGTTTTAAGTAAGTGGAGCCCATTCACGCGAATTTTAAGTAAGTGGAGCCCATTCACGCGAATTTTAAGTAAGTGGAGCCCATTCACGCGAATTTTAAGTAAGTGGAGCCCATTCACTCTCATTTTAAGTAAGTGGAGCCCATTCACGCTCACTGAGCGAACTAATCCGATTTGTAATTAAATTTAGCAGACGCCTTTTTATAATAAATAATCATCCGAGGATATCGGTAGCACCCATTATATTTAAGAGGTCGTTGGTAGCACCAAAATTTAATTTTATAGCGTTGCTTCAGAAATACAGATCGTTCCGCTCTTGATCGTTGTGAAGGCCTGGGTAACAAAAGTTATTAACAAAATATGGATAACACGAGTATTTGCAGTATTACGGTTACCACACAGGTTTTTTTAGCGAAACTTATCCCGAAATCGGTTGGCTAGAGCCGTTAGCCTTTTCGTATCATATGTACATAATTTTCGTACAATCGTGAACGCAGAAGGGGATCGGATGTAAATCATCATACGTGCACGGCCCGTTAAGTAAAGGACAATACACACCAAAGCATAATATCACACTCGCGAACACATAGCAGCACTTTGAACGTCACCGCCCGGCCCCGGGTAAACAAGCATTTCTTTTAAACCGTTGATGCCTTGACGCTTAGCCTATTAGAAATTTTGCGGTAGCTAGGCCTATTGATATGTTTATAGGCACTCCATCAAGAACCAAAACTAAAACTTCTACAACCGTTGTACTGCTTGCGCCTGACAATATTATGGGCTGAAGACATGTAGCCTAACTTTGAATCGTGGAATCCTTAATATTTTTACGATTGTAATTTGTATTGTAAGAGCAGACGCTAGTGCCCGCTGTAACGATAGTTACATAAAATGCAGTAGTAGTATCAGTTTAACGACACTGTGTGATAACTCCTCCTTTATCCAGGCTTGGGACTGGCGCTGTCAGAGTACAAACAGTGGTAAAAATTTAAAAAATCTAAAAATGAACGTGGCGGCAGTATCGTCGCTACATTCACGTAATGACAAGTGCCCGCTGCTATGCATAGCTCAGTGGCGCTGTGGTCGTTCCTTGAAAAAAAACTATTCATAGAAAATGATGTCACGTTCGGATTGTAAATAAGGATCTGCTTCTGTTCACGGCTTTCATTTCCCATTGTTAATCTAATTAATTAATTATTAGCTATAGCTCGACTTCCTGTATGACGATCTAATCACGTTTGACCTGTAATACGCTTCGCTGCAACCAGCTGTGTGTCTGACTACATCGTGCCGTCGAACAACTTCTGTAGCGCCAGGTTTTTACTAGGAAGACGCCATTCCCTTTTAAAACTATTTGTAGCAAATTAATATACGGCTGTATTGCAGAAAATTTGAAAGTGATAATTTTATTATGTAGGCTACAGTAAACGAACAATGACATCGCCACTACGCTGATAATTTATCGTAAAAACTAGTGTCATAAAATTTTATTACAGTAGACTTCAGGTTTATATTTAAAATATAAATTGTGATCGTATTGTCGTACTAAACTATTAACTAATTAATCGTTTTTTTCTGGAATTATTTAGACAAAAATGATAGAAATTTTTGGTTATTTAATTAATATATTATTGATATTATTTCAGTTTGAATCAGGACTTTAAAGCACACGTTTTGGAATTAAGTATTCATCGATCCAATTGCTCTTTATCAATGGGTAAGCTATTCTTAGTACTGATATTTGATGTTGAAGAATATTGATGTATAAGTAAAAATTCATATATGTTTTTGAGTGGTAGATAGACAGAAAGTCATGTAATGTGGAGCGGCACCATATAAATGGTCTAAAACAAATGAATAAATAAATAATTGCGCTATATAATCGGTAACATAATTTTGAAGAGGTATTGTGTGAATGCATTTAAAAGCCCAAATTCTTATTAAAACATGTTTTATTATGACACAGTCTGATATAACATTGCTAGGTACCTGGATCCCAAAATTAAACAATGAAATTGGACTCATTTAACATGACCTCATTATAAGGCATTCTTGACTTGGCTAATGAAGACAGTGGTTTAAACTTGTTTCTGTTGTATGTAAATTGCAGTTTCAAATGAAGAGGGGAAGCAAAGTAGCTCCTTAAACTGGCCCTGGGAATCAGCCGTGGGTATGAAGTGTTAGCAGCTTCAATTTCCTTAGCCACACCCTATGAGGGCAATTGGCCAACCCTCTTCCTCACTGCTTTTTCTTCCTACTAACAGTGTATGTTCAGTGTAAGGAGTGCGAAATGGTAGCTGAAATCATTAAACAATTTTTGCTGTTTAAAGGGGTTTAAAAAATCCAGCATGCAACCCTTTATGATGAATTGCCGAATATTGAAGAGGCATTGTATGACTGCATTGACGAACAAAGAAATAAATGTTATTGTATGGAATGTATGTTGTTTTTTTGGGAATGAAGAGGAGTTGAATGATGCCCTGGATAAAGTGAAGTCTGTGTCAGACTTAACGGCAACTGAAAAGGGAATCGTGTCAATATTGAACATCATCGAAAACGAAGGTAAAAGACTTCTCATCGATTCTTCATTATTCTAAGTAATGTAACTGAATATTTATATAGCGCCCCTTCAAGATATCTACTCCGAGGCGTGCTCTGCTCTGTCCTATATGATGTTAAAATGTCATTACGAACAAATATATTACATCATCTCAATAAATCCTATAGGCTAAGATGTTTACAGACTTATTTTAGAACTGATATGGAATATTTATTTGATTGGAAGTTTGTTGATGTTATTTAAATTAAAATTAATTTTGAATTGTATGAAACTTTTTAACAATTTATTATTAGGAGGAACATGGTAAGTTCTCTTGCAGGGTCTAGGGCGAGTATTAGAGTCGTAGGTAGACAAGTTTAAAAATTAATATATAATTTTACGAATGTAATCAGGTCAACCAAAAGGAATATTTTACGAAAAAGAAACGCATGGCGGACGTAGAATACCTAATCAAAGAGAGAAGGGCATAAACTCATGGAAAATTAAATTTTTTAATTTTGTCATGTACCACTTGGCAGCACCTGGCATACCACTAGTGGTACTCAACTACTCATACCACTGTTTAAAACTGCTGGGTAGTGTACTCATTATAGCTGGGTTGGCTAGGGGTGCAGATGGAGCAGAAATCTCAAACCAAATTTCTGCCCTGGTGAGGATTTGAACCCCGACCTCTGGATTGACAGTCCAGCACAGTAACCACTACACTGTCAAGCACATGTGCCATAATTATAATCTCGAGATTTTTACGGCACCATAAGAAAGCTAACTTAGCTAAGCTAACTGTGTTTTCAAGTGAGCTTTGACTTATGCAGTGTGTGTTATGATAACCGCGTTATTTAACCCTTTAACGACGAGCCGCTTATGGTTTCCCATACATTTTAGTACACGCTCGTCGTTAAAGGGTTAAGCGAGGTTAGATGAGACTGTTTTTTGTGTGCTTGCAGCTGAGGAATCAAATCGCAGAGACTACATAAAGTGTCTAGTTGAGGGTCAGATCATTGGTTCATTGAAGACAGTGTTGTCCGATTCATCTGCTGCCAGCCTTAGGCAGACTGCTGCTCAGCTGTTGGCTGAGATCGCTAAGACTGGTCAGAACAGTTCAGTTTCTACTGCCATGAATTATTCATTAACTCTTTAGCATAATATGTTTATTTTTTATATGACTATTTATATCTTCGGGCGAGGACAGTTCAGTTTCTATATCCACAAATTACTATTAAACTCGTCAGGCCCGCCGAGAGGGGGGAGGGGGCAAAAACCCAGGGGCCCGGCGACTTTTAGGGGCCCGGGCTGGGCCCAGCAATCAACTTATGAAAAATATTATAATCAGTTATACAAAGTTTATGATTTATGCCTTTTAAAATATAATATTACGGACACTTAACTACAATAGTTGCATATATAAATATAATTTTGTAGGGTTGTACCCGCACTATTATTATTTCAGTTTGTTTAAAAAATCTCATAAAGTCTAAGGATACTTACGGGCCCGTGACTGCTCTGCCTAGGGGCCCAGAATTTCTGTCGGCAGCCCTGAAACTCGTTAGCATGATTGATTTATATATGTATGCTTTTGATCATTTAAACACATGTGATAGCATGCTTAACTGTTTAAACAGAATTAAAATCTTGCTTTGTGTCTTGCCTTGTCTGTGTTTTGTAGATGTTGGTCGGGATGAGTGCGTTAACGGAGGTGTTACTGTTCCGTTACTCGATCTTCTCGCTAGTTCTAGTCTCCAGGAGTCGACCCAGGCCTGCCGAGCGCTCGGCAATATCTGCTTTGACAATGGTATGCCTGCTACCTGGCTTGTTTGGTTCTTTCGCTTCTAAAGTTGATGGGTAGAAAGACTGATAGGGTTATAGGCAGATAGTGAGACATGCGGACAGACTGATAAAAGGATTGATAATTTGATAGACAGGCAGGCAGATTGTTAGCCTGTTAGGTTGACTGACATACAGCAGGATGACTTACTAGCAGGCAGACAGACAGACAGACAGACAGACAGACAGACAGACAGACAGACAGACAGACAGACAGACAGACAGACAGACAGACAGATGCATTTACGGATGCAGGGATAGACAGACACACAGAGTGTGTGAACAGGTGGTCTTTACGAGTGTGCACTGGATATGTAAATGTAGGTGCACAGGTTTTTCTGTAGCAACCATCACTCTGTCCATTCTCAAATAAACCAGTTTATAACCATAATCAGTTAATATTCTTCGCCTCCAATGTGCGTCAACAGAGCAAAGCGAACTGCAAACATGTTTTGTTTACAGACATCGGACGGCATATAATAAACGACAACAGGGGAGTTGACCGGCTGTTGGATCTGCTACGAGATCAGCTGACCAACAGCCAGCCAATGGCGTCGAAGCTGAGAAAAGTGGCCTGCGGGTTCCTATTCAACCTCGTCAACACTCACGGTATGTCAGTCTGGTGTGCGATCGACTCATGGTACAAAGGAATCTCCTTGTAGTGTGCTTTGTTAGAACACAGATTCTGGTATAACAAGGACTGGGACAGATCTTGAATTTAATTCAGCTTTTACACTGAGCTCACTGTAGTCACAATGTTATCATGAAATCTAATATCGAATATAGTATTATAACTAATGTTGCAATGATGTTATGTTATAACTAATTTTATTACAATGTTATGTTATAACAAACACATTTAGTGTTATATCAATGTTATTACATGGCTCTTAAAATTGCTGTCCAAGGTAGCACTATAACAAGTTTCTTGTGCATTTGCTAAAAACATTCAACAAGGGAAAACGTGTTAGCGAGGATGAGTTTATTCTGTTGCTGGGAAAATTTGATTGTTAGAAATAAAAAGACTTCAGACTTTAACAACAAGCGTGTGCTAAAAGTGACTGGGAAACCAATGCAGCTCACGGTTAAAGTGTTAATAAGATTGACCGTCCGTAGGAATGAGGATGAAAATCCAGATTTTGTAATGTAAAGTAATGCAATTGTAATGATACATAGTGTGTTGTAATACTTAGTGATAAACATAGTAATATTTTGATCCTTAGCAATAATATGTAGTAATACATGTTATGCATATGCCTAGTGATAATTATAATATGTAGTAATGTATGTAGTAATATATGTAGTAATATATGTTAAACTTGTGGATAAACACTGTAATGAATATTCATTATAATGAATATTCATATAATGATGATGGATATTCAAGGTCTACCCAAAAGCATACATGATAATTTTGCATAGTTTCCCATTTTCGATGCAGTGAGACGGTTTTAAGGGATGAAATAGTTTATGAGAAGCTATCTCAGCCAACTAAAATGTTGGGTATGCATGCCGAATGTACAGAGACTGTTTTCCAGGTTTTTCGTGGTTGGTGGGTTGTCTTGCCAGTTGTTTCCCTCTGCCTTGCCCTTTCTGCCCCCGATTCCCATCTCGACCCATCCCATCAGTCGCACGAATGCTCTTAATATTTGCACCATTTCACGAAGTTCAACTTTAACATGCACTCTTGTTATGTCTTAGTATTTTCTCTACAACTGATTGCTCAAGGCTTTAAAATCGTCCAAAGAATAAAAAAAACTTTCAGGAATGGTTATTATATTTATTTGTTACGATAATCATTTAAATGTTGGAGAACGCATTTTGAACGGGCACTATGACTTTTCTCGTCGCTTGCTATCTCTTGTCGGATTGGACAATCGGCCGGCCAATCAAATCAGGCCGTACTCAGGTCTCAAACTGTAACATCCAACAGCCGTACGGTCTGTATACCATTGAGCCGACGAGTCCGACATCCTTAGAGAGCATTCGGATGATCACGTTGAGACTTAAGCTCGATACGAGCATGAGCGATGGTGAGTGCTGTGCATGGCATAAATGCAAGATCGACCGGCGTGGTTTTTGTCTGTATTCACGTCGCTTTTAAGTCGTCGTTTTTTCTCTGTTCGAGTTTCGTGAGTCCGTTCTGAGTTCGGTTTTGAGTCGTGGAATTTTTTGTTCTTTTTGGATTGGTGATTGTTTTGGATTGATGATTGTTTTGCATTTCTAAACTTTGAGCATAAATCTGTTGATGCGCTGGCCTTGTCGGAAAAGTGTTCGGTGTGAACTGTGTATTTAAATTTAAATCGCTTCTGTTTAGGTCTGTTAGGTAGCTATGTTTAGCGCCTTCATGAGGTTCTTGTAAGGAGCTATATAAATGGCCATATACATACATACTTACATAGTTATTTGCTTATTTATGTAGCTCCATTGGAAACCTCTCAAACTGCCACAACATGGTATTAGTTTGGTCACATTACTGTATTTTGAAATCCCGATCGAGTAGACAGAACCATTGGAATAGAAAGAACGCAATAGTTGCAAATGATGATGGAACGATGTTGTTGTTGTTATTATTACAAATATTTTGAATTTGCTGTTGCTCTCTGTCTGTAAGCCTCAAGACTGTATTGTTTAGCCGTGGTTGGACTGGGAGCGCTTCTGAGTAGATTACCTTGAAGGGGCGCTATATAAAAACTCCTTAATAATAATAATAATAATAAAGTAAGCTTTTATGCTTCTCCAGACTTTTTTGATATGTGAAATGTTGGACAATGCAAAAGCAAGATGAAAAAAGAATTCCAACAGCAGAAATGAGTTGGCTGCGGAAGATCGCAGGGATTTCAAGAATACAGAATTTATAAGAAATGATGACATAAGACAATCCTGACAAAGATGTTCAACGAAGATTCCGATGGTTTGGACATGTAGAGAGAATGCCAAATGACAGAATCCCACACAATGCACTACATGCAAGGTTCGAAGGAAAGAGAAACGAAGGCAGACCACGACTATGCTGGGTGGATAATATGAATGAGACATAACATCACTTGGACTAACACGAAGGGGACCAATGAACTTGACAAATGACTGAGGACAATGGAGATCATTTATTCATACCCAAAGCCGCCAAATGGCTGGCGTCAGGAACTGATGATAATGATGAGATTACTGGCGTAGTCAGCCTTCTTTCGGTCTTATTAGATTGACCTTATTGTGGCCTGGTTTTGGTGTGCCATCATTAATGGATGCCCTGTGCATTAGACAGTGGCACAATAGACGTTACTAATTAACTAATTAACCTAGATGTTGTCATGAATGTGTTAACAACTGAATTCACTTATAAATTCTTTTTCTAATTTTTCCCCTTGTGGTTTTCTTCTGGCAACTGGCCAACCATGATTAACCTGGAAAAAGAAAGTGTGCAGTGCAGATGAGCCATAATATGTGATGAGCCATAATGAGCCATAATGCTTCATGAGCCATAATACTTCCTGAACCATAATGCGTCATGAGCCATAATGCGTCATGAGTCATAGCACAGAGGAAGACAAAAATAGCTAGGATTACAGTTCTGCAGAAACCTCTAAGCATTTTACATGCTAGGACTTTCTTTCTAGTGAGCTGTTCAAAGTGTTGGTTTTGGTGTTTATTTGGGAAATTTTATCTTGTTTTGGAAAATTTTGGTGGAATTTTTGCAATTTTTCTCGTTATGCTGAATTTTGAATTTTTATCTTCTTTTGAGTTTTCATTTAGCTTTTGGTGAGTTTGTCAAATTTTGATCCTGTTTGCATTCTATTTCTCCTCATATCTGGGTGAATTTTGATTTCATTTTGGTGATTTCTGTTTTCCCATTTTCGTGAAAATTCTGGTCATATTCTGTTAAATGTGTTTAATTTTGCTTTTGGTGATTCTTGATCTAATTGTCGGTGAATTCTCGTTGTTTTAGAAAGCGTCATAGAGAAGTCGTTGTCACTGGGTGTTGTTGCCATTTTGAACGACTACATTAAGACGTGTAAAGATGATGAAGATCTCATTCAAATGGTTCTCCTCATTGTCGAGATATTAGCTGACTGCGGTAAGTCACGTCAAGCTTGCATTTTGCTGTATGTATATTCATTCATTTATTCATTCATTCATTCAAAAATTTATATAGCACCTCATGAGGTGACTACTCAAAAGCGCTCCCAACTCCAGCCTGGGCAAAAAGGTAAGTTTTCAAATGGCCATAAAATGTTATCAGTACATGATCTAGGGAACAGGCATATATCTAACTAACAATAATAATTATAATAATTATTATTATTATTTCATAGTTGACTATTTAGCTGAGTTCTGTAGATCTGATCAAGATTGCATTATGTCCTTCTGTCTGCCTGTCTGTCTGTCTGCCTGCCTGTCTGTCTGTCTCTCTATCTTTCTTTGTCTCACTTTGTCTGCTGAGCTGTTATGATGTTTACATAAAGAACATTGTTGTTTGTTCTTCGGCCACAGAACATGGCATTGCAAAGATCCTTGAGTCGAACATTGTTCTCACGATCGGACAGCTTCTGTCGAACGACATCAGTCAAGAACTCCATGAAATTGTCCTCGACATGTTCATCAATCTCTCCGAAAATGGTATAGTTATTCGATTTTTATATTTTTAGTTTTTTTTAAAAATTAGAATGATTTATTGCGAAACATTTTTGGGAAGAATTTTAAAATTCAGGGCCAATTTTTGTAAAAAGTTCCGAAATACTGTCATCAGTCCAATGTTTAAATAGCAGTTAGCCTAAATTTGTATGTATGTATGTTTGTGTGTATGTGTGTGTGATGATGTGTGTATGCATGAATGTATGTTTAAGTGTTTGTATGTCTGTCTGTGTTTGTATAATGTATATGTATGTATGTATCCTCGTTAGATTTATGTAGGCTTGTGTGTATGTTTGTATGTATGTGTGTATATATGTATGTTTGTATGCATGTGTATATGTGTGTGTATATGTATGTATGCTGTATAGATGTATGTATGAATGTATGTGAATATACTATCCCAGTGTATATACTTTACAAGTAGCTGTATCACATTACAATACGTTACACCCTTTGTGGATTATTTAGTAAGTAAGAGCATTCCATTCTGTCTGGTTCGTTTAGATGACGTTAAACTGCAGCTCGTTAACAGCGAACTCTTCCAGTTCTTCTTGGATGTCATGAAGAAACCGGTTGCTACGGACGACCAGGGTCAAGGTCAACTGGAGAAGCTGACCTCTGACCTCATAATTCTCCTCCTAACTGGCGGTTGGTGTCCATGCAAATGACCAGTTCATTAATATCAGAGTTATTATTATTAAGGAAATGTTATTCCTCGGGGCAGAGCACCCCTTCGTGTTAAGCAGAACAGCGCGTTATCTGGGAGCTTGTTATCAAGTCCTCACTGTACTTTACCAGGGTGGTCTTTAAGTAGATAACAGTATGGAGTTACTCTACAATGGTGCTTATGTAGATAGCAGTCTGGAGTTACTTTATTATGGTGGTGATTATTTAGATAGCAGTACTAAGTTACTTTGTGATGGTTGTGTTTTTGTAGATAGCAGTATGGAGATACTTTACGATGGTGGACGAGGGCCAATAATGAAGGTGGCACTTGACTGGATGAAATCGTCAAGTTCCCAGCTCCAGATTTCTGGTGCCTTGGCCATTGGCAATATTGCAAGAACAGGTAAATATCTTTTGGCAATATCACTAAAACCGGTAGTAACACTGGCAGTTAAATAGTTTGGCTAGAACAGGTTGTTCCTCGTTCTAGATTGTGTATGCATTGTTCAGAAACTCTGAACTTACTACCATCTGTCAACTGTGGTTGGGAGCTGTTTGGTTGGGTCGGCGTGTGTGGGCCAGCCGGCCACTAGTGACTTTCTAGTTATCTGAGCAAGGTTTGCTAACTGATAAATGTTGTGTTCTTAACAGCCATTTAGCATCAGATAGACTTGTGTAGAGAGTGCTTCTGATTTCTTTTGCACTTTGAGTGGTGCTATATAAATGTAAAATTACGATTATTACCACCGGTAACATTAGCGTGCCGCTGTAAGTTACTTAAAATACGCTATATTAAGTGTTCTCATACATACATACATACATGTTTGGCGAATAGCATTGAATCAGGTAAGCACTAGTCGGTGTTATGTTAAACATCGGTTATATGACTCCAACCTGGTGTTATTTGGTAATACACGATCAATGTGGCTGTTGGTTTGCAGACGGACATTGCATTGAGCTTGAGAAGAACGGCTTAACAGACGAACTCCTCAACCTACTCGAGAAACATCCAGTGAGTGGTGGAAACACTACTCTTCACCACGCAATCCTCAGTGCTCTACGAAACCTCGCCATTCCTGGTAACACCATCACAAGCGATTATTATTTATAAGCAGCACTACCTAATGACGAAGCATCAATCGATGGCACTGAGCAGTTGTGAGTGAAGGTATTGCTCAGGGACCTTACACAGTAACCATCTCAGAGGAGGAGGATCGAACCTGTACCCGCTGCGTCACAAGGTGTGTGTTCTAACCAATTGACCACTGTGTCACAGTTTCACTTAACCGTGTTCTCCCTAGATTTGATTCCCTTACCAGGCGCACCTTCTTGTTGTACAGTTAGTCATCTGTTTTCTAGTTGACTTAATTTTCTTCTAATTATCGTTTTCTTTATACCTAAATTATTTCTGACTTTGTATGTAAAGCGCTGAGCGTTTGCTTGCGTTTAATAAAGAACATACTTACTTACTTAATTATCATTTGCATGTTTCCTTAGCTTTTAACGTATTGTAATAGTCCTGTGGTTTTGTTGGACTGTCAATCAAGGGGTTTGGGGTTCAAATCCCCACCAGGGAAGTTCTACGATTTCATCCATTCAAGTTTGACAATGCATTGTTGGTGCCTTGCATATATATGACAAAATGGAACACGGAAATTTCCGGATTATCGTAGATTTGTTTTCTTTGTTTTGCCAGCTGCCAACAAGCCGCTGATGTTGGGCCACGGCCTCATCGAAAGGATCCTGCCGTACGCACGCTCGGACCTGCGCAATGTCCAGTTCAAACTGCTCGGAACGCTACGAATGGTCATCGATCAACAAGGTCAGTTAGTGCGTCGTTGGAAGTTGATGCCATGCGTGTGTGTGTGTGTCTTTATGTATGTGTGTATGTATGACGCATGTATGTATGTATGCATGTTTGTATGTATGTATGTATGTATGTATGTATGTATGTATGTATGTATATATGTATGTATGTATATGAATGTATGCCTGTATGAGACATTTAATATAGTGTCCTTTAAGTATCTCTGCACATATTGTGTGATTGGCCGAGTTGTTTATATACCTGTAGGCATGGCTGTTTTTGATTGGCTGGGTTATTTATATACCCTTAGGCATGGCTGTCTTTGATTGGCTTGGTTATTATTATTATTATTATTACAGTAGTTTTATATAGCGCCCCTTCAAGACAGTCTACTCAGGAGCGCTCCCTTAAGGTTGTTTATATATCCTTAGGCATGGCTGTCTTTGATTGGCTGAGTTATCTACATATCTGTGGGCTTGGCTGTCTTTGATTGGTTGAGTATAGAAGGGTGTTGTGTCATTCTGTAGAGAATGCAGCGATCTCACTTGGTACGAATGACTTATTCGTGACAAGTCTTGTCGAATGGTGTTCGGTTGAAGATCACGAAGGAGTTAAAGGTAAGGCTGCTTAAATGCCGACGAGTGACTTCTTCCTAACAAAAGGTGTCTTTGATTGTATCGATTATTTGTATATATGTAAAGATCCTTCATACCCGTGGATGAACCATCCTTATCGCATTTCTTGTGATCTTATCTTCTGATCTCCTTATCTTGTGATATTCTTATCTTCTGATCTCCTTACCTTGTGATCTCCTAATCATTGAAGCAGAACTGTGTCATGGTTGATGATTTCTCTTGTAGGAGAAGCGAATCGTTTGGTTGCCTGGCTAGTCAAGCACTCTCGTAGCACGCAGGTCATGCATTCGATTATCAGTCATGGCGCATTGCCACACATCGTCACCTTGGTCAACGCGGAGCATGCAGTCATGCAGAACGAGGCGCTCGTTGCCTTGACGTTCATCTCAGCTGCTGTTCTGGGTCAGTGATCTCAAACAATTTCTCATTTTTGTAGTTATTTCTATTTTTTGTTTATTTTAAGGCTTGTACTGATTAAACTAAAAGTAATCGATTAATCTCCAAAATTTAACTTCGATTACTCTTATTAAATTCGATTAGTATCTGTTATCATTATGTAAAGCGTGGAAAACTGTTAAAAATGTAATCACTGAGTCTGTTACTAATATCTTTCTACAAAACTTCAATCACTCCAAATGCTGAAGGTGATACGTCAGCGATGTATTTGAACCATGGTAAGTGAACTGTTTATTGCAACGAAGACAGTTAATTTTGTCGCCATCTTCGACTTTTCCATCAGCATTTACTTAAATGCAAAATGATCGCTTAATTTTCCACTCAAACGTGTCCTCTAGAAATGTGCCGCTCGACATCATGAAATAATTTTTTTTAAATTAATCAAACAAGCCGAAATTAATCAATTAAAATTTTAACGATTAATCGATTAATTAATCGTTAAAATCTGCAGCCCTAGTTTGTTTATTTATTTTAAAAACTGAGAAGCTTAATCTGTGTGGTCTGAAAATATGAATCGGACCTGTGATTGTTCATTGTTAGATTCTGTTGCCGATCAGCTGGTCGATCTCGATCTCCTGTCAAAGCTAAAGTCGATTCTGATCGATGAACGATCTCTCCAGGAGATTGTCTACAATGTCCTAAGTCTGATCAAAGCCCTGCTCGTCTCCAGTGAGTCCGTCCAATGCCAGTCTTTATAATAAAACATATCTCTTCATGGCAATGTTGAAAACTATTGTATTGTGCTATGGTGATGATGATGATGACAATGATGATGTATGTATGTATGTATGTATGTATGTATCCTTCTCAGTGTGTGTACAGCACATTTTAAGAACCAAACAAAGCTCCAAGAACCTTACAAAGCTCCAAGAACCAAATAAAGCTCAAGGAACCAAACCAAGCTCCAAGAACGGCACAAAGCTTAAACCTCTATCTGCTATCTCGCTTTGCTCATTGCGCTCTGCGGACTGATTGGATCTTTTCTCCCTCGGACCAGGATGGCTCTAGCCTAACGTCGGTCATTTGCTGTTGTGGGCCCTTCTGCATGGAATGACCTTCCCCTCCTTTGCGGGTTAAGCTAATGTCTGGGGTCTCCTCCTCATCTTTATTTCCTGAAAGCGTTTATCTATCCCTGGGGCTTCTGCTCTGAGATGATGATGATGATGTTTGTTGATAATAATGATGATAATAAAGTCGGATTCAATTCTTATTTAGGTTCCCTGCAGCAGCAAGCGAAGGACGTGGCGCTGATCGAATGCATCCAGAAATTCGAGAAACACGACGACAGCAAAATAGAGAATCTCGTCAAGACGATTTTAGCCGAGAAGAAACTGTGATTTGCCGCCAGACAATTCCTTTCCGTGTGTGTCTCCGACTGCTGTCCGCTTCCTAGCAACCTCCGCCTGGAAGTTTCAACGTTTCTATGTGGCATTTTCAGTGTTTCTCATCTCCATGGCAACCGTCATGGCAACTTCGGTGTTTCTCATCTCCGTGGCAACCATTGTGGCATTTTCAATGTTTCTCATCTCCATGGCAACCGTCATGGCAACTTCAGTGTTTCTCATCTCCATGGCAACCATTGTGACATTTTCAGTGTTTTTCGTCTCCATGGCAACAGACGTTGCCAAGGAGCCGAGGCATGTTGAGCGTCACTCATCTCCATGGCGACCACTGTGGCTATATGTGGTGTTTTCAATGTTTTCCTTGGCTGCCACTGTGTGATGTCATTCGTGTTTCTCGTGTGATGCATTTTGAACTTTCTCTTTCAATGTAATAAATTGCTTATTGATATATTATCTGGTCTTACCATACCATTGTACCTCACCACCGCGTGGTCTTTTATTTTTGTATCGCTGTGTAGGGAGGATATTATACCCGGTGCGAACATCCACACGAAATTTGGTACGTAGTTATTTCCGTGCAGTCTGTGTCTGTAAACACCGACTTCAGTCAGAGAGAAGAGTCTTTGTTGTATTGGATTTAAGTTTTGGCATCTCTTGATCTGGAACCGATTTCACCTCCCTTCCTCCCCCGTCGATCATGTTTTGATTAAGTGCCTGTGAATAAGCTGGTTTTCACAACTTCGCTTTTTTCGGCCATGTAGAAATCTCGAGATTACGATTTGCTCGACGTCGCAACACGAAGCTAATCAAACGTAATTACATTTTTCGATGGTCACGACTAAGCAAGCCGAATTCCAGGACGAGTCGAGTCGAAAGCCAAGAAGGGGGTCCGAGGAGCAGTGGAAACAGCAGACGGAAGAAACAAGTCCAGGAAAAGATGGCTTTGCAGGCCAGAACAGGATTTGCCAGAAGAGAGTTCCAGTCTGGGGCCTACACCGTAGCACAGTTAGCCTTGCATGGTAAACACTAAACAGGTTACCCTAATATAGACCTTAGTATTCTATTTGGTGTATGGACGTTCGTTTAGAGAATGGGGAGGGTAATGCCAAATGGAGACAAGGAGGGAGGAGTCCAGCGTAGGTCATTTTTACGGATGGCCTTTATGGACGAACCCTGTCTTTCGTTTCTAATCTTCCTGTTGCCCACCTTGATGTGTCTATTTTGCAATTTATCGTGATTTGCTTAAGTTCTCAGGATTTGTATAAAGTTCTGCTTTTCACTGTGAAATATTTAGAGAGACTAGGAAATGCAAGTAGTGCACAAATGTTATAATAGCTGCTAAGTGTTTAACTAAAGACGTGGTGATGGCAATGCTTGAAGAGACGCCATTTCCTTGGATACGTCTCCTTGGATACATCTCCTTGGATTCATCGCCATGGATACACTCTGGCGTGTAGTACTGATAGTAAGATAATATCTTGCATCGGTTTGGCAATTCCAGTTTTACTGTGGTATTATTTGGTATTCATAAATTCCCCAAGATCATTCCAGAGGCGAATTCCCACCGTACTACCCATGGCAATTCCCAAGGGGATTTCCCATGGTCATTCCTTATGGGCTATATTAAGTGTCCTCATACATACATACATACATGGTTGATATCTAAGGTCAATTGCCATTGTCATTCCTAAGATCATTCTCAAAGGTCATTCCCATTGTCTCTTTCTGAGGTCATTCCATTGTGAATGAAGATTGTTTTGAGTGTTACAGTCAGAGACTTTAATTTCTCTTGTGAATTGTCGATTTCAATAAATTGTTGTAAGAATGAAATACCTTGTATGGAATTCTCGAGCTCTTTAGATTTTTAAGTTACGCAGTATTGAAAAATAGCATCTAGTACTTCATCGTAAATACAGTTAACGAAAACACACGTATGTAAAAATTTACAGTATTACTTGTAATAAATTACTTGCCAGGCAATCACAGTACCGGTAGTCTTAAAATGTAATGCAACAAAACAATTGTATAGCGTGTCTTAGAGTCTCTCAGAAATGCCAATATGCTTAATATGAATAAAAAGCTTAATTTGAATAACGTGACTCGGCGTACGCTTTAAATAGAGAGGGAAACCTTAAACTTGGTCAAGACTGTTTTCACTTCTGATCTTTAAGCCATTTCTCTAGCTCCAGTTCCCTTTTCTATTTGTTAATACATTTTCCTTTTACATGCTGGTTACATTACAATGTTACATGTATCTTGTATTTGTAATTCTGTTGTAATGTTCTCTAAAGCTGCTCTATAAAAGCCACTTACGTTTCTACATGTATTGTAACTGTAATGTTTGTCACAGTCATAACAAAAGTTTACGCACCATCGTAAGTAGTCAGCTACATGTAGGCTACTTTAAAATGTGATTTGTCAGCGCAGACTACAAGTTCAGTAACAGCAGTAGTAGTGATTTTAGTAGTCGTAATAGTGGCTTAGTGAATGTGGTAGTAGTAGTACTAACAGAGATCTGTATACATGTAATTATACATCTGTTAGTTGCGTAATCAAACTACATCCCGGTACATAAACTACACACTAGTTTCTGTTTGACAATGTCTGCATCAGAACATCTATTCGCAACCTTTGCCAGTTTCATCCAGTAAAACGTTTACTTGCACCCCAAGCCATACTTTGTCCCCACACTACTAACTACGCGTCATCCATAAAACACATTCGTAAGAAATGACCTTTCAACCTCTCCCTCACCTTGCCCAGTTTCCCATACTGGAACTTAGTGGAGACGATCATTGTCATCTAATAGTATTGCCTAATTAGTATTATTATTACATTTTACACGTTGGCTGCATTATTATTATTTATACTACTGTTATTATTATTACTATTTGTATTATTTTGATATGCCTTTCTTCGTTAACTTCGCACCATAGACAAGCACAGGAAATAAATGTTTTTACTTCAAATCAACAGTTATTCTGCATCGCTGTAGTCCCATAATATTATACAGAGCCTTTCCTTCAGCCTTGGCTGCACAATGGCGCTATACAAATCGTCTTATTATTATTGTTATTAGACATAGGTATTTGTACAGTGTGCTGTCGATATATTATTATTTTAATATAACCTCAACGTTTCAGTACGAGGTGATTGTCACCGTGCAAGACAACTCACAAGTAGTTCCGGATCATAGCGTGCGGATGAATATTACGCCTAACAACATTGTGTGCATGAACACAAATACATAGTCCAGCTCAACTTACGACCTAAACAAGATCGATAATTTTAATAATCCGTTAAGTTCCGATCCGATCAAACGTGATCGTCCATTAAAACTACTAATTCCAGTCGAGAAGTTTCTGCACACTCTGTATAGGTTCATTTCCAACAGATATTTGCTGATCATTTTTACTCCGTTCACGGTAGTCGAGAATGCTACAGTCACCAGGTTTCGCATACGTCTGTTCAATGGCCACTCCCTAATCCATATACAATATGAAAATATTCGCTTTTCACGGAGCCACCTACGTCTCGCTCAAATTTTCGACATGTCCTCCATTTTGTCTGTAGGATTCATCCAAGCAGTTTAAAAATCGTTCACTGCGACCGATTTCCAACTCTGAATTTAAGGTTGTCCTCTTGGGTCGTGCTAAGAGCCGCTCCGACAAAAACGGAACCGAGAGGCCACAATCTTGTCTGGAATGATGATGTCTAGCAGTATCTGCCACTTCCTTTGAGAGGGTGTGTGTCGCGTTCGGAGTGGTACCGGTTTCAGTCGGGAAGAAACAGAGACAGGAGGTCATCGCTGCCCATGCCAAAGTCACTGCTGTTGCCCGTTGGGCCGAGATAGGTCAACAGCTCTGTCGGGTCTTCGAATCCGTCGGTCAATAACTGAAATCGCAGGAAAAACATGCAGCTACACTTTACAACAACAAGAAGTTCAATACTACAACTACTGTGACAATTTAAAAATGACGATGATAATTGTAATTAGACTTCTACTGCGCCTGTGCAAACATGCACAAAAAGCATAAGTGAAGTCACTAGCACTTCATAATAAGTTCATATCCATGGCTGCCTGCCACTGAGGCTAGCTCCTCTTCTTGGTTTACACACTGTATTATAAGGCATGTCCCGATGACTGTTAAAACGAGTTCACACTGTACACACAACCCACACAACACACACAACACACACACACACACACACACACACACACACACACACACACACACACACACACACACACACACACACACACACACACACACACACACACACACACACACACACACACACACACACACAAACACACACACACACACACACACACACACACACACACACACACACACAACACACACAAAGCCACACACCAAACTACATGCAGACATACACCAACCTACACACAAACACACACCCACCCACAAAACATGCATGCACCCACCACGCCACCCACCTACACACACCCACAAAAAAAGTTTACCATAAAAAAATAAAACATGCGAAATCCTGCTAAACAAAGGCTTTCCTTACATCGAGCCCACTATCCTGCTGTTCGCTGTCGCAGTTTGGGGTGAGTTTAAAGTTGATGTCAACATTCGAACTGCTACTACTACTGCTGCTGCTGCCGCTGCTTGTACTGCTGCAAGACGTCTCCTTTAGATGCGTGTCAGTATTTCTGCCATCGTCGCTGACATTTCCGACATTCGCGTCGGCAGGAGTCAGAGTCGCCGTTTCTTTCGACTTCAGTTGCAGATGGTGGCAGTCGCGACTTTCCGAAGATGCTGCAGAAGTGAATACTGGATTTGCGCCGCATGTAGTACTAGCACTCAGTACTTTTTCCGGCATAGTACCGGCGCTTGTCGTTGGTCGGCCCGTTGCCATATTGTCCATGGACGACGTGGGTAAGCGCGACGACAGAGACGGTTGGATGCGCGAATCGACGAGACTCTCTCCCATCTGTGCCAGCGATGTCAGAATATCGGATGTGCCGCCTGGCACACTCGCATTCCATGTGTCCTTCGAATTTCCAGCTGCAAAAATTCACCTCCATAAATAAGAAGAAATTACCAGTGTAACAAAAGAATAACTTACCTCCAAAACTAAGAAAATAGCTTACCTCTATTAAGAAAACAACTTATCTTCATAACTGAATATATGCTGTGTGTGATTCCATAGCTTAGAAAACACTGCAACTACCCCAGTAAACGGCTATAAAGGGAAAACGTACAGGGAGTGAGGCAGCAGACTCCTCAGATATGCCAAGGCTGAGAAAATGAGGTCGTCAATCCTTTGTACCCATGGCCGCCTCTCTGGATTACACTACGGGACTTCTCTTCTTGTACGCACGCACCCACGCCCGTCCGCATGCACAAACATTTGATTTATTATTAATTAATTAATTTAAAATAATATTTTAAATGATATGGAATTGAGTTGGACTGTTACCATGTGGAACTGGTAGAGCGGTTGATGATGAGACGGCAGCAGAGGCTGAAGAGACTCGACTGCCGTAACTCTCCGTCCACGTCTCGACAGTCGGCAGCGTCATCGAAGACAAGGTCGTGCCACGGATGAACTTCGACCCAGCCGTTTCTAAAGGGCAACGAGTTCAAGTGTAACATACACCAATTACAAGATTTAATTTATATAGCACCAGCGGTAAGTCATTCGGATGCATCATCAAATAAAGTTGTGTTTATGAGACGAAGACATCAAAAACCTATCTTGAGACGTCTCAAAACCGAGAAAGTGTCTTGAGACAATCCATGTCTGGAACACAGTAAAATCGCATCTCAACAGTTTGCATATCTTACTTGTCAGCTGATGAAATGCTGAATAGAAACTCTGCATACAAATGCCGAACAGAAATTCTAAATAGAAATGCTGAATAGAAACACCAAATAGAAATGTCGAATAGCCGATAGCGTCGAATAGAAGCGTTGAATTACCGTTGTTGTTGTCTGACGTGATTTGCATGACGGTCGGCAGAGGTCGCCAGGTTCCCAAAGTATCAACGAGAATCTCATCAAAATCCGTGCTGCGTAGGTTCTCTGCGATCGCCCATATCAACTGGTTCACCTCCAGCTCCTCGAGAGTTGCCGGCTTTCTATGAAACCATAATCACAGAATCTAAATTTCTAACTCGGCCACTGCTCGTACCCTAGTAGTGCCAGTCCAAAGCCTGAAGAAAGGAGGGCGACGCTAATCATTATGTAATGAAACAGTGTTGTTAAACACCAACCAACCAACCAAATTTCTAAAGAGCTACGTTAAAGCTAAGCACAGGGCACCACCTTACTCATGAGGGCTGCGTCTTGTCAGAAGGGTTGTCTGGAGAGCGATGTCCAGTGGAGATCCAAGTCCGGTTGACGATTACAACGGTTTACGATAACAACAGCTGAGTTTGCTAGTGGAACCGAAATCCTGATATACCTTCTTCTGCCTTGGCCAGGGTATATGAACCACAGATGTCAAGGGTTCAATTCCAGCCACAGCAGAAAGAACATTTCAAGTGTACAAAGCGCTTTGTTACATCATTTAAAATAGCTCAACTAAGTTAGCACGATAGCCAAGTGGTGAGAGCACTCAGCCTGTAATGCTGAGCGTACAGGTTTGAGCCTCGCCTGAAGCAGTTACTGTGTGGGAACCTTGAGCAATTCCTTCACTAACAATTGCTCAGTGCCATGGATGTTCTGTTGTATGGTTGTGTGTACTTGTGAACTTTGGAAGAAGAGCAATCTATCTCAAATACAATTGTATTGCGTAAAGAACGAAAGGGATTATAAACATATTCGAAAGATCGAAACCGATGACTACGTACTTGCAGATGGGACATTTCCAGACACAGCGTTCGCTGTTTAGTCGCAGGTACGCCTCCAGGTCAAACCACTGCAGAGGAAGAACAAGAAAACACTTTGTCAGCACTTTCTCTGTGAGTGTGTTTATGAGTGTGTGTGTGTGTATGTATAGCCGGATACTATAAATTGTGCTATATAAATAAATAAGTTGATATAGAAGTGATGAGTGAAGAAGTCCTGACCTGTAGATGGCTGCAGTGTTGGCCTCTTGTTGGAAGACAGACGCGCTGCAGAGTGATCGGACATTTGAGGGACAGTTTGGTGCCACTCGCCTGCGTCGCGGCCGACGTGGCACCTGCACTGGTGCCACTCGGGACGCTCGTAGCCTGTGACAGGAAGGGCTTCACTGCAACGACAACAACAACAACAGTGTTAAGTATTACAATGGGAACACACAATGCAAAAGAGTACAATACAAACATAATACAATACATGTAATGTAATTGAACATTTATATAGCACCCCTTCAAGATATCTACTCTGTGCTAGCCTGTATATGATGTTAAATGTCATTACAAATGAATATATTAAATCAGTTATCAAAATACAATGCAATAGGATAACACAGCAAAACATAATACAGTGCAATGCGATACAGAGCAATATACATACACACATTACGTACATAGGCCTACATACATACATACATACATACATAGTTACATACATACATACATATAAATACATAGAACATGGTACCTGATATAACTGCAACTGTGTATGTCTGTAATTGAGAGAGATGAGTGGAGAGTCGTAATCTTACGTTTGGCGAGACATTCTTCGGCTGAGAGGAGATTCTTTTCGAGAAGTCCACAGATGACTGACCTGACCGTCGGCCGATGAACGAGATGAACGATGAACATATGCGACTGAACAACACCAGAAACAAACAATACATTAAAATCGTCAGCGAATATTTGTTTCTTAACAGCATAACATTTGCTAAACATCTTAGCTCAGCAAAATGGAACATTATTTTTTATAAAATTAGTAAACATTGCTTGTCTCTGGGATTCGGTAGCTGATTGGTTAGAGCGCTTGCCTTGTAACACGGAAAACGTGGATTCGAGCCTCCTCCCCTGAGACAGTTACTGTGTAGGGACCTTGACACATAACTGCTCAGCACCATTGATTGATGCTTGCTTATTATACAGTGACCTTAACAAATGGGTTATGCTCCTGACAATAGTTGCTTTTGGCAGCTATTGGTGCTTGCTTACGTACCTCTATGAATACATAAACATATTTTGTCCTAGCTTACCTTCCTTACATACTTACCAAACATTATCTACCCTACCATATCTTATCATATCTTATCATATCTAACCTCATCTACCATTACCTTCCTTACCTTATGTTACCTTTACCTTACCATACCTTAGAAAGGGTAATTCAGTTGGTCTTACACAGCAGCAGGCGGTCACAGTGATCTGAATGGTGTTTCGTCCGAGATGGCAGACGTCCTTGACATTGAGAGGCCTCTGGATCTCGATGTTCATGGGAGTGGCGTTGACGCTGACCATGACGGACGCCGGCCAGTTCGTCGTCATCTGGCAGTCCTCGTGGTGAAAGCACTTCAAGTGTAACTCAAGATCCGGTCTAAGAAACCAAAAGACAAACACTTAGTACCTGTAAATAATAATAATAATAATAATATCTTTTCTTTAATAAGCGCCTGACAAACGCACTGCACTGTACATTTACATGTTATGCAATTTAAATCTTAACTACTAACAGAACAGACAGCCTGCAATACAACGGCGCTAATAGCAGCCTACAAAGCATATCCGCCCAACGGGGGCTCGAACTCGGTACCTCTCGCTCTCTGTGCCAGATGTTATCCAATGCGCTATTGGGCCCTGTATCTGCCATAGCACGGCCGATACCGCAAAAAAGGAACTGTATACGACTTCGAAAAATCAAAAACAGCTTATCAAAAAGCACTCAAAACTGGTTATTATTATTTATTATTATTTATTATTACTTATTATATATTATTATTATTATTATTACTATTACCTTTGGGTTTGGTTGGAGGTAGTTATTGTTATTGTTATTGTACCGATGTCCCTTGACCACACAGTTTCATCTTATTTTAATGTATGATGCACTGTGAAGGCCTATTCTTAGATAACCTTTGGGGCAAACTGCTGTTTGTTTGATGTCTGTACACCAAAGTGCGATTAGCAATTGGTTAATAAAGAATATACTCACTAACTTACTTAATTACTTACTTACCTACCTACCGACCTACATACCTACTTGCTTACGTACTTAGAAGACCGCAGCAACATCGCAGAGGGGTTCTTACCGTGACATCAGAGCCTGGTAGACAGATTCGTTTAAATGGAAGACATGGTTGCTGACAGCTAAGTTGTGCTCGAGTCGAAACGGGGCCATCAGTATCCCATCATGCACCGGGAACGTGAGTCGCAGTTCTCCAGCGTTCATCGAAGACGACGACAGAATCGGCTTCAGGTCGGCCATGTTGGGCTTGACGTCAGCACCCGGCGACATGTACGCAGGCATCGTAGACCCCGGGGTGACCGGGGGCGTGGGATTGCCTGGCATCTGAGAATGAGGGCTGCACATCTGGTAAAAGCAACGACAACGCTTTAGCATGATGAGAACATTCCAGCTACCTTGATTGTCATTACACTGATTGTTATTACTGTGATTGTCATTACACTGATTGTTATTGCCGTGATTGTCATTACACTGATTGTTATTACTGTGATTGTCATTACACTGATTGTTATTGCCGTGATTGTCATTACACTGATTGTTATTACCGTGATTGGTGTTACACCGATTGTTTTTACCTTGATTATTACATTCATTGCTCTACCTTGATTGATATTGCATTGACTGTTATTACCTTCATTGTTATTACCGTGATTATTACTTGCAAGTTTTGCTCATTTCTTAGTTGGAAATCAACCAACGTCATCACAAACCTTACTATCATTGTTACAACTATTATTTTTTACCAGAGGTTGAAATGATCTATCAGCATTGGTACTACTATTGCTACAGCAGTTGCTGCTACCAATGCTACTGCTGTCATTGCTACTGCTACTCCTGCAGCTACGACTACTGCATCTGCTGTCCTTGCTACTTAAATAAATTAATGAAAATATGAAAAAAATTAAATAACCAGATTAAACAAGTTAGAGAATGAAATGAATGCACAAATGAATTAATGAATTAATTAATGGACAGAAAGGCTGAACGAATGCTCGAATGAATGAATGAATGAATGAATGTACTAACGTAATATGGTTGTGGGCTGTTCTTAATGTCTGCTGGTCCAGGGTAGAGTGACCCATTCGATGAAGGATATGCCGAGTACGAGATGGGGTTACAGCCGTAAGGGTCACCCGGTCGAACTCCCTGGCTGGGTAGGTAGTTCACCCCTGGGGCCATGTGCGGCTGGCCCTGCACTGGCCCTAATCGAGGCCCATAGCAGGGCTGGCCCATCTGCTCCCGAAATGGCCCATACATCATCTGTAAACACAACAGCTAACAGTCAGATCAGTTGTATACCTTATGGCAGCCAACATAACATTTCCAGGAACATCCTAACATCCTTACAGTTTCTAACATTTATAGCACTCCGATGTAAGTGTATCAATAAACATTTATTGTTAGGAATAAATTCTCCCAGGGAATGGAACTGACTGCCACTCTCTCTTCGTAGCTCAAATTCACTTCCTTCCTTCCTTCCTTCAAAAAGCGGTTAAAATCTCACTATTTCTCCTTGGCTTTCAAGCACTTTGACATCTAACTGCATCTTCTCCTGGCGGCTGACTATCCACGCCTTAGATTCATATTTCGGTGTGACCGTGCGCGGCTGCGCGCGTTACAAATTTATTTATAATAATAATAATAGGATGCTATATACTTGTTAACGGTGTTTATTAGATGGATAATTGGATATACACCACCCACAAATCGACCCACCTAATACACAACCCCGCATCAACCAACTGACATACCACCCCACATCAACCCATCTGATACACCATCCCCACATCAATCCACCTCACATATCAACCCACCCACCTGTTGTCCCACAGGGCACTGTGCTCGTTTTGATCGCATGTACTGTTGCGGATTGCATGGATATGGTGCCACCTGTTGACGTCCCGTGTAAACTCCGCCCGCGCGGAGGGGCATCGGTCCGTAGTCCTTGGGCGATCTATTCATGTTCGAATGGAGCGCCATCATTCCATGGTTGTAGCCGTAGCCAGGCGGTTGGCCGGACATCCTTCTCATTGCTGGCTGCTGAGGATAGGAGGAGGCATCATAGGAAGAGTAGTGGTGGTTGTAGAAGGGGTCGTCAAACATCTCAACGCCTGGGTACATCTGCCAGGTTGAAAACACAACGTAATACATGACTTACTTTTTTTTACAATAAACACGTAATTTAATACATAATTTAATTGTTTTGAAACAATAATAAATAATAAGAAATTTCAGACGATCAGCAGTGTTGTGTTATCCAGCAAAGTAAGCTTTCTCACGCTTAAAATCGAGCCATGATGAACAGTTGCCATGACAACGGTATACTCTTGGTTGATGTAACAACCATATGCTTTTGGATGCCATAACAACTGAACACGTTTGGTTTCCATGACAACTGAACACTTTTGGTTGCCATGACATATTATTTAAATTGAGCGATGTGACATACACTTGCCATGACAACAGTACACTTTTGGTTGCCATGCCAACTGAACACTTTTTGTTGCCAGGACAAATGTACAGATTTCGTTACCTCGACAACAGTACACTTTTTGGCTGCCATAATAACTGGCCACTTTTGGTTGCCATGACAACATTGTGGAATATTTAGTATGATCTAGTTAATGGTCTAAATCAAATCGTGGGCCGTGCAGTTCACCTGAGGTCTACAGCCGTTGAACATCGTTCCGTTCATTCGCACGTTTTCCTGTCTTGGCCACATTTTCGGTGACATCATCGCCGTTGTCGCAGACGCTGGTGACATGACTGCTGTCAAAGACTCCGTCAATGGCGATGACTCGTAAACGGATTTGCTTGAACCGGGAGTTGTTGGAGTTGGTGGATAACCACTGAAAATACAACGAAAAATTATTATTTTTATTATCACTAATATTCTTATTATTACTATTAAAATTATATACTATTTTATTATTATAACTATTATTATCACTATTACTGCTATCATTATTATAAGAATTAATATTATTTTTCTTTTGCCCCGATATATACACGACCCCTCAGGGACTTAAATATTAATTTGAAAGAGCATTAGGAAAGTAGTCTTACTGTAATTATAATTAAGACACATGATTAAGATCATAGTTACAAATGCATCATTACGTCTATGATAAAAAAATAAGTACGTAAGTAAGCAGGCCAGTACAGATACAGAAAGGATTATTATTAGAAAAAAGCATGATTATGATTATGTTTACAATAACAAGAGGGTTTTACTTCAGTTGGCTGAATCCATTTGAAGGCGTTTGGCCGTTGAACCCCGGTGCCACCGACGCATTGTACGGCGACTTAGGAAACGTGTGCTGCGCCACCTGGTGAGGAGGAGGCTGAGGCTGCTGCGTTTGCGGTTGCTGTGATAACTGTTGTTGCTGTGGTAACTGTTGTTGCTGTGGTAACTGTTGCTGCGGCTGTTGCTGTGGTTTTCCGGCGAATGACGGCGACCCGGCCGGAAAGCATGGCGGACCCTGATCGAAGGGCATCATGTTGCCATCGGGAACCGTATCCCAGGAAACGGAGTCGAGAGGAGAAGACATCTGAGATGTGGCTGCCCACGTATTCAGATCAGTCTGGCTTCTGAAAGAAAAGGAATTCAGTCCTTGGATGAATTATTAATTATTAATACGCATTTACAAATCACCATCAGAGATGGGTAACTAGGATTAGATTCTAATCGATTAGCTAATCGATTAATACTAATTCTAATGGATTTGCTAAAAAAAATTTGCTATTTCTAATTGATTAGCAATTTAATGAATCGTGCCCATTTCTGATCACCACTATCTAACGACGTGTTATCGCTCTTCTCTATAAACGCGACTTGGCTCAGAGACTCTGAACATTCATGCCATCTCTCAGCTCTCGAATGCAGAAGTCAGAGATGTAGTCTGGAATACGATCATACATACATTCATATATACATACATACATACATACATACATGCACACACACATATATATATATACACTCATACACGCATATATTGCACATATATACATATACGGTTCGCCATAGTCTAGTGTTTAGCATACTCGAGTGACTGTGCCGGCGTCCCTTCCGGTCCCATCTGCATTGGTTTTTCCGAGGCCGGGTTTTCCAGTGAGGTCGGGTTTTCCGACTTGGTTTCGGTCAGCGTCTGTCGCACCTGTTGTCTCTGTAGGAGCAGCTGACCCAGTTCCTCAGACCAAGAGGACAACAACCCTGTCGAAAGGAAACAAAGCAGACAGATACACAGACTGATATGCCGAGGCCAAGAAAACGAAGTCGCTAACAGTTCATAACTTCGTTTTAAATTGCAAGCCACAGTAATTGCAGAAATCATGTACAATCTTACTTATCATCCATGGTTGCAATACATAGTTCTGGAAGAAGAAGAAGAAGTAGAGCAGTCCCTTACGGTCCCTTAGCCCTAGCCCGAGGCAGCCATGGGTATGACGTGTTAGCGACTTCATTTTCTTAGCCTCAGCATATGACAGATGAAAGTAGTCCTTATAAGTGTAATTATAATTAAGACATGTGATTATGATCATAGTTACGAATGCATCATTACGGTTATGATAAAAAGTAAGTAAGAAAATGCAGGGACGTAGCCAGGAAAAAATGTCATGGGGTTTTTTAGATTTTTCGGGGTGTCCATTGGACATGGGCAGATTTTTCTACATTTTAAGTTTTTTATAACAGTAATGCATTTATTTAGGGGTTTGAACCCGTAAAACCACCCCTAAATACGCCCATGAGCAAGTGCGTCAGCAAGTAAGCAAGTACATGCAGGATTACTACAAATGCATGATAACGATAACAATTACAATAGGGTTTTACATCAGGCCCTACTTACTTACTCGCCACCCCCTGGTTTTAAGCACCTGGATGCGCCTCTGTCGATCGCTCACCTGCAGAATTTGGAGAGAACTTGTCCTTGTGTGCTGCGCAGACGGCAAGAAGTCTGTAGCCAAGGTCGAAGTCATAGTCCACCTGTGGAGCTACTTTGCTGACAACCTGGCCAGATAAGAAAGATAAACCAGCGTTGAGTACAACAAGGGCTCTCGAGACAAGACGACCGGTTGGGGCGACACAAAGGTAATTTCCACAGGTAATTACTAGATTGTTCTGAAGACATGAGTGCTCGTTCGGCGTCTACCTGTTGTGAGTGTTTTTGTGGCTGTTACGACACACATACACCAGGTGTGTGTGTGTGTCGTCGGATCAATGAAAGAGAAGAAGGTTAAGACTAAGGACTTCTTGCATTATGGTCTCATTCAGACAAGCTACTTGGCAACATTTGGCGCCCAGGCAAATCAGGTGACAGCCTATGGTGACATTAAATAACATGAACTATGATAACGACGATTATAATGATGACGATGATATTGTTAATATATAATGACGATGATGAATTGATGATAATGACGATGATTATTACTATAATGATGATGATGACAATGAGGTGGTAATGATTGATGACACTAATGATGACAATGATATGATGATGATTATACTCTGATAATGGTGATGTGGATGATTATAACGTGATAATGATGATGGTGATGATGACGATGGTGATGATAAAATGATGATGATGATGATAATGATGATTATTATTACTATAATGATGATGATGGCAATGACGCTGTAATGACAGATGACACTAATGATATGATGATGATCACAATGCGATAATTATGAAGGTGATGATGATGATGATGCTGATGATGTTGATAGCGATGATGTTGATGATGATGATTATGATGATGACGGTGATGACACAACACTAGATTATAAATGCCACAACTGAACGGCTTTTAATGAACATAATTAGAACTGTAACCAAGATGATATTAAAATTTAACATCAAGATATGAAATTGAAAGGTAAAACTAGAGATCTGTTAATGATTAAATTTATTTTAATAGTTAACTATTCAAGAATTAACGATTAATTAATAGTTTATTGAGATTAAATGTATTCCCCAATAAGTAATGACAAATACAAAATTAAAATCATTCATTGTTTATCTTTCAATATAGTATTATTAATATTTATTGCTAGTTAACAACTACTTAGTAGGTATTTGTTCATATCTGAAGTCCTGTTTACGTGTTTCAGTTCAAATGTCTTACTTCAACCAGTTACGTAAACAAACCAGCATGTTAACATTGCTAGGTTCAAGTGAGCAAAGTGGTTTGTTGACAATAATTATAACCGGCCGAGTTAAACGCTCGCTCGATTCGAGTGTGTTTTGGATTTATTAATCACAAGGGCTATAATAATTATAATACCGGGGCACCTTGTCGAATATAACTAGCGGTCTTCGATTTTAATCGTAAAAAATAAATTTAATCGTTAAAATTAATTAACCATTAATTGTTAACTTCCGCAGCCCTAGTAGAAACAAACTGTTCGCCGATCAAGAGATAGTTTCCTTTAAAAAGAAGAGAAAGCACCAAGAAGAGACGGAAATACAAGCAGACACACAGACAGCCAGGCAGACAAAGAGACAGACAGAAAGAAAGATGGAAAGACACACACAGACAGAACAAGAGACAGACACAGACAGACAGACACAATCGAAAATGAAATCACCTTCAAAGGAAACGCTAAACTTTAGTCACCAAAGGTCAAGTAAGGTATTTAAAAGGTACTTTAAAAAGATACCACAGGGGTCATAAAGTATGGTATGGTACGTTAACGCAGAGTGAATTATTGTAAGCTACGTTAAGGTAATGTAAAGTTGAAGGATCTTTCCAGGTTCCCATGAGGTGTGTGGCTAAGAGGTTCTGACCCACGACTTGCGTGGAAAGGGACCACCATTTAGTATGTATGCATGGAGGGGTTAACCCATATGCATATTACGCTTGCGTATGGGGTCTACTGATCAATCAATCAATCAATTTTCGTTTATTCCGAACACCAGGCTGACAGAACGCAGCTTGTTACATTAGTTAACGGGTGGGGGGTGAAAACTCGATAATAATTATTTGTCTGTTATTGGCCTTAATCCTTGATTGTTTCTGCGTGGATTAAATATAGAACGTTCTACAGGATTCGGGGTGCGTCAAGCGTACCTACGCAAATGGGGTGTAAAAAGTGCACGTGCGTACAGGGAGGGAGGGAAGGTGGGAGGTTCAGATTTTTGATGATTTCTGCGTACATAATAAACGGATGGCCGCAAGCTACAAGGACAATAACAGCCTTTCAAATGCGCCATTGAAACACATGTAAAAACGATAATATTTCGACAGGTTTCTACAGACTCTCCGGCGCAGAATAAGTAGCGACAAGAGATGCTACTCAAACAGACGTTAGAAGAACTGCCAGCGAAGTGGACGTCGGCGTCCGACTCAACAATTCACAAGTCTAGACAGGCCCCAGAGATGATAAGCCGCCGCTTGAACGAAGCAAGTCTCCGGGGGTCAAGTCGTGCTACTACAGCAAGCCATGAGCCTGGTTGATAGCCACTTCAACGCAAGGCCCAATCATCCATTCAGAACATGTGCAACTTCAAAAACTGCCGAATCACTGCGCTGCTCGACCTACTTACCAACGGATTGCCATTTTGTTGCAATTTATGGCCGTGAATAATTCGGCAATTCGTCAAAGTGTTGCGCAGTTTGCGAGATTTAATCGTCCTATCTTTCGCGAATTCGCATCGGTTTATACGGCCATAACTCCGAGAATTGATTATGGCCACAACTCTTCGTTAATTGATTACGGCAATAATCATGTTCATGTCACAGTCAGTTCACGAATTGATTATAACAATGGCTCTATTCATTAATTGATTAAACATCAACTTCCGCAATAGCTCACCAATCAATCAACCAATGATTCAATCACTCAATCATTCAATATCCGTGGGACATGACACCCAGTTGGTTAGAGCGCTTGCCTTGTGATGCGGAGTAGGCCTATGAGTTCTAGCCTCCTCCTCTGAGACGGTTACTGTGTAGGAACCTTGAGCAAGTCTTTCACTGACAATTCCTCAACGTCATTGATTGATACTTGGTCATTAGATGGTGGTGCTTAATAAATATGTAATAATAATAATAATAATAATAATAATAAAAATAATAATAATAATAATAATAATAATAACCCACCAATCCATCTGTGAAGATTAGCCATTCCAGAACAACGCGCCCCCCTAATTTTTGCAATCCTGAGGGATCATATGTACCTTGGGAAAAAAATATAATAATGAATAATAATAATAATAATAATAATAATAATAATAATAATAATAATAATAATAATAATAATAATAATAATAATACAACAATAGTCTAATAATAATAATAAATGGGCCAGTCAGTCAATCACCAGCCAGTCAGTCATTCCATTCAGTCAGTCAAAAGTCAATCAGTCAATTGAATCAGTCAATTAAAATCAACTCTTGGCGCCTTGACGTCCCACCCTCCCCTACCCCGCCCCGAGGCCCTGTCGTTGACCTTCCTGCGCGGTAACCCTCGACCGCCCGAGCGAGGGTCTGCTTCCTCCATCTGCTTACTCAACAAACACGCTTCGATTCGACATCGTCAGTGTCGCCGCGTCGAGACCGACACTACTGTCAGGAGTCACATAAATGTCATTACCAGGGTCTGACACTGGCAGCAACACCCACAGACACGCAGACAGACAGAGACTCAGACAGACACAGAAACAAAGACAGATACTGACAGCTCTGCGGTCTAAAGACAAACACACAGACGCAGCCATATGCACACAACCTGAGACGGAGGCAAACAGACAGACAGACAGAAGCCTGTCACTCGATACACTGGCCATCCGATCTGGACGAGCCGCCATTAATTCTGTTATTATTGCTCTATAAAAACGATGGCAGCCGGGCGGCGGCGGCGGCCGAGAGGTGTAGCCGCCATCATAATTATGCATGGTTTATTAGCGCGGCCGCCAACAGAAATGTTGGCTTTATCACAGTCGCCGGCGAACGAGACCGAATTCCATTAATAGCGATCGCGTAATGGCGGACGTGATTTCCCTAGACGGCAGGCAAGTGCGAATACGCCGGCCGAGGATAATCAATACGACGGCCCGATACAACGGCGGCACCCGGGTCCTGTCCGCGGTGCTGCACGCCGTCGAAGACCGGCCGCCGGGCGCGACGCCAAATGAGGCCCGTGCGAAAGCGGTTCCGAAAAAGATTCCGATTCGTTCGCGTTGCAAGGACGCGGGAAGTTATTTACAAAAAATACAATAGTTCCGACGATTATCTTCTGCCGTTTCGTTTTAAAAATTACTTTTTGTACGAATTAAAACGACGCAACTACAGAATGTCTGAGCCTCGGTGTTTCCACTTCCTAAATGTTGCTAGTGATTGCTACCTATCATAAAATTTAGTATGCGGTTAAATTCGACTCCTGTAATAACGTGTGATCATCCGTTCATACTGAATTGTAATCATTCTGCGTTAGAAATAATAAAGAATATCGTTATCACCGTCATCAAATTTTGCTTCGCGGAACATGATCCTTTAAAATTGTCGCCTCTGTGCTGTGCCATAAATGAACGAAGTCGGAACCGTTTTCGCCTCGGAACTAATCCGTCACCACACTGACCGTCCGATTAGGCGAAAAACGCCGGACTGGGCCAGCGCTGGCTCCCCGAGCGCTGCTGCGCTGATGTACGCCTGTGACGGTTTCGTGCTAATTCGGTCAGAAATTGGGCTATTACGGGAGGCTCTCGACGAAGACCGAGTCTCGATTTACGACGACGAATTATTCGACCAAGTGGTAATTCAGTTCAGTGCAGCTGGTAACATCAGGAGAGTGACTTCATCGCTGAAGTGATCGCCTTGTTTATACAGACACCTCGGAAATCCAAAATGGCCGCCGGCAGAACGATGGTGACGATGGAGTTTGCACGCTGTCGCTTAGATGTTCCTCGCTCGCATTAAAATCTCCACCAACAAATAAATGATCGGCACAGAACTATCGCCCTGTAGCAGTTCAAAAGCTAATTGGCTAGGCCGAAGCTAATTAACGAGTATTGCATATTTGACGAAAACCTACCGAAGAAACTTGGGATGACATCCGACCACGGTTTTTAAAAGCCGCGGTGTTGCGTCTACAGTGCATTTTATGAGCTTTGATGTTGCGCCTTTTACGAACCTATGCACAGCGCTATATCATTCAACCTCCCAAAGTACAACTCATAATCCTTAAAACTAGAGAACGTGGACTGTCGATCCCTTACATAATACTGTTATGCAGCTGTCCGAGACTGCATGTAAGCTCATGTATGCTACATGCCACAACAATTATAGCCCAATTTCCAGAACTGACAACTGACAACTTTTTATTTCCAGAAGCACAATGCATATAACAATTAACAACAATTATAACTTGACTATTACATATCAGTGCATTGGCTAGGGAACAGGGAAGACCCAAAAGGGGCACAAGCCCCGCTTAATTAGGGTCACCCCTTTTAACAATAATCATTTATGGCTGGTTAGTCAGTTGAAAGAAAGAAAGGTTCAACTCAATAATGTTCTTAACTAAATAATAACATTACAATTTACTAAGAAGATCAATATGTAAAATATGTAAGAAAGAAAGGTTCAACTCAATAATGTTCTTAACTAAATAATAACATTGCAATTTACAAATAAGATCAATATCTAAACAATTCGATGAAACAGTGTTAAATGAAGTATGGTTAATCCTTCAAGTAACTATTCCACAGCTTCTTAAATTGGGTGTATGTGGGTGCATTCCGAATACTCATCGGTACTGCATTCCAAATTTTTGGACCACTACAACAAATTGAAAATCTACGATAATTAGTGCGTGCATATATGACATATAAACCACCAGAAGAAGATCTTGTACAATGACCATGCATCTCTACTACCTTCGTAAAATAGTTTGAAAATGAATCAGGCAGCAAGTTATTGACAAATTTATACATGAAATTACCCAGTTGATAGCGATTTATATTTTCAAAGTTCATAATATTATATTCTCTGTATCTGTATGCCGTGTGGGCGTTAAAAGGATCTCTTGCAATAATTCTAATAGCTTTTTTCTGCAGAACCAGAAGACATTTCAACCTAGTAGAATAGTTTGAGGCCCAGACAATATTACCATAATCAAAATAGGGATTGATTAGTGTATAATATAAATTCCTACGAATATGAATTGGGATAAGGTAAGATATTCTCGCTAGTATACCAAGGTTTCTGGATATTTTGCCAGCAATAATATTGATATGTTCAGTCCAAGTCAGACATTCGTCAATACATACACCGAGAAATTTAGTGGATCGGGTTTGGGACAGGGAAATTCCATCAATTGACAACTTTGTCTGGAGATCCGGGATTCGTTTCCTCGTAGAATGGAATAGTATAAGATAGAAGATAGGCTATATCAACTGCCGTGCATATACCATCAATCAAATGCTCTACATATACTACCATGAATCAAAAGCGCTTCTTACATATATACTATCAAATGCCCTGCATGGTCACCATCAATAAAATGCTCGTGAATAGCTATAAATATCCCACATGTAGGCCTACTTTACCATGCTGCATAACATCCTAGAAAGTGCAAGGTTGTCAAAATGACAGACATAAAAAACGACATGTCTTTCTGGTCACAGCTGTCCCAATAACAACCCAATCCAAGACGATATCTCTGGTCATTTACAAAACACTGGAAAGAAGGACTCCGGAGAATTGGCATGTTGTATTCCTTCCAAGTTTGACTCGCCGATCATTCTGATATCAAGCATGCATATGCCAAGACAAAACTGCATGGGCTATTATAATAACGTATACAATCTTTTATAGAAAGCCCACTTAACTGACATTCAGTTGCCGCTATTAATAGTCGTACAAGACAGAGAATGAAGCTGTCAGTTACATCTGCTGGCCACCTCTCCCTTTTCTCTGGTGATCTGTCTCTGTGTCTTTCTGTCTCTGTCTGTCTGTGTCTTTCTGTTTCTGCCTGTGTCTTTCTATCTATGTGTCTGTCTGTGTCTTTCTATCTCTATGTCTGTCTGTGTCTTTCTGTCGCTGTTTGTGCCCAGCTTACTCTCTGTCTCACTTTGTCTGTCTGTGTGTACTTGGCTGTGTCTCTGTCTATTTGTCTGTGTCTGCCTATCTCCCTCTTATCTCTCTTATTTCTCTCTCGCTTCCCCAAAAATTATTTGAATAAAATTCATCTTAAAAAGTCTCCAGATTCGATACCGGACCACACACACGTACACACATGCACACACACACACACACGCGCGCGCGCGCGCGCACTCACACACACTCATTCTTCCTATACCATCGGAAACACTTCGTATACCCCACCTGAAACACTTCGTAATATAGAGGCCTACCACCTAACACTTCCTACATTACACCTGAAACAGTTTCTCTATCATATGAAACACTTCCTACACACTTCACCTACGACCTGAAACACTTCCTCACTGTAGTCCTACCACCTTAACTGTTTCTAACACTTCCTCTATCACCCGGTATTCACACCTGAAATAGTTTCTCTACCATATGAAACACTTCTTACATCACAAGACAAACAATCAACCGGAATAAGACTCCTTCCGGTTCTTCGAAGAATGCCACAGCTAACAAGACCTACATGACCTTCGACCTTTGCTCCGCATACCAATGACTTTCCTATCGAGAGAGTACCTGGATTTCAGTCCTTACTTGGCGCATTTTTAATTAGCCACGGTCGGGCCATTAAAGCCGCTGTCAAGTGTTCATTTATGGAGACCTGGTGAGCCATACAGAACTTTAGGAAGTAACTTTATGCAAACGCAAAGTATTCGTTTAACGTTGACCTATAGCTGACTTCCCGCGACAGACTTTACCAGCCAGCCAGAGAAATCTGATAAAGTTTTATTAGTCATCATCACATTTCGTTGTGTGACTGTGACTGCACTGGACTCTGCTCCCATTTCAAGTCAAAAATATTTTCGATTCGGCTCCCAGGGTGCTCCTATGCATATTGCATGTATCACCAAGTACTCGTCTACCCATGCTAACGTGATTCATGATAACACTTACATACATAGTTTGTGTACGGATTCAGGATGTGTACTTTGTGAACAGACTGATGTTGGGGTCACACTAAATGTTTGCCGACACGAATGAAAAACAGATCCAATTTTTGGAATGCCGTAGGCAAAGTTATGCTTATACACATGATGATGATGATGATGATGATGATGATGATGATGATGATGATGATGATGATGATGATGATGATGGGTGGTGGTGGTGGTGGTGGTGATGGTGGTGGTGATGATGGTGATGATGATGGTGACGACGACGACGACGATGATGATGATGATTATGATGATGATGATGATTTCATATCAGGGCAGGTTAGATCAAAAGAGCAGTTTCTTAAGCTAGCCCTGCTTCTTAAGCTAGCCCTGATTCTTAAGCTAGCCCTGAGACAGCCATGGGTATGAAGTGTTCTTAGCCTTGGCATATGAGGGTGGGTGGCCAGTCCTCTCCCTCACCATACGGTCTTCCCACCAAAAGTGTACTCTCAGTGTACTCATTATAGCTGTGTTGACTGTGGAGGGGGGGGGCACAGATGGAGCAGAAATCTCGAACAAAATTTCTGCCCTGGAGGGTCACCCACTGAGCAAGACCATTAGTACAGGATTTAAAATTCACCGACCGCATCAGAACAAGGCCAGCCGATGTACATAAACAGGATCTTTGACACAGGCCTCTCTCTATCAGTGGGAGACCATTAAATGCATGGCCAAACGGGTCACAACAATCCTGGCCTGCTCGACTCGAAAGTGATACAAGTCTGATTCGGTTTCCATTTGCCCATAAACGCCTTAATTAAACACAGCAGGATTCTGAAACCGTTAACGATTATGATGATGGCTTTTTGACAAACGGATCGACAAAACTGCTTTTTATTATAGTTATTCGGCAAGCCAATTCTAACCGTAAATGGGACAGTGGTAAAGGGAATTGGTTTGTTTATATATCCCTCTATAGAAAACCAAGGACTGCAAACAGTCCTTATCTGTTGTCCATATTTATCACATGTTCATCGTGTTTGCAAATAGTAAAAGTAATGCCTGTAATACACATAAACTGCACTAATAGTTACTAATAGTAACAATACGACATGTAACGCCAATACATATAAATTATAGTAATAGCAAAAGTAACAGCAAAACGCTAATAGTATACCAATACCAGAAATGAAACCACTACATGTAGTAATGGCAAAAGTAACAACAAAGTGCTAATAGTAACAATACTACAAGTAAAGCCAATACATGTAGCCTACCATAGTAATGGCAAAAGTAACAGCAAAATATTTAGTAAGAGTATGTATGTAAAGCCCACGCAAGTAGTAATACCAGAATTAGTAACGGTACTAAGAAACAAATAGTAACAATTATAACAATAATAAAGACAATAGCAGTGACAACAGCAGTAGCAATAATGATAACAGTGGTTTTACCGTGAGGCAGCTGATCAAGCCGGCTTCAAAGTGCGGCTGGAACGCTCGCTCGTCAAGACACCACTCGAGTAACTCGCGAGCAGCTGTTCGAAAGCTGGACGCACCAAGAAGATGCTGCAAGAAACAACAAAGGAGTAAAGTTATATGAAAAAAATCCATCTAACAATGTTGTATTGTAACTGACTAACTGTCAATTTATATGGAGCCTTAACTGCTCTGGAAACTGCTATCTTTATCCAAGTACAGGTGCTATATAAATGAGTAATGCTACTTAACACTTTGCATAACATTCACCAAATCGCATCACATAATAAAACTCAACTAAATACATACGTGCAACATAAAACATATACACATACATACATACACATGTGTTTGCATGACGTATCTACGTATGTATGTATGCATACAAACATACATACGTCATACAAACACAAGTTGTATACCGGTACAAACATAGGCTACATCATACACACATACATCATATAAACAAATGCATACAAACATATATACATATATACATCATACATACATACATACATACATACATACATACATACATACATACATACATAAATACATACATACATACATACATACATACATACATACATACATACATATATACACTACCTAGTACCTATACTGCAGACTGCATACCACTTACAGAATCCTAGCAAACCTTGAGCACGGGTGGATCGAGTGAAAAATGACCTTACACACACCACCACAAGCGAATGCAAAACGCATCTTACTCTTAAAAAATATTAACTGTTTTCGAGTGCATTCACTCCGAACAGCCGCAGTTCAGAACGTACAAACTTGAGTGCATTCGTCTCTTTTATACTCCGAGAACGAAAAACGTTTTCACGGAATAAATTCCTCTATCGTTGCCTCCGCTTAAAAATGGCCGAAACAGCCGTGCGATCCATAATGCTACATTCCATCGGAATAAGCGAGTGGATCGCGAGCGCTGCAGAGACCAAAGTAAATCGTCTTGAAATGAAACCGGTTTTTTTCCTTACTTCTGAAAAACACCATTACTTCTGTTGTATGGACGCTGTTGGGTACAAAGAGCTGACAGGCTATAAAACATCCGAGTCTCCTGTACGCTTCAGAATATTTCTACAACGCCGTATCATCCTCCCAACCACCGCCCACCCCACCACCTCCACCCCCACTCCATTCCGCTCATCAATTCAGAACATCTGTCGATATCTAGCCAGAAGGAAGATGCAAAAGCATCAGTTGCTGCTGCTGCTGCCTTTGCTGCTGAAGAAGAAGATGATGATCTTTGAGCATGCAAAAGACGCTAAATCAAACCATAACAGATGATGCAGGCAGGCAGAGAGACAGACAGACAAACAGACAGACAGACAGACAGACGGACAGACAGGCAGAGCGACAGACAGACAGATAGGCATGCAGGCAGACAGGCAGAAAGACACACAGACAGACAGTCAAACACACAGACAGACAGACAAACAGACAGACAGACAGGCAGACGGACAGACAGGCAGAGCGACAGACAGACAGATAGGCATGCAGGCAGACAGGCAGAAAGACACACAGACAGACAGTCAAACACACAGACAGACGGACAGACAGGCAGAGCGACAGACAGACAGACAGGCAGGCAGACAGGCAGGCAGACAGGCAGGCAGGCAGACAGCCAGGCAGACAGCCAGACAGACAAACAGACACACAGACAAACAGACAGACACAGACAGACAGCCAAGGAAACTCCGACAACCATCAGCTTCAGAAGAGATTAAACTTGTTGTACCTGAAAGCTTCATGGCAAATGGAAGATTCAGAAAAATAAGGCCACGCCTTCAAATGCACTTAAAACTACTTAGGCAGACAGGCAAACAAACTAACAAACAAACAAACAAACATACAAACATACATACAGACATAGTGACAGAGGGCCTGGGCCAGAGTATCTGCACATATACACTAAACGCAAAGCTACTACTTACATGTACTACTAGGAATGACACACTCCTTTTATAGACAATACACAGACGTGGCTAAACACCTCGAGTATAACACCCCTAGCCAATGCTTCCTCTGATCATTGTGTAAGGCAGGGATGGCACGATTAGTTAAATTGCTAATCGATTAGAATAATTATTAGAATTAACTGCTGAAATTCGTTAATCGATTAGAATTAAATTCGCAAATCTTGTAGCTAATTGATTAGATTTCTGTTTGTCTATATAAATGTCTCTAATCGATTAGCTAATTGATTAGTTAAATTTCCAATCGATTCGAATGATTAGAATTAGCTACAGAAATTTGCCAATCGATTAGAATTAGAATTAGCAAAATCTTATAGCTGATCAAATACAATTGGATTTTATTAGCTGTTTGTCATTTATTAACCACCACTATCTAATGACCAAGCATCAATCGATGACACTAAGTAGGCCTAATCGTGAATGAAGGACTTGCTCAAGGTTCCTATACAGTTACCGTCTCAGGGGAGGAGTATCGAACCCGTGTTCTCCGCATTACAGGGCGAGCGCTCTGACCAGTCGGCTATACCGTGTCCCACAAACAGGAAACCAATACAGAAACAATGTCCAGCAATTACTACAGATGTCTAATCGAGGACGGATCGTTTGGTGTCGTTTGATAAATTTCTTATCGGACGTGTTTTATCGCGACCGCGTCCGGAAGGTCAGGAACAGGAACAAAAAAGCCTAAACTCTTCAATTTGACCGACATGACACTCTTCATCAAAGTGCCTGTGCTATTACAGCTGATGGCCCTGTGCCCTTCATTCCTTGGCCTGTGATTGACATATTGACTGAGGTGACCGATTAATGGCAATGAGTGACTGACTGCTTCAACCATCAGTCTATGGGATCGAGTGTGAGATAATTGACTGACTATCTAATGACTAAGCATTAATCGATGATTGACTGACTGACTGACTGATTGATTACTTGACTGACTAACTGCTTGATTGATTGATTTATTGATTGATTGACTGACTGACTGACTAACTAACTGACCGACTGGCTGACTAATTAGGCCCAAAAAAAATAATGTTGTGTTTCCGGTAACCCGACCGAGTCACTTTTTTAGGCCCGACTGGGAAAATATTTTGACAAAATTTTTTTTTGAAAAAATAATTTAAATTTTTTACATTTTTTGAATTATTTTTTATTGACACATGAATTTAACCTTTAACTGTTGTGTTGTTATATCTGCAACAATATATACTTTAAAATAGCAGCATACCATCTATAACAAATATGTTCAAAGAACGCGAAACTGCTTTAGCAAGGTGTAAGAGCAAATTGTTGGATAAAATTATTTTTCAAAATAAAATTTTTTTCCTACCTACCTACCCAGTTTCTTTAAAGCTATGTTACCGGAAACACAGCATTATTTTTTTTGGCCTTATTGATTGACTGACTGATTGATTTATTGATTGATTGACTGATTAATTGATTGATTGACTGACTGACTGACTGGCTGGCTGGCTGACTGACTGACTCAGAGTTGCAACAGGGCTAATAAAACAAAAATCCATGACTTTCTATGCCCTTTATCCATGACTTAAAGACTTATTTTAGACGAAAAAAGGACCTACTTTCTAATTGTTTTATTGACGCAATATTTATCAAAATTGAAATATATGATTAGAAATATGTCTATTAATGATTTTTCCATTTTCCATGACTTTCCATGACCAAGCGATTTCCAACTTCCGTGACTTTCCAGGGCTTTTTTTAAAAAAAAACACCTGTTTTCCAGGTTTTCAAGGCATTAAATTTTTCAAAGTCTAATTATATGACTTTCCAGGTTTTCAAGGATCCATAGCAACCCTGTTGACTGACTGAATATCTAATGGCCGAGCATTGATCAATGGCTGACTGACTGACTGACTGATTGCTAACTCTGAGCTATTGCGAAAAATTTACCATAACTATGATTCGCTCAATAAGTTGCCTGCCTGAGGGTCATTAATTCATAGGAGTGAAGTTATTTGGAGCATCCTGTTACGGCTCTCAAACAGCCATCAATGAAATCTCCATAAAAAAAACCGGTAAAGACCGAGTAGCTACATGATTCGGTCATTTGCATAATTGATGCAAACAACTTCAAATTGGCACACCACGGGAACATGAGACGTAAGTTTCTATAGTCGAGCATCATAATAAATTTGAGAAATAAAAATACTTTGAAACCGAAACACTGCGTGCATTTTGATAGCTAACGCAACGAGGAATAAAAACCTGCAGAGAACTCATTGTGACCCCTGTTATATTGCTACTTGCCTTTTTGCACGCGACTCTCGCAAATTAACTTTCCAGACTTTATGTGGGCTTCTCAGGCACGTTCATATAATTTTATACGCTGTACATACACAGCCTAAATATATGTACACACTCATACACACGCATTTGTACACATAACACATTACATTATATACATACTTTCACAGAGCACAAACGTTAGAACAGGTAACACGCCTGCAGCTTTTCTCCATCAATATAGACATACACTATATACATACATGTATACATACACATGTCAGTATGTAGCCTACATAAATTATATATCTTATTATACAGTGCGAGTGGAAAAAAAGATCCTCTCAAAAGCTAGCTACAGAACTATGAATTGTAAATAAATTTAAGGAAATTCAAATGGATTTTAATCTTGACCGTAACAGCTAATGATTTTTGAAATCTCAGAGGGTCCTCAGTTTAATATGACGTCTTTGTGACATCATTTGTGACCAAACTACGGAAAATGGCGTTCAACGATAAAAAGCACAAAACAGTATCATAATTGTCAGACATTGGCAAGTGTGCATTACTGCCTGTATTGAAGCCTAACAAGGACATTTTATGCCTAATACGTGAAACATTCAAATGGATTGAATGGTCATAACAGTCAAAGATGATTACAATTTTTAATCGCATTTTAAATTCTTATTAATTTGGAATGCAAGTTATATAAAAATATTTATATAAAAATATTTACTAGTTTATTTTAAAATTTTCGAATTAGGCCTACTTTTAATTATCCATTATCACTCATGTTAGCACTTCTGCGTTTTTGTCAGACTGTTTTCCTCAATAAAACGAATATACGAAGTTATTAGTCAGTTTTAAAGACGATCGCGTTTTTCCACTCACAGTGTATATCGACATAAAGTGTGTATGTGTGTGTAATCTTCCGATATTGCAACGGCAGACAGACATGGATTTCCAATATTCTGGTTAGCTGCCTTCGTGGGCGGCTGAGCTATGCATCAGTCCTATTGACATCTTCGATCGCCGCTCACCTGGTGTTATGCAGCGACAGACAGACACATAGACAGACAAGCAGACATCCGCAGACAGGCAAGGAGACGGACAACCGACTGTTGATTCGCTTTATAATAATATCCATCGATTCGCAGTATGTTTTATGTCGAATAAGAACGGCACTATATGCGCTATAAGCAAGAATCCATACTCACCATCTTAGCAACATTGACAATGGTAATCAGACGACTTGGCAGGCTCAGTATTAATGTCTAATTACACGACATTACACTGCAGGCATTACACGTCCTCATATATCGATCCAGCCATTTTTATAGCGCACTTAATGTCTATAATATGTGACAGAATGTGGCCAAAGAGATTTAAAAAGGTGCTAACGTTACTGCAGCGTCACTAAAGTCAGATGCAATGGACCAATGGTTTCTTTGTCCGATGTTCCGGTCTGCAAAGGTGTCCAGAGTTTGACAAAAGAGCAGCAATGGTAACCGGACAACAAAAGCACCACTGGGTCAGGACATCTAAATGTTTAAGGGGTACACATCTCTTGTGCCCCTGATAATGCCACTGGATATGTTAAGCGTCACTGTGAGATTCATAAAAGTTGATTTACTACTAGCCAAGTTCATACATACATTCATTAATGTAAGTAAATAATAATAATAATAATAATAATAATAATAATAATAATAATAATAATAATAATAATAATAATAACCGTTCCAGACTTTTATCATTTTAATTAATCTTGAAGTCCCTGAGGGATCATGTTTACCTCGGGGCAAAAAAAAATAATAATAATAAATAATAATAATTACGACAATTTATATGGCGTAATTATTATTTATTTATTATTTATTTATTATTATTTTTATTATTACTATTATTATTATTATGCTAAATGTTATTATTATTATGCTACATGTTCAAGAACACATGTCCCTGTGCCCCTCCATCCCGAATCTGCCCCTGTTCATTTACATTCATAAATTTATACATTCTGATGACTACCATTAGAGGCAAAGCAGAAATCCATGGTAACACATCTTCAGAAGATTAGCATCCTTATGTTTCTAGTTCAACGATTAATCACAAGCCCCGAAGACAAAAAATTTACATTACGCTACAAGTGCTGACAAGACGATAAAAAAATTCTACGGCAAATAAAATTTTCAGGGACGGATCACGATTTTTAACGCAGCGGTTTATTTAAAAATAAACGGCTGCTAGGCTAGGAAAATTTATCGAAATTCAGCTGTTGCAAAATGTGGGTCAAACACGACATTAAAAATCAATGAAGACGTCTGAAAGACTGAATACGATTTAACGTTAAACACAAATGAAAGCTATTGGTTTAATAATATGTCCAACGCAGTGCAAGAAGTTTAACATTCTCCGCAAAAATGTATGTATGTATGTATAATAATAATAATAATAATAATAATAATAATAATAATAATAATAATAATAATAATAATAATAATAATAATAATAATATGTTCATTTTTTTTATGTCTCCGGACAATTTTTATATCACCTGAGGGATCATATCTACCTCGGGTAAAAAAACAAAAATAATAATAATAAGACGATTTCTATTGATTGACTGATTGATTGATTGATTGGTTAACAACTAGTGTTTGATGATAAGCTAGTTCCTGTTGATTAATTGAATGATTGATTGGTTGATTGATTGATTGGTTGATTGAATGGTTGATTGATAGGTTGACTGATTGGTTGACTGATTGGTTGATTGATTGGTTGATTGACTGATTGCAGTGATTGGTTGACTGATTGGTTGACTGATTGGTTGATTGATTGTAAATGTACATGTATACAACTGGTGTTTGATGTTAAGCCACAGTTCCGGGTGAATAAGTTGATTCCCACGACCTACAACTCCACTGTGGCTAATGAAATACAGAGATTACGATTCTGATTATCTATGCAAATATGTATGCATTGTTTATTTATAGAGCGCCATTTGGGTCAGGCCAACTGCTGCCCATACAGGACCAAAGTTCGAAAACTGGGTCAGGTTGACAAGGTCAAGTTCACGCAGTCGCCCATATGTGTAACACGACGGCAGCAGACTGTTTTATTTATATAACTTATCTGGGGAAATAGTATCGGAGTATTTATAAAACTCCTTTCGGCTTCGTGACCTCTGATGCGAAGGTCAACCCGGAACGCTACGCCGGAACTATTTCGCTTCGAGGACGATTACGCTTTGTTTTCGACGCTCATCTCAATTACCGCGAAAGTCGAAGGTCAACGACTTGGTTGCGTTTGACTGCTTTAAGTAATTTGCAAACAGGCGGCAACGAAGAGTGTGAAGTCAACGCTGATAGCATCGGGGTCGGTGTAAACATTGCTATTCCGAAAAGATAACACTTGTATTTGTTCGATCCAGGCTAAGGACCCACAGCCAGCGCCGCGTAGGCAGAACAGCCCAATTATGTCGTTCGGCCGCGCAACGATACGTTATAAATAAAAACGTCCTGCGTCCTAATTAATGTCTGGTAATGAAGAAAACACTACTGCTGCTTCTAATGCCTATCGATAATCTTTATAACGGCGATAAACCGAAGGGCTCTTGCGAAGACAATTGCTCAAGTATTTTACACAACTTTAGCCATACGGATTTATTCTCGCTCACGTTCTTATTCTCCTCCTCCACCTCCTACTCCTGCTCCTACTTAAGCTTACTACTACCACTACCACTACTACTACTATTACCAGTTAGGTAACTACTATTACCACCACTACCACTATCATTCCTGAACCTCTTCCTTCCTCCCTTCTTCGCTGGCCACATTACTCAAGCCACAACACATCAATCATATGCTCACTAATGTGTATTGAGTGCTGTGTGTGTGTGTGTGTGTGTGTGTGTGTGTGTGTGTGTGTGTGTGTGTGTGTGTGTGTGTGTGTGTGTGTGTGTGTGTGTGTGTGTGTGTGTGTGTGTGTGTGTGTGTGTGTGTGTGTGTGTGTGTGTGTGTGTGTGTGTGTGTGTGTGTGTGTGTGTGTGTGTGTGTGTGTGTGTGTGTGTGTGTGTGTGTGTGTGTGTGTGTGTGATATGTTAACTTAGTTCGAGTGCTTTTGGCTTGAAAAATGTCCGGTTTGAGGTTGCAAAGTTCTCGACCGGGCCAACTCGATGTGCCTGCCGACAGCGTGATGGGTGGATGGGTGGTTGTGATACCGAACCAGGCAGTTAGCTAGTTTGGGCAAGCGGAAAAAAACAAACTGCATGATCTGGTCTCAATCAGCCACAAAGGCCAGCCTTAAACTGCTTCGAGGACACTTGACTGATGACTAACTGGCTAGCCCAAAGGAAGATGACCTTGGAAGAGGAGCTGTCCACATGTACTTTACCCTGCATATAGTTGTCTGCCTTCTCATATCCTTCTCTACCTGCTATCCTTTTATACAATCTCCTATATATCCTTCCCTGCCTTCTCCTATCCTTCTCTGCCTTCTCCCATCCTTCTCTGCCTACTCCTATCCTTCTCTGCCGTCTCCCATCCTTCTCTGCCTTCTCTTATCCTTCTCTGCCTACTCCCATCCTTCCCTGCCGTCTCCCATCCTTCTCTGCCGTCTCCCATCCTTCTCTGCCTACTCCTATCCTTCTCTGCCGTCTCCCATCCTTCTCTGCCTTCTCTTATCCTTCTCTGCCTTCTCCTATCCTTCTCTGCTTTCTCCTATGTTTCTCTTCCTTCTCCCATCCTTCTCTGCCTTCTCTCATCCTTCTCTGCCTTCTCCCATCCTTCTCTGCCTTCTCCCATCCTTCTCTGCCTTCTCCCATCCTTCTCTACCTTCTCCCATCCTTCTCTGCCTTCTGCTCTACTTTACCTTCTCCTATATGCTTCTCAGCCTTTTCCTATCCTTCTCTTCCTTCTGCCCTCCTACTCTACCTTCTCTGCCTTCTCTTATCTTTCTCTGCCGTCCCCTATTCTTCTCTGCCTTTTCCCGAAAAGTGTCTGCCTTCTGACCTCCTTCTCTACCTCCTCTCCTTCTCTGCTTTCTCTTTATACTCAAACTGTCCCCACAGCGCATAGAAACTTCCGTATACTGTCTCAAATATTAGTAATGCATGATAACAATCTTTATCTATGATAAACGACCGTGGACCGTGATTTCCTAAATAGGAAGCATCTAGCTTTGAAACTGATAGCCTACCATAGTTTTTCACGTGGGTTTCAGATAACTTTATATAACTTCCCCTTTCCTTATCAGTGTTTTAAAGTACATCAAATGCACTGCAGGAAGGGGTGGAGGGCTTCTAAAACATTTGGGGGCTGGAACCAACAAAATCAATTTAGGCGTGAACCTTGAAGTTTGAACAGCCAGAACAATGTCATTGAATCACCACAAATGTTGGGCCCTCCCTATGGAATGCCCTTCCCTCCTCTATACGTGTTACCATTCTTTCTAGGTCTCTTCCTACAGCCTTCTCCATTCTAAAAACCTTCTTCTTCTCTAGGGGTTCTCGCACTGGGAGCTCTACTAATAGCCTCTGCTGTGAGCAGCGCTATATAAATTAATAAATACAATACAATACCAAATGTTCAGCAAAATCTTTAAAACATCATCTCACAAGTTTCTAGATTCATACTTGCGTTATCTGAACTCGAAAGACCATATCTAGCATTCGAGGAACAAATAATTAAAAATAAAAACTTGCTATTTATAATTGAAAGTATACTGGTTAATACGCTAAAGTGGATGCAAAACATTGCAAGGGACTATCATAACGGCAATCTAAATATTCATTAACCGAACAATGGCTATCGGTCGACACAGTTTAAACACCATCGAGAAAGGATCTTTGCCACTTCCAACACTAAACTGTTGCCTATAGTCAGAGATAGGCCACACTCTTTAAAAAACACTTGATCTAACGTTCGGAATGTGAGCAGCGTTCGGGAGAAACGAGATGATGCAGAGAAGAGAGAGGCAAGCAGGGACAATGCGTAGGCGCAATGCGGATAATTTACCAATTAATTGCCCTTGGGTGATTCCACTTATAGGCGCAGAAATTGCCCGATTCAGGCGGACAATTAGAACGCGATCTCTAAACAAGCCAGTTATATATATACTAATAGGCAGTGTTGTGCGTAGCTTACAAGTGGAGCTCAGAAATCCCAATTGGTTGTTCGGGTGCCCTTAAAGCAATTGCGAGGCCAGACCTATTTAGATTACCAGTTAATGTAATGTAGATGTACGCGCTTTTATATGGCCTCGATCCTGCTATAAATATATAAATGCATTGGTCTCAATCAATCAATCAATCAATCAAAATTTATATAGCGCCCCTTCAAGATCCCTACTCAGAGGCGCTGAGGTCTGGTGAGATCCTTCACCACCGTTAATGGCCTCATCCATCACGGTGATCGTATTATTGCGGGACCTTTGACAGGCGACTGTGAAGTTTACTCTTGAACTCTTTGAACGGTTTACTTCAACAAAGACGATCAACTAAGAACCTCAACGTCAATATAACAAAGTCAACTCGAGGGCTGTACATACACTCTCAATAAGTCTTAGGCATGCACAGTACACGTCAAGAGAGCCGAGCACCGAGCCCTGGAGATACCTCGCCAAGATATACACTTCGACTGCCCCAAACAACCTTATTTTCCTCCGTGTCCCCAAAGAACCACACTTCCGGTAGACCCCGAGCCCGGTCAGTAATATTGGTCACAGACAAACGACCACTTTGGCACCACGCTATTCAGCGATTAGAGTTTGCAGGTGGCCAAAACCCTATGCAGGGATCAACAACTACTAACTGCACTCGCTATTCGCCACAGTGATTATGATCGCTTTGGGTACAACTTGAATTCACCACTTGTCTTCATTCGCTAAATATCTCTCCCATCCCTCTCTCCCCTCTCCTATCCTCCTATCTCCTCTGTCTCTGTCTATGCCTCTGTCTCTCCCTCCCTCTGTCTATGTCTATGTGTGTGTGTGTGTGTGTGTGTGTGTGTGTGTGTGTGTGTGTGTGTGTGTGTGTATGTCGGCTTGTGTAAGTCTTTCCATCTGTGAGTCTATCTCTGTGCGTGTTTTTGTCTCTGTCTATCTGTGTCTAAGTCTCTGTGTGTGCTGCTGTGTGTGTGTGCGTCTGTGTGCGTCCGTGTCTTTGTATGTGGCCGCCTTTTCTCTCACGGTTATAACAATGTTATGCACCGATATCAAATGCCGTATAGGGCCGCGAAGATCGGTCATTAAGTAATTAACGAGCTCATCATCGTCAACAATTAACCTGACTTCACGCAGGCGTTTGACAGCATCATCGTTGCTCACCTGCTTGATGCACTGAAGTCTATCTGTCGTCTGCTGAATGTGACGTTCGATTTCGTTCATCCTGGCGGAAGTGACGCGTGTCCGACAGCCAGACGACCCTATCAAGTCAGCTCATCGTCATCCGATGTACCACTGTTGCTATAGCGACGAAACTCCCCCTCTCCCTCTCTTTTTGTTCCTCCTCTCGGAATCCTGAATAATAACTCGATCGAGTCAACGGCGCCCCATACAAAAGAAGGCGCGAGAGTCAGTCAGTTAAAAGTCGTCTGCTTCGTCGGTTACGTCGTCTACCACCGTCTTTATGACGTCACAATCGAAGAACGCACGACGTCGACGACCACCTCTAGCCACCAAACGCTAAATTAACGGCAAAAACTCAATTAATCCGGCGACGCATGCCAGTCAAACGCCGCCGTAGCTGGCATGCATGCATACGCGCGTATACGTACGCATGCGCACGGCCGCCGCACTCGAGCCGCCATCGGTTAACAGCCAGCGCCCTGGCCAGATTATATTGTGTCGAGTGCACAGAGGAGGCACAACACCACACACGCACGCATGCATGCACCGACCACCACCACAGCCAGCCGCCGTGGCCTGCGCCGCCGCCGCCGCCGTGAGATGCTGCCGCTGCCGCTGGCCCGATGGTATCAACGGGTCCGCGCCTCCACCGTCTCCGCCGCCGCCGCCGCCGCTTAGGACTTATCAATATTGTCAAACATTAACAACTATTATGTACGCGGTAATAACACATAAGCGGAAGAAGCAGCAGCAGGCAGTAGCTTGGCCGCGGCGCCCAGGCTAGCAGGGCACCAGCGTGCCACACGGCTATTAGCGTTAGCCGCCGCCGTCTGCCTTCCGTCCGTTCGGCTCGCTCGGGTCGTCGTCTGCGGCGGGCGCAGAGGCGCACGCGCGCGGCCTGCGTGAAGAGGAGGAGGAGGAGAGGGAGCAGACGATATAAAGTTAGGGCGGGAGCCGCGACTGCTGACGGCGGCGGCGGCTGCAGCTGGGGAGGCAGCCGGCTCTGTCGCTGCCGCCGCTGCTCCTGCCGTCGACGGCGGCGGCTGATGCTGCGTCGTGCAAGATAGGCATCGAGACCGGTGTGGAGATTTGTATAATTGGCCGCGTTCCAGGCTGAGAGGGGAGGGAGGGAGGAGGGAGGAGATTGGAGGGAGGGAGGGGTGGCGTTCGACCGGAGTGACTGAAGGCTGTATTAACCACACCGTACTGTATCTAGCAATACCTCCTCCTCCTCCTCCTCCTCCGTTTTCATCCGACTTCTCTCTTCCTCCTTCGCATCCAACTCGCTCGATCCGAGCTTCGTGTAAATCAGGGCGGTTTGTTTAGAGACACGCTGTGGCCATCCAACGGCCGCGCGCACGCCGAGAATGAGACAGAGGCGGACGGTTAGCCAGACGGGCAGACAGACTTAGTGACAGAGGGACACAGACAAAGGTACTAAGAGAAGCGGTGACAGAGAAACAGACCGAGGTAGAGAGAGTGAGAAACAGACAGACAGACAGACAGACAGACAGACAGACAGACAGACAGAGACAGACAGACAGACGGACGGACAGACAGACAGAAGAAGGCTGTATTGTTCAACTAATCCACTGTCAACTGCGCACCTGAACCCAAAGCCCGGCTCTTTGTCCTTGTTCCTGTATCTGTCTGTCTGTCTGTCTGTCTGTCTGTGTGTGTCTGTCTGTGCCTCCATCGCTTTCAGCAGCTGTTGATTTATGGAAAACATTGAATAGTAAGTTTTTATCGCTTTTCCTCCATGGGTAACTCAGAAACCAATTAATTAGGTTAATTAATTAATTAGAAACTACTTAATTACCCATTAACTAGAAACGAAGTAATTATCGATCACTGATTTCCACGCTGCGAGTCTTTCTAGTTACGAATTCCTTAACTATAGCTTCCCGGGTATAATTGACCTGGCAACATAAGTTGCTAATTAGTAATTAATTAATAATTAATTAATAAATTAATAAATTGGCTAATAATAAATAAATACTTTATTAATAAATAATTAATAATTATTTAATAACACGTGCGCAGTTGCGTGTGTTAAAACACAGTAGCTGTTCAAACGCCAACTGCGTAGTATTAGCAGTATCATAGTAAATATTGTACCAGCATCAACATCGTTTCACGCGCATCCAGGCAAGTTAGTTTATTACTAGGGCAGTGTTCCCAATCTCTGGTATGCCCCGGCGTCCAAGGGTGCCGTGAACCTGCTCTAGAGGGAGCCGTGACTGGATCAGAGCTGCGCAGATTTTTCTCTCAAAAATTTGAAAAACTACTGACATATAATTGGCCTATAACTATTTTTTAAACCTTGAAGTAGTGTAGACTGTAGAGAGAGTCGCCACGCGGCGGCTGAATACAAAGAACTTTGCTCATTAAAAAGATATAGTGCTAATTGGTAGAAAACAAAATGAAATGAAGGCCAGATGCTATTAGCTGAGTGACTGTTAGTGAGGGTGCCCTGAAAAAGGTTGGAAATCACTGTATTAAGGGTTTTGTAAGAGTTAGAACTACCTCTGGTTCAGGGTCAGCGTAGTGACGACACATCCTTTGGCCTGTTTATATACAGATCTAGTTATAAAGAAATGTCATATCTGTTTTAGAAGAATTTCAAGCACTCTGTTGAGAGAAATGTAAATGTGTCTGCGTATGTTTTTCCATATCTATGTCCATCTGTCTGTCTAGCTGTCTGTGTCTCTCTCTGTGTCTCTTTCTGTGTGTCTCTCTGTCTCTGTCTCTCTCGATCGTTGTTTCCGCATAAAATTTCTCTGTTCGTCTATCTATATATCTTTCTGTCCGTGTGTCTGTCTGTATGTCTGTCTCTCTCTTTGTCTATCTGTCTGTCTGTCTGTCTGTTCATTTTTCTATATCTATGTCCATCTGTCTGTCTGTGTCTCTCTCTGCGTCTCTTTCTGTGTGTCTCTCTGTCTCTGTCTCTCTCGATCGCTGTCTCCGCATAAAAATTCTCTGTTCGTCTATCTATCTATCTATCTTTCTGTCCGTGTGTCTGTCTGTATGTCTGTCTCTCTCTTTGTCTATCTGTCTGTCTGTCTGTCTGCCTGCCTCTGTCTTTCTGACTGACAATAGGTATAATAGGTGATAATAGGTAATAGGTTTGTCTGTTTGTCTATCTGTCTGTCTGTCTGTCTGTCTGTCTGTCTGTCTGTCTGTCTCTCTGTCTATTCTTTTTCTCGTCCACCATCCGGATTCGATCGGTCGTCCATCACCTCGTCCAGCGACTCCAGCCTCCTCGGCGCTTCCACCCCACCCCCACCCCAACCACCCCACCCCTGGCATCACCATCGCCACCAACAGCAGCAGCAGCAGCAGCAGCAGATGGAAGATGGAGGAGGAGGAGTCGCTGGCAGAGACGAAAATAACTGTCCGACTGTCCATACGTCCAGCCACCGAAAGCAAATCAATATGGAAGACGAGGATGAGGAGATGGAAGAGGGGGAGGAGAAAGAGGAGGTGGAGGAGGAGAAGAGGAAGAGGAGAAAGAGGAGGAGGAGGAGGATGGAGGAGATGGAAGAGGAGGAGGATAGAGGATAGAGGATCGAGGATGGAGGAGGAAGAGGAAGAGGAGGATGGAGGAGGAAGAGGAAGAGGAGGGAAGGGAAGGGGAAGAGGAGGAGGAACGGAGGAGGAGGAGGGAGAGGAAGAGAAGTTGGAGGAGAAAGAAGGAAGAGAGGACAGTGAATAAAAAGAAACGGAGATGGAAAATGTAAGAGAGAAGAGCGGAAAAGGAGAGGAAGGCGATAAGGAAGAAGAGGAAAAGGAAAAGGAGACGGAAGAGGAAACACTAGAGGAGCGACGTGGAAATGGAGTTGGATGATGATGAGGAAGAGGAGGAAGAGGGGTGGAGATGATGAGGAAGGAGAGTGGGGGGAGTGTGGGGTGGGTTAGGTCTTCTTTGTTGCAGAGGTCTTGGCTTTTACGGCTTAGCGTGACTGGAGCGCCATCTTTGATAGCAGCAGCG
>JACEVL010000116.1:2227398-2249898 GCA_020284085.1 Aporrectodea caliginosa | reverse complement strand
AGGGAGGAAGGGAGGGCTCGTCTTTCGTCGGCCACGGCTTAGCCGCGCTGTCTCTCTGTCTCTCTCTCTGTCTCTCTCTTTGTCTGTCTGTCTCTGTCTATCTATTTGTCTGTCTGTGTCTGCAGGCGACGGGCGTTGATCGATACACGAGGCGACATTAATTCCTAGGACGGACTCAGCTACGAAGAGAACGTTAGACGACGAACGGTTCATCCGCATGTCTGTCTATTTGTCTCTGTCTGTCTCTGTCTGTCTGTCTGTCCGCGGCACCGTTTTCATCTCTCCGTTTTTTTTTACGTTTTCATCTCTCCGTTTCTTCTTCCATTCCTCTCGCCATCAAACTCTTTGTAGGTAATATGTATAAAGTAAAGTATGTATGTATGTATGTATGTAAGTAAGTAAGTAAGTAAGTATATTCTTTATTCAACCAATTGCATATCCGCACTTTGGTGTACATACATTTATACAGAGTATAACATTCTTATTATAAACGATTTGCGTGAAAGATTGTCAGCTTGTGGAATAATACGGTCATGTAATCTCGGGCGCAGGGTGTAGGGGAGCGACTTTTTGGGGGAAGTAGTCCATGTATGTATGTATGTATGTATGTATGTATGTATGTATGTATGTATGTATGTATATAAGTCTGACAAATTTGTCCTTCTGTTTGTTTGTCCGTCCTACTAAACACTCGCGAACGGAACGCTCTAGCGATTTGAACATTTTTACAGACGTTGTTACGCGAATTTCTAGGTCAACGCGACAATTCTCAACTCACAATTTACTTTAAATTCCGAGATATGGACATTTTTAATTTCGAAGTGGTCATTTAGTCAAACGCCTTAAAATCTAGGTCGTCCCGTAATCTCGCAGCCATCACAATGAACGTTGATTTCAAATCAAAAGTCACTACGGGCGAATTTCTAGGTCAAAGCAACTTAACACTCGACAATGCAACACTTTAGCAATACCAAACTTTTACGAACGTTCTGATCCGAATTTCTATCTCAACAAAACTATTTTCAGCTGAAAATTTACTTTCTATTTATTGACATTTGTAGTTGATTTTCAAATCAAGCGGCAAGGGTGGATTACCACAGGCGACACGGAAGCACATTCGATAGGTGGCGGACATTTAATTCAAATGCGAAACGGCACAGCCGCTTTGTCATAGGTAATTAAATTCAAATGCACGGGCAAAGCAACTATTTTCACATCTAAAATGTCGTTTCCATTCAATATGGACATTTTAAAATTTCGAATCCCTTCAGCAAATAAAGTAACTAAGTAAGTAGCCTTCATTTGCAGAAGTTAAAAATTCACGCCTGGGGAAAACCCGGGCAAAGCCGGGTACAGCATGCGTATTGCAGTGCATGTTAAAGCAACTCTAAAAACACTCTCCTGTTTCCTCTCCCACCTCCTCCTCTTCATCTTCCTCATTTTTCTCCTTTTCCTCCTCCTCCATCCTCTTCTTCCTCCTCCTCCTCTTCCTCCTCCTCTTCCTCCTCCATCCTCCTCCTCTTCCTCCTCTTCCTCCTCTTCCTCCTCCTCCTCTTCCTCCTCCTATTCCTCCATCCTCTTCCTTCTCCTCCTCTTCCTCTTCCTCCTTCTCCTCCTCCTCTTCTTCCACCTCCTTCCCTCCTCCCTCCTCCTCCTCCTCCTCCTCTTCCTCCTTCCTCCTCTTCCTCTTCCTCCTCTCTTTCTCTTCTTCTTCTTCTTCCTCCTCCTCCTTCTCCATCCTGCTCTTTCCTCCTCCTTTCCTCCTATTCCTCCTCCTCTTCCTCCATCCTCCTCTTCCTCCTCCCTCCTCCTCTTCCTCCTCCTTCTCCTCCTCCTCCCTCCTCCTTCCTCCTCCTCCTCCTCCTTCCTCCTCTTCCTCCTCATCATTCTTCTGTTGTCCGTGTTTTCATCATCTGCTGCGTAAATAAATAGTGAACAGACGGACTGTGATGTCTTGTTTCTCGTGTTCGTCTAATTTCGTCCAATGAGTAGAAACAGAGAGAGAGAAGAGAGAGCCGTCGTCAGTGACTGAGTGGTCAGTGAGTGGTCAGTGAGTGGTCAGTGCTGGAATAGGTAATTAGTGGGGCGCCGTGCGATCTGCGCTGGTCAGCGGCGGTGGCCCTCTGGCGTCGGCCGCAACGATGACCGAATGGTCAATTGAAAGAGACGTCTCATTTATCAACAACCCCTCTGTGTCTCGCTCTCTCTCTATGTCACATCGTGTGTATGCGTGTATGTGTGTCTTCCTCTGTCTTTCTGTGCCTGTGAGTCTGTGTCTGTGTCTCCGGCAGTCTGTCCGTCCGTCCGTCATCTATCTGTCTGTCTGTCTGTCTGTCTGTCTGTCCGTCCGTCCGTCCGTCCATCCATCCATCCATCCATCCATCCATCCATCCATCCATCCATCCATCCATCCATCCATCCATCCATCCATCCATCCATCCATCCATCCATCCATCCATCCATCCATCCATCCATCCATCCATCCATTCATCCATCCATCCATTGTCTTGATAGACAGACAGATAGAGATCTGTCTGTCTGTCTGTCTATCTATCTATCTATCTATCTATCTATCTATCTATCTATCTATCTATCTATCTATCTATCTATCTATCTATCTATCTATCTATCTATCTATCTATCTATCTATCTATCTATCTATCTATCTATCTATCTATCTATCTATCTATCTATCTATCTATCTATCTATCTATCTATCTATCTATCTATCTATCTATCTATCTATCTATCTATCTATCTATCTATCTATCTATCTATGTGTGTGTGTCTCCATCATCTATCCATCCATCCATCCATCCATCCATCCATCCATCCATCCATCCATCCATCCATCCATCCATCCATCCATCCATCCATCCATCCATCCATCCATCCATCCATCCATCCATCCATCCATCCATCCATCCATCCATCCATCCATCTATAGATACTATTATTCATCACCTTCCTCTTCCACTCATGAGAGAGAGAGGAAATGCTTTTCGGAGTTGAAGTCGGACGGAAGGAAGGAAGGAGGGAGAATGGGATGCAGACGGAGTTAGAGGGATGCAGACAGACGCAATGGGACAGAGAGAAGGGATCAGAGGGACGGACAGTGACAGACGCCGGCCGACGGTCGTCAATCACGACCGTTGCTCTGGCAACGGGACTCGTACTACTAATGCGACATCTATCGGTTGCTCGACGTTGACACCAACTATATTCGAAAAAGACAGACAGACAGATAGACAGATAGATAGACAGACAGACAGACAGACAGACAGACAGACAGATAGACGGACGGACGGACAGATAGACGGACGGACAAACAGACAGACGGACAGACAGATAGACGGACGGACGGACGGACAGACAGACAGACAGACAGACGGACGGACGGACGGACGGACAGACAGACAGACAGACAGACGGACGGACGGACGGACGGACGGACGGACAGACAGACGGACAGACGGATAGATAGACAGACAGACAGACAGAGAAAGACAGACGGACAGAAAGACTAACAGACAGACAAAGACACATGGAAAGACAGACAGACAGACAAGAATACATAGACACAGAAAGACGGACAGACAGATAGGCAGACAGAAAGAGACAAAGACACACGGATAGAAAGAAGGATACACAATTAGATAGAAACACAAACACACAGACAGCCAGACACACACGGAGACATACAGAAATGCAGACCACACACAGAGACATACAGACAGAGGCACAGAGGAGCAGCAGGCCCACAGAGAGATATAGAGACGGGCAGAAAAATTCCAATAGTGACGACGACGGACTGTGTGTGCTTACGGCGAATCCGGACCAAATAAAATGAGGTCTTCTCTGATTCAAACGATGGACCAAACGGACAGATGGATGGATGGATGGATGGATGGATGGATGAGCGGAGGGATGGATGGACGGACGGTCAGTCTGTCATGACGATGGTCATCTGAGCCCACCGCAGTCGCCGCTACCACCAACGCACCGTCACGACCACCGTCACCGCGTTGATGTCAGGAGGGAGGGAGGGACGGAGGGAGGTATGGAGAGAGGAAGGGAGGGAGGGAGATGTTGTTGTGATATGTCTGGAAAAACGCAAACTGCGTGTAATGCACTCGCTGGCAAACCGCAGTGCATCGAGGAGGGAGTAGGATGGAGAAGAGGAAGAGGAGGAGGCAGGAAGAGGGAGGAGGAGGAAGAGGAGGAGAAGGAGGAGAGGAGAGGAGGAGCAGGAGGAGGAGAAGAAGAGGAGGAGAAGCAGGAAGAGGAGAAAGAGGAGGAGGAGGAGAAGTAGGAGGAGGAGGAGAAGTAGGAGGAGGAGGAGGAGGAAGAGGAGGAAGAGGAGGAGGAGGAGGAGAAGTAGGAGGAGGAGGACGAGGAGAAAGTAGGAGGAGGAGGACGAGGAGGAGAAAGTAGGAGGAGGAGGAGGAGGAGGTGGAGGAAGAGGAGGAAGAGGAGGAGAGGAGGAGAAGGAGGAGAAAAAGGAGAAGGAGGAGGAGGAGTTTGTAGCGTGCTTGCCTCAACTCAGTCGTTCGATGGGTGAAAAAATATGCGGTCATCTGTAATGTCAGTTGAGGACCTCCACTGAGATTACAGACGACCGCACTGGAGGAATCTGAGAAAAGGAAGGAAGGAAGGAGAAAGGGAAAGGTGAACGAACGACAGAACGAATGAACGAGCAAAACAATGCGTGGGTATAAAGCCAATGAGTGGATGAATGCATGCTCCGATGCACGGAGAGTTTCCTTATAATTATATGCTGTGTTCATGCTAGATCGCAACTTAGTCGCTAGGTGGAGACAGTTAGCTGTGTATTAACAGGGAAATTCCTTCGGTAGAGTTGAGCATGGCTTCATCATAGTGCAAGAGTTGTAGACTTGTGGAATGGCTTGGATGATAGTACTGTTTGTATTGTCTCAGTGGACACTATCACAGCTATAATAATTAAGAGGACGCTAGGAAAATTGTGCCATTAAGCGTTCCCAGGATAATTTACACTTGCTGTGACACAGAATTCTGAACCATGCCACTTACAACCCTTGTTATGTTGTGTTATGTTATATTAATGAGTCCATACGATCAGAATAGTATTGAAGGGATCATAACTTCATAAGGGATTATAAAAATAAAACCGAAGAGTTTCGGTATAGCACTCAGTTATCTCTCATGTTGCCTTTATAGTCCAAAAAGAGGACGTACTAAACGCCCCGACCTAGATTTTTGGACGTTAACCTCATTTCTAACGGCGCTCACACCGGACGTAAGCTTATATGACATAAAGAAATAAATCACAAACTTTATTATCAATAATTTTAGACAGCATTTTCAAGTTCCAACGAAAGTCTGTATACGACCAGGAACGCAACTTCAACCGGCAGACCAGTCCACATAACGAAGAAATAATATCTCAAAAGCCTTAGTGCTTAGCGCGTAGGCCTACATAGCCTACGTCCGACGATAAACAAATAGTCATATGCAACTCAGTGACTCACCATTGGAATTTTATTTACGCCTAGCCCGAAAAATGTGAACGTTTTGGACATTTGTTATGGACGTAAAAACAGTCATTTGGGCTTTAACGGAAACACTGCTCGTGGGTGCAAACGAATAATTCGTTTTATATTAATCGTTTAATCGTTTTTCACCAGAATGCGTTCTTCTTCTAAGTCATTAAAAACCTCTAGGGACAAAGAATCGCGATGGAAATATGTTGGTGACATCCAAGAAAATCACGCAATATGGCCGACGCGTCTTCGTGGACGGAATGGCGAGTGCTTTTCTTCTAAATCCGCGTTTGAGTGTGTTTTATTTAGATGAAGGACCGACGAATCGAATACACGAAACGCCGGAGAAGTGAGAGGAGCCGTTATACTGCGTTGGCGAATGATAGTTCTCGTTCCCGGGATCATAACAGCCAAATGGTTTCGCGTGAGCCCTCCGATCTCGGCCGTAGTCGGCCATTTCAATTTACGACACGGGCATCCATTATGATTCTGCTTCGGACGTTATGGTCTCGTCCCAGGCCGTCCTCCCTTAGTCCTCCCACCGTCCGTTCGTCCGTCCGTCGGTCCCTGCCCATGTCCCGGCCCGTGGGACGCCAAACTGTTACTACGGCTCTGGACGTTATTTATTCCCTGTTCTGGCCGGCGATTGGCGGATGGTCCTGTTGGTGGCCGTGTTTTTCTAGTGAAGAGCAAATCACTCGCTGTCTGTGTGTTTTTATCTGTCTGTCTGTCTGTCTGTCTCCTTCTCTGTGTCTATCCCTGACTCTGTCTCTCTCTCTCTGCCGAGTCGACTAAGCCAGGCAGAATCAATATCCTCCAAATCATTGTTTATGAATCTGGCGGCCACTCTTGTTGTCCAATCCGTGTAGAATTGCGCTGGCAAGGGAGACAGAGACACGGCGACAGATATAGAACGACAGAGACAGACAGCGACAGAGACAGCGAGACAGACACAGAGAGACAGACACAGAGAAAGAGACAGACAGACAGAGATACATACAGACAGACAGACAAACATACATACAGACACACACACACAGACAGACACACAGACAGACGGAGACAGACACACACCCCCACGCACAGAAAAAAGAAGAGATTGAGAGCACGAGAGATGCAGGAACGGAGTGGTAAAAATACGGTCGTTGTAGTCTCATCGTGCGTCCATTATTCTCGCCAGAGGGCAGCCGAGGGTCGATTGGAGGAAGCCACGGACTCCATCGCATCCGGGCCACCGACTCCGTTGCTCACGAGATGGCGTATGTGGTATCGGTCTGTCCCATCGCCCCCTGTGCATTGGTCTCTATATTATGATTGTGTTAACGTAGGTCTGCACTGCCCCCTATCGTGTGACACACTTACTGTGCTCTATATGTGTATGCTACTCTGTAACCATCTAGAGAGAGACTAGAGTATAGTACAATGATGACAACAACAGCAAAAAACAATAGTTATAGCAATAATAATAACAAGATGCTCTAGTCTAGGCTATAATTAAAAAAAATAATAATTATTATTCTGTTTGTATTAATAATAATAATAATAATAATGATGATGATGATGATGATGATGATGATGATAATAATAATAATGGAGTCGTTTTTTCTCTTTCAACGACTCTCTATAGCCTAAACGTCCAAGTCCAACGCTTCAATGCCGCCGCGTTCCGGGGAACCTTTTCGGACAAAACGACTTACAACACCATTCCAGAATAATAGTCTTCTCCAGCAGTCTCCAGACTTTTTAGGCCATCTGAGGAATCCTTGATACCTCGGGTAAAAAATAATAATAATTATAATAATAATAATAATGATAATAATAATAATAATAATAATAATAATAATAATAATAATAATAATAATAAGTTTTAGGCCACCTGAGGGATCCTTGATACCTCGGGTAAAAAAAAATAATATAATAATAATAATAATAATAAGCTGGCATCCCGGCAGTCAAAGAACCGTCCGGCCTGACTAGATCGGATGGCAAAAGACCGGACGGGCAGACCTTGATACCGTGGAGTGGTGGACGGACCTTACTATGGGATGCGACGGTGGTGGACACGGTGGCCGCCTCATACATTTCGGAGACAGCGGCCGCGGCTGGTGGGGCGGCAGAGATGGCCGCCGCAAGGAAGCACGTCAGGCACTCGGAGCTGGAAAGGAGATACACGTTCGTACCTGTAGGCTGTCGCCATAGAAACCTTCGGTCCCTTCAACAGAGAGTGCCTCGACTTCTTATCGGAGACCGGAAGCCGACTGTCGAAGACTACCGGTGACACTCGCGAAACAAGCTTCCTCTTCCAAGGCCTAATCGGTCATTATCCAACGCTTCAACGCGGTGGCTTTCCAGGGCACCATGTCAAGGCTGCCGGGAGCCGACGAGCGGCGAACTCTGGACAGATCCAACAGAGGATAGATATCGATAATAGAGCTACGTTTAGCCAACACTCCATAATAATAATAATAATAATAATAATAATAATAATAATAATAATAATAATAATAATAATGTCCAGCGGTTCAACTCGGTGGCTTTCCGCGGCACTTTAGCGGAGCCAGACCTAAGGGAGATGTGACACAAACGGCATTTATGACGTTAATTTCAGACGACAGCTTGTCTATTGATGTATTGATGTTGATTGATTGAGAGAATAAATATTGTTGAATAATAATAAAAAAAATAATAATAATAATAATAATAATAATAATAATAATAATAAATAATAATAGCAGTAAAAAATAAAATAATATTAAAATAGTAATGACGATGATGATAACCATATGGCACAGAGCATAGATATTTTAGTATTTTATCACACCTTTTAAATGGTTTCGTGAAACTTATAATAGCCTAATACTAGCATTTTTTACCCGGCGTTCGCCCGGGTTTTGCCCAGGCGTAATTTTTAACAGCTGCAAATAAAGGCTACTTACTTACTATATTTGCTGATGGGCTTCAAATATTTAAAAAATGTCCATATATCTGAATGTAAACGATATTTAGAGGTGAACATAGTTGCTTTTCCCGTGTACTACACGGGTTATCTCAACCTTATAATAGGCGTATTATTGGTTGCGAATCAGAGCGTTGACGTAATCAGAGCGGTGACGTATTCAGAGCGTTGACGTCATGCATATTTAGCCGCGTGACGTGGACAAATGGCCATACTATTATAAGATAGCCTCGTTGAAACAGTTGGAAATAATTTAAAATGTCCATATATCAGCGTTTAAATAAAATTGCGAGCTGAAAATATCGCGTTGATCATGCCGTGGCGTAATAATGTTGTGTAAAATTTTGTAAATCGCTAAAGCGTTCCGTTTCGGAGCCTTTCAAAACGGACAAACAAACATACAAACAAACGGAAGGAAAACGTAAACAAAGTAAGCCTTATAATATAGATTATGCTATTCATTCTTGCTTCATGTAGACGATTATTTTCATTTGATGTAATAAGTAGCTACGCTTTATCTATTCTGTGGTAGTAAGTACTAAGTAGGCCTGTTAGGCGGCATTTAGGCCTGTCATAAACGTATTCATTTGCGTCTTTGGCGTTTAACCCTAGGGCTACCAAGCTTTTTTTGTGACATCGGCTACCAAGGGGGGCGGTTACCACCCCCTTGATTTCGTGTTTGGTTTCACATATCATAACTTGTAATATAGCAACGGATTCAGTATTCATTTCTGCACAGAATGGTATATTTATTCATTCATTCATTCATAAATTTATATAGCGCCCCTTCCAGAGGACTACTCAGAGGCGCTCCCGACTCCAGCACGGCCAAAAAGTACAGTTTTGAGCTTAGTATAGAAGGCTTCAATAAAAGTCCCTGCAGGGAGCAGGCGTATCTCCTGGGGGAGTCCGTTTCAGACCACTGGGCCCACCACGGAAAAGGCTCGATTCTGCATAGTTGCAGTTCGAGCAAATGGCACTAAGAGCACCCCCTTCTCTGCAGAGCGGAGGGGGCGGCGACCTTGAATACCCGAGGGGCAGCAAAGTTCCCGCAGGTAGACTGGGGCTAGACTCAGAATGGTATATTTAGTTGTACATTATGTGAATGCACCTCGAAATTACATCACTTTTAACAACGGAATCCATTAATTAGCAATATTTTATATTATTGCGTACATTTTGTACTTTTTGGATAAACAAATATAAGATTATGTGTGTTTTGAAACTAATCTATGTATAAAAGATACACACAATCATCCCTACACATGTTTATATAGTATAAATGTACATCCATACATATATATCCATACATGATACATATATATCGGTTTACGTTGTAATGCTGTATTCAGCCATTTTCACACAGATTACGCGTATTATTATTTATTTTGATCACTTCCGGTATTCAAAAGACAAAGATGTAGGTATGCAAATGAAGCCCTGCATTCCCTCTAAAGAATGGTATCTTTGTTTCTCTTCCAGGAAGACAAATGAATACGCTACAGACAAAAATCTAAGGGGGGGGAAAAGTGCTTCCATTCAGCCATTTTTCACGCATATTACGCGTATTATTATTTATTTTGATCACTTCCGGTTTTCATAAGACAAAGATGTAGATATGCAAATGAAGCCCTGCATTCCCTCTAAAGAATGGTATAATTTTTTTCTCTTCTCGGAAGAACAGTCAATAAGCTATAGTCGAAAAACTAAGGGGGGGTGGTATGCACCTCTGATGGTGCCTCAGGTATATCAGGTATAACTTTTGAATGGCGTGGGCTACCACCATGATGTTTACCTCAAAATGTGCGCCAATGAATCTGCTACAGCTACCTAAAATGCAAAAATTATATTCCATATGGAAAAAAATTATGCATAAATACGTAAGGCAACCACCCCCCCTTGGTAGCCCGAGGGTTAATCCCTTCATGAATCACCATGAATAACTCCGCCACTGTTCGTACCCTGAAAGTGCCAGTCCCAAGCCTGGATAAAGCAGGAGGGCCACGCTATTGATATCTGTTTCACGCAGTATCGTTAAACTGAAACTACTACTCATCTGCATGAATGCAACCTGGGACTATTATTATTGAATACAACTGCGTCGTTAAAGAAAGGCTTTAATTAGGGAAGCATCACATTTCAAGCCAAATAACTGCTTTAGGCTAGAAGATTGAAGCTTACGATTACGAAATCGTAGAGTACGACAGCAGTAGCAGCAGTAGTAGCACAAGCGATCACGATAGCTGTTTAGTGTGATTTTTTTAATGCGCCACTTTGCATTGATCTGTTTTGAGTTAGAGATAACAATTTAAAAATATGTATACTTGAGAAGTTTAGCGTCTTTTTACGCAGTGGCGTCATCTGGCGAGTAAACAGGTCAATCTTCCAGTAACGTTCCGGAGTTTTCAAATCGTAACATGTTTCCATCTGGCGAATGCATCGATGACTAATTGCTCTAGTAGCAGAAGAAGCGCAGTCCGTTGAGCTAGGCAGTATGAAGTTGTTAGCGACTTAATTTTCTTGGCCTCTGCACATGAGGGCGGATGGCAAGTTCTCTTTCTGGCCGTCTGATCTTCCCACCGACAACGTACGGGCAAAGAACAATAATAGGCCTACAAGTACACGAGTATGTAATATTCGCACTAATCTTGGCCCACGTAGGCCTAATATTCTTGTCCTTGTTAAGACCTCTGTAAATAATTTGGACAGCCTTATCACTGTGCTTTTGATAGGTTATAAAAAATGCACTGTATAAAAGCCCAGATACATGCATACATAGACACAGACAGTCACACACATAGCACGTACACATACATACCTGCATAAATAAATGAATACATACATACATACATACATACATACATACATACATACATACATGGCTACCTATATACATACCTACATACGTGCAAAGACACATACATAAACACATAAACATACATACATGCATACGCACACACATACATGAACACATTGTTTTATACATATACACTACATACGCACACACATACATACATAAACACATTGTTTTATACATATATACACTACATACGCACACACAAACATACATTGGCCTAGATGTATGTAATCTAAACATGCACAAGTAGGTATCTGTATGTGTGCGTGTAAATGTATCCATCCATTTATCTAGCTCCTGTATTGTTGGCCTGGTTGCGCAGAATTGCGTGTATCACAGTTGGAGACGAGGGTCAGCGTCAGAGTGAGTGACCACGGTCATTTAACATGGTCAGTTGCAGCAGCAGCATCAGCATCTGTCAATCAAGATACGGATGCGACCCACGCACCAGACGACAGATGATGATGCTCATTGATGCAACGTACTCAGCAGCAGCAGCAGCAGCAGCAGCAGCAGCAGCAGCAGCAGATACCATTGGTCTTCTTCATCAGCAGCTGTAGCATTGACGAAGCTGTAAGCATCTCATCGCAGATATAGATATATACACAGCACAAAGGACCTGTTCGTTGATAAAAGTATTCGATACATTCCAGGTAGGTGTTTTTCGTAATCCAATCCAATCTAATCTAATTAATGTAATCTAATTAATGTAATCTAATTAATGTAATCTAATTAATGTAATCTAATCTAATGACTTATATAGCACAATCATGGTAATGCAAAAAAATCACGCGATAGTCATCTACAGCAGTATACTTCCAAAATGTGGTGGTCCGCGAGCCCTCAGTTGCCGGTCCGCAAAGTGAGTCAAGAAACTGATCAAATAATTGTTTCGGAATCCAAAAATGGCTATTATATTTTTAAAGTCATAACAAAAAACACCTATTAGGCTAGCATTTAAAGGGCAATAGAGAAACAGAATGTGCTAAACATGCATTTAAATCAATTTTAATACATATTATTTTGAGGAATTTAGGTGATCGAAAACGAAAAAGAGAAATAATTAATACATTTGGCACCGGTCCTCCTGCAGTGGGAAAATTCCTGTCGGGCCGTGACATTGAAAAGTTTGGATAGCCCTGGACTCCATGGAGAGCAAAAACGTAACCAACAATCGTATAATTGGGATGTCTTGGAATAGCCAGGTCGCTGTCCAAGTTTACGAACACGTAATCGTGATAGTAAAATTCAGATTTAAAAGCGTTACTTAAAACCCAGACGAGGGAACCTGCTTATTCACGATCGATCGCTGCGTCAAGTCTGAGGGGTTTTACGCAGTGATGTGGTCTCGAGACCGTGGTCTTGGTCTCGACACCGAAAAAATGCGGTCTTGGTCTCGGTCTTGGTCTTGAAGCACGCGGTCTTGGTCTCGGTCTTGGTCTTGGACCATGCGGTCTTCGTCTCGGTCTTGGTCTTGAAGCATGCGGTCTTGGTCTCGGTCTTGGTCTTGGACCATGCGGTGTTGGTCTCGGTCTTGGTCTTGGACCATGCGGTCTGCTCGGTCTTGGTCTTGAAGCACGCGGTCTTGGTCTCGGTCTTGGTCTTGGACCATGCGGTCTTGGTCTCGGTCTTGGTCTTGAAGCACGCGGTCTTGGTCTCGGTCTTGGTCTTGGACCATGCGGTCTTGGTCTCGGTCTTGGTCTTGAAGCACGCGGTCTTGGTCTCGGTCTTGGTCTTGAAGCACGCGGTCTTGCTCTCGGTCTTTTAGAGTTTTGGTCTTGTGCACAACACTAGTTTTAGGCAGAAAAACCAGATCTGGTAGGCCTACAAGAATGAATATGGGAGAGATGGTGACAGCTGAGCTGGCGTCACAGAAAGGGTCATATTTAGGTAGCTCTGATTGGATGTTTAAAAACATCTGTGTGTTACCTGTGGTAATTGTGAGGCGCTCTATAAATTCTCTGCAATGCATAGTATTCGTCATTGTCGTCATCATCATCATCATCATCATCATCATCATCATCATCATCATCATCATCATCATCATCATCATCATCATCATCATCTTCATCATCATCATCATCGTCGTCATCATCATCATCATCATCATCATCATCATCATCATCATCATCATCATCGTCATAATCATAATCATCATCATCATCGTCGTCGTCGTCATCATCATCATCATCATAGTTCACAGTGGGTTACTGAACAGTAGATAGTGACATTGGGAATTTCCCCGCGGGTATACCGCGGTTACCGCATTAAATCCCGCGGTATTGGGGACAACAATTGCGGTAATCCGGCGGTAATGGGGGACAACAATTGCGGTAATACCGCGGTAATAGGGTTTACTCTCGCGGTAATACCGCGGTAATAGGAATGAGCCGGCAATAAACCCGGGTGATGTTAAGAACTTGAGAACTGGCAAGGAGATTTTTTTATTTCCTGAAGCCTACTAGTCAGAAATAGTCAGGACTTGGTTAATGAAAACTGTCCATAAGATAATAACAGACTAATGCAGTGAGCAATACAAATAGATTGGTAAGCTAACAAATGCTATTTTTAAAATTTGAATTGGTGCAAACTTTTTGCGGGGAATGTGATGTCGTCCAGCGGGGATGGGTGGGGATGGGGAGAAAATCTGCGGGATGGGGCGGGATGGGGACAAACCACGCGGGGATGGGGTGGGGATGGGGACGAGGTTGTCTCCCCGCGTCACTCTCTACTGAACAGTAAGGCCTAACAGTAAAGACCATATATAGGCCTATGTAAGTAACAAACGACGCTAAAATCTTAAAACCTAAGCGTTAAATTTATTTTTTTAAAGATAAAGCAGGTGTCCGGATTATTCCAGCAGAGAGAGAGAGGGGGGGTTTCCAGTGGCCCCGCGTAGGAATTCTGCTGTGTGTTAAAATACAAATTGATTCATATTAATAACAGTGCGTCGCAATTGCCATTCATAACGTGTAAGGTGTTCGCGTAGGGACCCTGCATGGGCAAGTCCTTCACTCGCAATTGCTCATGCGCTTCGGCGTGAAACTCCGATTCAGTGTCCGCGCTGCAGTAGTCGGGAGCGCCTCTGAGTAGACATCTTGAAGGGTCGCTAATAGCGCCATAACAAGACTTCATACATACTTCAGAATGTTGTTCGCATACTAATTAGACTTGTCTCCTAATCTCACTGGTCACGGATAGATTTTGATGTTAGTGTGAATTTATATTGCTCATGCTTGTTCACCAGAGTGCTGTTTGGCAGCTGGTTATATTTAAGAATATACGTACTTACTTACTTATGTTGACTGTCGAACAGGTTAACACTAGTGACACCTATCGGCCGAGAGGACATGGAGTGCTGCAGGAGATCTGTAGTCTTTGTTTTATTCATCGTTGTTGTCGTCTGCTCGGACGTCGTTACGTCACGACGCAACCAGCGTAAGTGGACATCCGCCTAAAATATAGATCCTTCGTAAATAATTATTTATTAATGAAAATACGATCGATTTAACTCTCTTTTGTTGAGAAAATATAACGCAAAACGACCATACTGGGTTAATTTTAAATTTAAATCAAGACACCAATATAGGTAGGCTATTTCGACGAAACTCAAAAGTTCTTGTGCACGGAGTTACAATTTTCAAATGTTCAAATTTCAAACCCTAATAGGCTACCTATATGCCAATTTTTAAAATGAATTTTCCTTTTAGGCTTAATGTGAAGTGCTTTAATTTGATATTTAGTTTAAATAGCGCTATTTTAAGTTCTATGGTTGGTGTTCTTTATCGGGAAGGTGAAGTTTGTTTTTCTGATCTTGTGACCTTCCGCCGCTTTGACATTCATCCAAGGTCGTGGGTTCAGGATGATAATGGACATGGTGTGCTTTTACCAAGTATAGCTGGCTCTTCTTCTGTCTCTGTTTAGTCTGTCTTTCTCTCTGTATGTGTATCTCTTTCTTTCTGTCTCTGTCTATGTATGTCTGCCTCTCTCTGTCTCTGTCCATCCGTCTGTCCGCTTCTATGTATCGTCTATAAGTCTCTTGTCTCTGTGCCGATATCTGCCTCTGTCTCTCTCTGTCTTTCTGCCTATCTCTATATCTCTGTCTCTGTCTGTCTGTCTGTCTCTCTGTTTGCCTAGCAACCAGTGAACGTAAACCGCAGAGTACGGTCAGTGTGTCAGACAAATATCGACCGTTGTCAGTTAATAATGAACGATGCCCGCAGAGCAATGGCATTACCGGGCAATTTTCTCACTGCAGGATGACACCCATGGTGACCCATTCACCCAAACCCACCCACCCCCATTTACACACTTACACGCACATGTACCTACACGCATATACACTAGGCTGACCAGATATTGGAAACTAAACACCGGGACACTTCAATCACGAAATAAATTTGTCATGTTGTCAATAATTAATATAATATAACTTGCACAAATATCTATTTTATGCTTAATTATTATATTGGTATAAGACTAAGTCTATTAGACAAGTGAAAGGTTTCATTCAAATCATGCTTTTAAATTTAAAATTCAATTCTAAATTTATCAAAACAGTCACTCATATTTGGCGCTTGAATGTATGCTTGACGAAGAACTTGCTCTTGCACTCAGAGCGACCTTGTGTAAGTTGTGTTTCTTAGTGGCAATGTGGTCATTGATGACTGACCTGCCGCCGTGAGCAACCAAAATAGTTGACTTACAGATATTGCAGAATGCAGTACTACCAAAGATGGTACTACCATCAGTCGCACTGCTGGACAAGAATGAAAACTCGGCTTTCAGATCGTCGTTAAAAGAACACTTTCGCTTTGACATTTTATAATTTTATTTTAGTAATTTAGTTTCAAATTATTATTTATGAAAATGTGTTTTATCAGAATATTTATTCAATATTATCACTACGACAATATGACGTTTAGAACCAGAAGAGGTATTATGCATGGTAATAAATAAAAGTGAGATTAAAAATGAATTTACTCGCCAGATGCCAGTAGTAAAATCAAGGAGACGTTAATAAAGTAAGTAAGTATATCCTTTATTTCATCACATGACAAACGCACATGAAATACATCATAATTATATAAGATCGGAAAGGCAGGTAAGTTTTTAAAAACCGGGACATATTTAGAGTTTGGCCTACCTTTCCCGGCAGCCGGGACAGCTAGCAGAAAATCGGGACTGTCCCGGGAAAACCGGGACGTCTGGTCAGCCTAATATACACACTCTTGAGGCATGCATATAGACAATCATACACACAAACAAACTCAAAAGCACACTAAGACACGCATACGTGCACAAACTTTAATTCATTCAAGTATTTATATAGCACCTCTTAAAGGAAACTACTCAGAGGTGCTCCCGACTCCAGCACGGTCAAAAAGAATAGTTTTCAGGCGCTTAAACATAATCCCAAATAAAAAACCTTTGCAAATTTTGCTTATATCATATCTGAGCAAAACGTCAGAAAAGGTCTTACCAAAGACATGTCACAGACCACAGTCTGCGCTCTTGTCTGCTCTCGCCTTGATTATGCCACGCAGCCCTATTCTTGAAGGCATGTGATCAGATCTTCAAGTCAACAGGTTTCAGCGCATCCAAAATTTCTCTGGTTCACGTTGTGCTGCGTGCATCTTCTCGTTCAAACTCATTAATTCTGCTCGGGCCCGGCCAGCTGCATTGGCTTCCTGTTAAATTCAGAATAAGATTTAAACTGTTCTGTAACTTCTGTTGGACCTATAAAACCCTCACAACATGCACTCCTGCCAACCTTCAGTCACTATACTTTCTGCTTACATTCCGCCACGCAGTCTGCATTCTTCGGGTCTCTTGGTTTTGCCTCGATGTAGCTCTGTCATGGGATCTCGTGCATATCATTTTGTTTCCCCTAAAGAATGAAGCCAACTACCAATGTTTGCCCGAAGTTCGAACTCTTTCTCTTCCTTTAAGAAATGCCTCAAAACTCACTATTTCTCACTGATTTTCAAGAATTTGGATATCTATCTAGCAGCTCTTCATCTGGCGACTGACTAACCGCGCCTCCGATTCGCAATTCTGTGTGACCTTGCGCGCGTTAAAAATGTTTTTAATAATAATAATGATAATACACATTCGGGACACGTATAATATACATAATGACGCATTGCACATACCCATTAAAAATTACGCTTTTTGTTTTTATACACACCCAGACTTGCATCCATGCACACATCCACGCACACATGTATACACATTAAATATATAGCACACGTGCACACTAAAAACACGCACCCAAGCAAGCATATACACACCCATGAACATTAACATAAAAAACACATACACACAGACACACACTCAGAAACACACGTACATACACCCGTCTCCATATACATGCTCACCGAGACACCCTCTAATCGGGCTGCAATTGTTTGATCTCATTTTGTAATCTGTCTCGTTTGTGGTCTTTGTAAACAGACGTTATAATCACCAACAGTTATTATTAACAACAAACTCTATGGCAAGTTTATGTACAATTGTGAGTAAGAATAACATAATACATCTACAATACACACACATATGATGTGACATATCCGTTTACTTATTATTCTATATGCATTTACATAAGTATACACATTTACATCTATATATGATACATTTACAATTTTACATGCAAGAGCACGCCACATATATTGGCACAATATTTACATAAGTACACAGCAGATTCATCATAGTGTATACAGTTCGCTATACGACGAATTCTGGTAAGACATGGTTAGTATCCCACTTTGGGATTCTCTTCCTCCAAATTTAATAAATATATTACACATGGCTCAATTTAAAGCTCAATTGAAACATTATCTCTTGAACATATAAAAAGAATAGAATCACTCGATAGATTGTACCTTAGTTAAGATTGTTTATAATGTACTACTGTGAACATTATAATCTGTTTTGTTTTGATTTTGTTTGTTTGTTTTAAATCTTGTACTGCAATGTTTTGTTATTTAGTTGTTTGGCTATGATTTAGCCCTAAAATTGTTATTTAAGTTGAATTTTCTATAACTATATGATCATAAAAATCGTCTTGCCATCAGTAAATGTAATATGGAAAAGGGGCAGCCCTGCAATAGCGGATTATTTTATCCTTTAGGGCTGTCCTGTTGACGGCATCAGCAGATTAAAAATTTTTTAAATGACTGATTGTTAATTAATTGTGCTGTTGTTGATTCAATAAACGACTGATTGATTGATTGATTGATTGATAGTACGTGGATGCCACAGTTAGTTCAACCACGGAAAATACCGTCAAAGCGACGCGGTCTCTAGTTATAAGGCGATTCTTGCTATGGTTCTCAGAGACTGCGTTATAACGAATTTCCGGTGTTGGTGAAAACGATATGAAACCATAATGCATCTATAGCTTGTAAGCAAGTCCTCATTTGTGTAGCGCTTCTGTGGTGCCGAATATACCATTAAGCTAAACAAGCTACAGCTTAAGGTCTCACAATCCGCATGGGACTTCAAAACATTTTGTGTATGTATTAATGAACGCTAAAATTATTTTTAAAGTTACATTTAAGTATGGTCTCCAAGGTATAATGTATTAAAGTCTATGATTGAGATGAAACCAAACAACTGATAAATATGTAAGCAGTAAATGCATTCATTTTAAAATAATTTGAAATTTTCACTTAAAATGCCTTGTTATTAATTAATTAATTAATTAATTAATTAATTAAAAGGGACATAATGGGGGACTCTGTGAGCAGTTCCCTTAAGCGGCGATAGGCGTCGCCAGTATGTGATGTGGTCTAAGCAGTACTTCCGTAAAGTCACTTTAGCGTAAATAAACCATAGACATCATATATTAAATGTAAGATGTCTATGAAATAAACCTACCTACCGCACAACAGAGCACACAATGTTACATAGAGTAGCCAAACAACATCCCATCCTGGCGCCACCTATAGCAGCCATTTTTACAGAGTCCCCCATTATGTTTACAAGTTTTGTGAGACCTTCTAATTTTTAACCAGGGTCTACAAGCTTTATATAGCTTAGGACGTCACCAAATCTAAATCTGAGAAAACTCATTAACGATGCACCCGACCTTGCTACAAAAGACAGGGATCGAATATAATGGTCTTCAAAGGGTTGGAAAGGAGAGCCATGGGAAGTGGAAGAAGAAGAGGCTCAGGTCGCAAATTGCATGGACGCCTCTTCCATATTATGATCGGACCAACCACGGCGAAACTTCCATGTTGCATTGTTACCGTAGGCTATACATAGAACGTCGGAACAATGCGATCAGAATATATAAATACAGATATACACATATAAAATTAATGCACACACACACATATATATACATACATATAAATGTATATATATATATACATGTAAATGCATAATATTTGCATATATATATATATATATAGAGAGAGAGAGAGAGAGAGAGCGAGCGAGAGAGAGAGAGAGAGAGAGAGAGAGAGAGAGAGAGAGAGAGAGAGAGAGAGAGAGAGAGAGAGAGAGAGAGAGAGAGAGAGAGGTGCCTCGTCACAGTAGACAATTGCTTCTGTCATTGTGTGAGTGTGTGTGCATGTGTATGATGCACGTGTGTGTGTGTGTGTGTGTGTGCGTGCGTTCGTGTGCGTGTGTGTGTATTGAAGCATAAGAAAGCAGTGTTCTAGCTTTCCCGCACTCAGTCACCCCAGCACACACATACAACCTACTCCCTATACTCATGAGCAGGCGTCTCCTCGACTGTTGGCAAGTGCTTCGAGCGCACTGCAGGGTGACAAAGGAGGGCGTGGTCGCCTAATTCTCGTGTTACGATCTGACAAGAACCGGAAATTGCCAATTATCACCTGAACGATGTTTCCTCTAGAATCGACGGAGGCAGAGGTGTAGCTTTAGTCTCCAGAGGTCGTCACGTCACCATCTTAAAGCCAGATTGCCTTCTTCCTGTGTGTGTGTGTGTGTGTGTGTCTGTCTGTCTGTCTGTCTGTCTGTCTGCACACATGGTCCATATCATATGTGTTATGTAGGAGGTTAATGAGTTCAGTAATGCTCTGTCTCTGCATGTGTATGTCTGTGTGTCTGTCTGCGTGTCTGAGGTGTCCGTCTATCTGTCCACATCATTCCTATAGCATAATTATTTGTGTTAAGGGTGACTGTGTTCCGAAATGTCCTGTCTCTTCTCCCTCCTGTAAAGACACTCCCTTATTCTTTGCGTCCCATGCAGACCGCATGACCGAACTCATTCATTCATTCATTCATTCATTCATTCATTCATTCATTCATTCATTCATTCATTCTTTCATTCTTTCATTCATTCATTCATTCATTCATTCATTCATTCATTCATTGTAATTGTAATTGTAATTGTAATTGTCATTGTCATTGTCATTGTCATTGTCATTGTCATTGCCATTGTATGTGGCATTTATATAGCGCCGCGCAAGAGCAGAAAAAAATAGGAACTAAGCCATTGAATTATTCATTCAATCGTTCATTCATTCATTCATTCATTCATTCATTCATTCATTCATTCATTCATTCATTCATTCATTCAGTCATTCCAACCAGCCAATCAGTCAGCGATTCGACAGAAGGGCAAGGGCCACGCTCCCTCCGAAACCTAATCGGCCAGAGAAGGATTCCGGTTTCAGACAAAGCCGTCTGTCAATACGCGTCCCGTAAACCGGTTTCCGCTTCTGGCATTTCTGACACGATGGAGCTCGGATTCCAGTGTGTAATCGTTTAATGGGGCTATATTGTGTGGAACCCAGACCTACGTAGAACTTTGTATTTATATAGCAGCCTTTTAAACCATGGAACCGCTAGATAAATCGATGGGTAAGTATGCCTGAACGTATGTATGGGGAAGACAGAAGAGGAGGAAGGAAGGAAAGAAGAAAAGAAAAAAAGGAGGAAGGAAAGAACGAAAGAAGGAAGGAAGGAAGGATGGATGGATGGAAGGAAGGAAGGAAAGATTGAAGAAGAAAAGAAAGAAAGAATGAAGGAAATATTGCAGAAAGAAAGAAAGAAAGAAAGAAAGAAAGAAAGAAAGAAAGAAAGAAGGAAGGATGGACGAAAAGATTGGAGGAAGAAAGAAAGAAGGAGGGAAGGAGAGATTGTTCATTGAAGGAAGGATGGATTGGTTTCTGTGTCATAACAATGATGTTTAGCGTCGCCCTCCTCCTTTCTCCAAGCTCGGGACTGGCACTACCGCAGGTAGGGTAGTGGGCCTATTGGCGGAGTTATGAAGAAAGGAATGATGGGGTGGTCTTTAAAGGGTTTCTTGGCGAGGGGCAGAGAAGCGTCAGAGGGAGGATATAACAGGCCATCGGCTCTTCCGTCGGCTCTTCCGTCGGCTGTTCCGTCGGCTCTTCCGGTTCCTCCCTCTACTTCCTTCTCTAATTGCGTCTAATAAGTCGCCCGGCTATTACCCATAATGCCTCTCTCTTCCGGCGATCTTTATATTGCTCCGTCTTTCTCTGCTTCTTTCCTCTGTCTCTGTCTGTCTCCTAAACCTTCGTATACCATGTATTCAATGCAGGCAATAATCCCGCAAATCGCTCGTGACACAGTCAATTCCGTATTTATTGCATTTTGTCTAAATATAGTACACGCACAATTCCACTATTATATATATATGCATATATATATATATACACTGTGTCCTGAAAAAAGGGATCCCTTTAATACGGTAATACGAAAAAAACTAGTAAATATTGATCGATTTTTAAAATTCCAAAACCATTTAAATCCTGATATAATTAGCTAACATGGTTAAACTGTAAAAGTTCCTGTCATATTATAATAATGATGTCATAATGACGTCATTTGCATCAAAATTTAAGTATGACAAAAATTGTGCTTCGGATCTTCCTGAAACGGAAATCCATTTAACAGAACCAGGTGGGAAATTAAATGGAGCTTTTTTACCGTGAAAATTTTTTGTCGGAAAATTGTTGCCTGATATCCGGGTATATTCAAATTATTACACATTCCAACCAGATGGCGCTTCAGCTCACTGAGCTCTTGAAACTATTGAACTGCGGACAAAGGAGACTCCGGATTTCATACCTCCTAATCTTTGACCCAAAAACAGTCCGGGCTTAAATCCGGTTGAAAGAGAAGGTTTACAGGACAAAGATCAGAAACATTGAAGAACTCCG
>JACEVL010000116.1:2134898-2217398 GCA_020284085.1 Aporrectodea caliginosa | reverse complement strand
TTGTTAAATTTGTTGATGTAGGTCTAGTAGTAGTACTAAACTGCTAACACAGCTAACAACATGGGCGTGCAGGAATTTTCAGGGGAAACACTTTTTAAAGGGCAAAGTTTAGAATTTTTGGCACGGAGGACTAACAAGGGTGCCAAAAGCAACCTATCACGTCACCCTCAGTGCTCGCTCCCGCAATTAAAGGTCTGGCGCGGATCCCAACAGCTGCCAGCGCGCTTGGAAGCATTTAACATGATATGGAGCCTGTTTTTAGCGTTCTGGGTTCCATTTTCAGCTATATCTGAACGTTTAGGCTATTTCAAAAACAAAACTGCTAAAAGTTTCACTGTTTTTATATATTTTCAATTTTTCAGGTTTATCTTGACTAGTTTGGATAAAAATTAAACTGTAGAAATGTCATAGCCATTCATTGTTAAAAACTAAGATCATAATTATTTTTTTAAATATTTGCCAACTCCGGTGGGCAAATGCCCCCTTGCCCCTCCGGACGCCCATGGCTAATACAGCAATCATTGTACTATAAGTGTAAAATAGAAATTTAGTTTAACATACGTTAAAGTTCTTGTTAGAAATGGCAAATCGGTGATAATAAGCAATCACAATCTGAAATTCTGCGTTGTAGAATGGGCAGAAACTATCAAAATAACTTAACGTTAAATATAAGTTATTGTGTGTGGAAATGAAGTGTTAGCAACAGCAGTTTTAGAGTTTGTTAACTTAAATAAGTTTGCCAAGTTCACTACCGAGCGAGTAGCCTACCGACATGACGACATCTAGCCTACTAGGCTGTCTGTGAGAAATTTGATTACGCTTTGTTATAAATTAAAATTTTAAACAATTTAGAAAATGACTATAGGTTAGGCTATAAGACTGAGAGAGATTTCATATTAAAAATTCATATTGACTTACCAATACCTAAAAAGTCTTTGATAGCGTAATTAGCGATGTAGAAAGCAGACGAATGACAGCAACAAATATATAAATAAGCTGTGCGGACAGTGCAGGCCATGCTTTAAAATTATTGATTTATCTAACTAACTTCTCTAGCGTTCTGCGCAGACTGCGCTTATTACCAATAATTATATTTAACTAAAAAAACGTATGTTTAAAGATGTTTTATTGATCTAACTTGCAGATTTGTGGGAAGTTATAATATTGTTGAGTAACATTATCGTATTGTTTTTACATGGTCGCGATTTAGTTTTGTTTTTGGGTCGCCGCGGGGCCCTCTGTTGCGCGGGGCCCTAGGCACGTGCCTTGCGTGCCTAGGCCTTAAAACGGCACTGCCTCAAGGGTCTGCAGCTTTATGATGTAGTACGTGCAACAACTGTGGCTCGTTTACTCTATGCTGCCCCGGCATGGTGGGGGTTTGCGGGACAACAGGATAGATGCCGACTTCAATCAGTAATAAGCAAGCTAATCCGCCTCCGGTATCTTCCTGAAGACTACCCAAAATTTGAGCGACTTTGTCTTGAAGCTGACACCCGTCTTTTCTCTGCGGTCCTGATGAACCAGGGCCACGTACAGTGACGTACTGCATAGTTTACTTCCACTAAAAAAGCCCCAACAATATACCCTGCGACCGCGATCGCACGACCATTGTGTACCTCTTGCAGATAATTTACAGCGAAAGACGTTTATTGTTAGAATGTTGTACTCGTATTAACATTAACTGTTGATTGTTGTTACGATGTATGTACACCAGAGTGCGGATATGCAATTGGTTTTATTAAAGAATATACTTACTTACTTACTTACTTACTTACTTATTATCTGATCAATCTAGACAGATGTGACTTAGAACGAAAGTCTATACAGGGCCTACAGCAGAACAGTGTATAGCAACGTATCTTCAATAGAGAGGTCTGCTTCAACAGCACGCTATGTAGGCCTATGCGTAGTATGCGCAGATAGTAGGGATGAGCCGATTGGCATTTTTTGCCAATTTCCGATTCCGATTAGTCGGCCTGCTTTTTTCACCGATTCCGATCCGATTAATTGGCAATATTCACTTTACTTTTATTGGGTTCCAGCCATTGTTTGTTACTAAAAGGCCCGACTGTCCGCCATTTTGATGATGCGTCGACCTACAATTTATTATTAACACGGACTTTCAATATTTAAGATTAAAATAATATTACCGTTGGAGGTCGCAAAAACAGGTTACTATTTTTGTATTAATGAAAAAACGAATTGATTTTGGTCAAAAATATTACTTTTTTCTTATTCGGATTTCAGGGCCTGGAATGGCCGATTCCGATTAATATCGATTAGTGCAAAATGCGGCCCGAACCGATTACCGAACAGATAATCGGTTCATCCCTAGCAGATAGGTTTCTGTTAAACGGCGTTGTGTCATGACGAAATTTCAATCCAACCATGAATTTCACAGACTGCAGATTGCTTAAAGCAGACATAATAAATCCAGATCTCCATAGAATACCACGGACGTTTCCAGATTCAAAGCAGCACAGATTAATCCAATGCGGTTTAAATCCGTGAACTGACAATTTCTCAATTCGTGTGCATTACGCAATCACTGTCTATTTATAATACCACGACTTGATTGATTGCTACGCAATTTTATCTTCCATCCATAAATCCAGTGACATAGTCCCTAACCAGTTAAGGAAAAGAACCAAGTGACCATGGTAGGGCGCGCCACCCTTTTATAGACGTGTCGGTTCGCGCACCAGGACGCCCCGGCCTAAAATTGTCGGCAAGCTCGGTCTCGGCTATCCACCTCAGATTCCCGCGCAATCTGGCCATGCAAATGACACACCACTCTAAGCGCGGTGGTCACAATTTCTATAATAGCAATGTCAGTTAAACTGACAATTCTTGCACTTCAAGAATTAAACAATATTCTGTATTAATTTTATTTACGGATATTGTTTCCTCTGCAGTAAACTACAGTTGTCTATAATATTATAACGACATCTGGTGGATATCATTGCCGTTGACGTCAACCTTACTCTTAAGCTTATACTATATATTCACCCTCGGGGCGCAACTTCAATTGAATGCAACTACTATACGCAGTGACTTATAAATAGCAGAACGGAGACGCGTTTAAATAGCAGAACGGAGACGCGTTTAAAAGGACACCAATCATCGTCGATGTGGTGGTGGTTTTTCTGTTTAACGACTAGCTGTGTGGTAACAATGACCATTAGCGTCGCCCTCCTCCTTTATCCAGGCTTGGGACTGGCACTGTCAGAAAGCGAACAGTGGCTTCATCATCGTCGATATGACGGCGTCGTTAAATAAACGAATATAAGTAAGCGTTTAAAAGGTGTCGAATCTAGTTGAGCACTTGGTAGTAAATTTGTAGCTTTTAATGACATCTGGCGGCTGCCACGGCCATTGACATCGACATTCTATACACACCTTTTGGCAAGTCTTATGATTGAACACAAGTGAATTATAAATAGGAGAAAGAGAACACGGTCTAGACTCTAGAAGTAGACTTGCTACTGGTAGTATCCACTGGTTGAACGACATCTATTGGTAGACATCGGCGTTATTTCTTAGACTGAAATTTACCCAATCGTTGACGTCGACTTTGCCCCATCCAAAATAACGTGATTTCATTTAACGATCACACGCAACTGATTTATAAAATAGCAGAACAGAAATACGTTTTAAAGGTGTCGTATGTAGTGGAGCAGTTTGTAGTTAAACTGTGTAGACACATGAATGGATATGGAAAATTCGTAAATAAATGTAATTATTATATAATGATAATACAATGATGACATAATTATAATACAATTACGACATAGCTCTAATATAAATAGGGGTCTGTAATATAATTATGCAGAACAGTGCTAATGATTTGCTTTTAGGTTTCGGCTGCAGTTCCGTTGACTTGACAAAGACGATGAATGAAATCACAAAGGTATCAACTGAAACCGGAACGAGCCTTAGTTAAGTCGGGCTTATCTTGAAGAGGCGCTAGAAAAATGCTCTTAATAAATGAATGAACGAATGAATGAACGAATGAATGAATGAATGAGGAGACAGAGAGACATACAGAGAGGGGAAGAGAGAGAGAGAGAGAGAGAGAGAGAGAGAGAGAGAGAGAGAGAGAGAGAGAGAGAGAGAGAGAGAGAGAGAGAGAGAGAGAGAGAGAGAGAGAGAGAGAGAGAGAGAGAGAGAGACAGGCACAAACAGTAACAGAGAAAGATAGGCAGAGTGAGGCAGAGCGAGGAAGATATATAAGCAGAGAGAGACAGAGAGAGGCAGACAGACAGAGACAGAGGCAAAGAGGTAGACCGAGGCAAAGAGAGGCAGAGAAAGAGAGACAGACAGACGGACGGACAGACAGAGAGAGGCAGAGAAAGAGAGAGAGACAGACAGACAGACAGACAGACAGACAGACAGAGAATGAGTGAGAGAGAGCCACAATGATCCTAATCATGATCCTATTGGTAATTTCAGTTGTTGGTCAAGGCAACCGTGGACAAGTACCCGGATCTGAGTGACAAGATCTGGGCCAAAGTGCACTACATGGTCACCGACCAATGTGTCGGAAAGTCCGTCGTCCGTGACTCATCGCTGGTCATCGATAGCTCGGACAAATGCACCAGAAAACAGTTAAGACGCCGACAACTACTACAGCCATAATGATGCAACGACCAGCGTAGTTGTTCTGTGTAAAGGCGATGATGATGATGATAATGATGATGATGACGTTGTTGAGTGTGACATCAATAGCAATAGTGATAGTAGTAGTAGTAGTAGTAGTAGTAGTAGTAGTAGTAGTAGTAGTAGTAGTAGTAGTAGTAGTAGTAGTAGTAGTAGTAGTAGTAGTAGTAGTAGTAGTAGTAGTAGTAGTAGTAGTAGTAGTAGTAGTAGTAGTAGTAGTAGCAGTAGCAGTAGCAGTAGCAGAAGCAGCAGCAGCAGCAGCAGCAGCAGCAGCAGCAGTAGTAGAAGTAGAAGTATCAGCAGCAGCAGCAGCAGTAGCAGCAGTCGTCGTAGTGCGGACTTTTAAGTTTTAGTGACCTTTAATGTTTCTTCATTAAACGAATGACTGAATGCGCTAATAAAATAATTAATTAATTAATTAATTAATATTATGAGATTTACGTCCCATATATTCAACTCTTAATTCAAAGGTTCTGTCCCTCTTTCATGTTTACAATTGCGCTGTTATGACTTCGTCCTCGTTGACTCTCGTTTTAACGCTCAGCTGATTTCTGTCTGGTCTCCAGGATCGGTCTACGCAGTTTCGGAAATCAAAGACTCAGAAAGTCAACCCAGTTTGTCCTCGATGAATTCGATCAGGTCTGCCTTTTCTTCTTTGATCATAGGAACTAAAGACTTTTAACCAGAAGTCGAGGAAGAAGAAGCAGTCCTTAAACTAGATCTGAGTATGAATTGTTAGCGTCCTCATTCTCTTAGCCTCGGCATATGACGGCGGGTGGCCAGTCCTCTCCCTCGCCGTCTCATCTTCCCACCGACAGTGTACGGTCAGTTTACTCATTATAACTGAGTTGGCTAGGAGTGAAGGTGGAGCAGAAATCTTGAACCATATTATATCTACAATAATACGACAATTAATCTGTTTTAAAATGTAAATACCGACAATTGATCAGTTGACTGGATGGTTGCACATCAATCGCCACTTCAACGAAAGACGGTTTGAGGCTGCTCTTATATAACGCAATGTAATGTAAAATAGTACTTATACAGCGCCTTTTTAAACACCTCTGACGATGGCTATGATGATGATGATGATGATGATGATGATGATGATGATGATGATGACGCTCGTGATGACTTTAGCCTATGTGTAACCGTAATCAGGATTTCATTTGACGTCACTGTAGTTGTAATTGTAATAAGTAACTTCTATAGAGCCTGTTCTAATGCACAAGGCATTAACCGACTGCGCACCAAAAGGAAGCCCTAGTCAGGTCAATATCCAGGTGACCGGTCTACTGAGACGTTATTATTATCATTTCACATTTATTAAGCGCCACAATCTGATGACCGAGCATCAGTGTATGAGAGAATAAGATCTCTTATTAATCGTCGTTGTATTTACGCATCGTCCGAACAATTTACTTTATAGCGTGTTCCCTATTTATATAGCATCGGTTGACACCATTTTAAAGGTGTCTAAGGCGACCGCTCTAGCCAATATAATTATGTATACAGTGTCCCACTACTTAGCCCAGTGTTTCTTAACCAGTGTTCGACCGAACCCCTGGGGTTCGGTGAGCCAGTGCCAGGGGTTCGGCAAAGGTCCTCTGAAATATATACATATTCAGGGTCAGTGAGTGAGTGAAAAATCATTTGCTATTTTATTTTTATTTTTCAACTTTTATTTAATAAAATAGTTAACTGTAAGTAGTTCATGTATTGAATGTATTAATATTGTATCACATTTTGGTACAATTTTTTATTTCCTTTTGTTCCCATTAGTTAAAAAATTATTGTTCAAACTTGAGGGGTTCGGTGAGTGGTCATGGATTTCTCTTGGGGTTCGGCTCCCTTGAAAAGGTTAAGAACCACTGACTTAGCCTGTAGCTACACCCATTCAACACCGCTTTAAATAAAGGTGTCTAAAAGTGACTTCTTGTCAGAGGCGGATTAAGGCATGTTCAACATGTTCGGCCGAACAGGGGCCCCCACACTTGAGGGGCCCCCACACATCCAACAGAATTTTTTTTAATATTTTATAAATATTGTTATTTGTTAAGTCTAATAGTAAAAATGTGCAAAAACACTCAGAACAAATTATTCAAAGCTACTCATTTTAATATACACACATACACAAATTTAGCATATGTGTGGGCCCCTATTGGAGTTTCCATTATCAGGCAGATTCATCTCAAATCAGCCTGCCATAATTTGTTGTTGCTTTTAACTCTTTTAACTCTTAGTCTTGTTACAATATGTAGTCTTCAAACACTGTGACTAATCAGTTAAGACCAGCCTATTGCTAGCCTAAGCCCATTATGCCTACTTTTATTTTCTGTATTGTGGTATGCCCAGTGATGGGCACTAACTATTTTTTAGTTAAAGTTAAACTATAACTCTTTTTCAACTAAAATTAACTAAAAGTTGGCAACTGACTTTGTAAATAAGTTATTTAAACTAAATATTTAGTTAAACTTTTTCCAGCTTTTTTCACTTGCAATTGTAATATTCTTTTACCACGAGCCACTCAAATATTGTTAAACCGTAAAAGATGTATTCTTTAACACTAGGCTGGATAATAATAAGTTTTAGTTAAACAAAGTTTGCAACTTTTTAGTTACCTTTTGCCCATCACTGGGTACACTTGCAATAATTATTGTAATATTCTTTTACCACGAGCCACTCAAATATTGTTAAACCGTAAAAGATGTATTCTTTAACACTAGGCTGGATAATAATAAGATCTACTGATATTTTACAAAAAGAAAGAAGGTAGCCTACGAATTAATAATAGACGAATGTTGATTAGTTGAATATAAAACGTTCTAATGGTTATATGTGTCCTTTTGTCGTGATTCTGTGAGGTTGGGGCCCCCACAGGTTTACCGAACAGGGCCACCACATTTGTTAATCCGGCCCTGCTTCTTGTGGTTCTCTGCCTCTTAGGCAGGTTTAAATGTCCGACGTCGCCACTCCTCTCTTTGTTGGGCCTCTTCTTTCAGCTTCCTGTAATCGTTTGTCATCATCCAATCCAGCATCATCTGCCTTGGTCATCCTCTTGTCTTCCTCCCCTCCATTTTCCCTTCAATGACCGTTCTTAGTAGTGAGTCTTCTCTCAGCGTGTGCCCGATACATTTCCTTTGCCTCTGTAGCTCTTATTGTGCGTATAAGGACTCTTTCTTCTCCAATTATTCCCAACACTTCTTCATTTGTTATATATGTTCTGTCCAGCTGATTTTTTCCATTCTTCTCCACGTCCACATTTCGAAAGCTTCCAGTCTTCTTCTAAAAGAGTAAGAGCTTTTATAAATTTCTATTTTATCTCGCAGACATGGTCGTATTAATCGCCTGTCGTTCTCCATCTATATATAGCACCGGTTGACACCATTTTATAGGTGTCTAAGGCGAGTCATCTAAAATATCGGTTACCGTAGCCCGCCCCTCTGTCTTACCGAATAAACTGATCAGTGATGATGGTGACTGGACAGGGTTTGACGATGCAGCGAGATCGTGAAGGGAACATCTATTTGCGGAACAACTGTGTCTCCCGTTCCTGTGACTTGGAAGTCATCGGTTGGCGGGAACCTCAGCTGCACAGTCTGTCGTCGGACATCGTCCTCTCAAAAGGAAAGATTCCTACTCAGACGATTAAGGTACGACACAGTCAAGTCGGAAAGGGAGGAACATTACGTTAGGGTTTTTGTGTCTGCCCGGGTCTGCTTTTATGCGTTTGGCCCGGATTGGGTCGGGTTTATTTTGGTCTGCCTTGGTGTGTTTAAGTCCATGTGGGTTGGGTTTGGGTCGGGTTTATTTTGGTCTGCTTTGGTGTGTTTAAGTCCATGTGGGTTGGGTTTGGGACGGTGGTAACCTGCGGAATTCATTTCTGATATCGTTCCCTTGTCAAGATTATTGGTTATAGAGACGTAAAATTGACTTCAACGGCCCTGGAGGCTGGATGCCACTGGAAACTATGCGACTGTATTCGACACCGTTAATTAATGTGTTGCATGGCAGATATGTTTAGCCTTTGTCATAGCAACGAATATATATTGGTCGTCAACGGCCTTTGATGTCATAAGGCGACGTTAAACCTTTGATTAATAATAATAAGCAACGAATATATAATGCTTTGGGGATCCTGACATCATCCTGTATCGGTGAAAACGTTTTAATAATCTCATTAAAATGCTGAAGACAGCTATGCAGTTTAAAAAACATCGTTTAGAATTAAATTCTGTAAAAAAATACGGCATGTATTTCTTTACATGTGCTTCTTTTTTTGTGTTACGATGGTCTGAACAGGTGATGTGTAAAATATATATCAAAACATCATTATGGTGTTCGGCAAAAGACTGCAAATTTTGCGACTGTATTAGACACCTTCAAAAAGGTGTCCCGCTCCTCCTATATATTTTCCGCTGCTGATGGTGTTAGCAGTGGTACTAGGGGCATAAAAAACTTTCCTATCGACGTCAACGACTTTTGATGCCATAAAATAATAATCGTTGAACTGTTGGAATCCAATGCATTGTGTCCAACTTGGCCACTGATGTTAGCTAGGGTGCGGTGCCAGTCCGAAGCCTGGATAAAGGGGAGGGCGACGATAATTATCTTCATTATGATACTTCCACCTGAGACGCCTCAGAGCAATTCGACGTTCTGTCTCCTCCTCGGTCTTTACGTCTATAGTCCATGCCTTCATCATTCTGCTCCCGCATTGATTACTGCAACTCTCTGTTTGTAGGCCTTCCTAAAGTGCGCATCTCCCCTCTTCAATCTGTGCTTGATGCGGCTGCCAGGCTGATAGCTCGACTGCCCCGCTTCTCACACATCTCCTCCTATATGTTGGGAGAACTTTACTGGCTCCCTCTTACTGCTACTTGTAACTGCATATACATCAATTGACAGACCAATAACTCTGTAACAGGTGTTCGATATGTGTGAGTACAAAAGTCACGTGGCCCTGGAGCTGCAGCGGCAGACGGTCGACCATGAGAGGCTGCATCAGCTGAGCATCTTCTGCATCAACATCAGCATCCCAACAGCAGCAGCAGCAGCAACCACGGAGCAGACGGACTCAGAAGATGCGATGCTATCCAACTGGCTCTGCATCATCAACCTAGCTGCCATCGATGTACTCACTAACGAAAAAGGTTCTAATCTAATCTAATCTAATCGATTCTTATTTAATCCAATCTAATCTAATCTAATATCATCTAATCTAATCTAATCTAATCTCATATAATCTAATCTAGTCTAATCTAATCTAATCTATTAAAATCTAATCTATTAAAATCTAATCCAATCTAATATAGGCTAGTCAAATCTAATCGATGCATATTTAAGTACAGTTAAATAGTCATTCCCTTGCATTATAATATTATGACTATTTCCAATTTAATCCACTTTTAATTTTCAATTTAAAATAAACTGAATTTTCATGAACTGTCTCCTTTTATCGGTTTGCTTTGCTCGGTCGCTTATGTCATTTCATTCTCAACTTACGAACGACCTTTTCCAAACTGCTTATCCACCACATTCTGTCTCTCTGCCATAGCGCACTGATCTCCTGGATGCTTAGGCCTAATTGGTTACAGCCTAGCATCGATCGGTTGATACCTTGTGAATTAAGCACCGGTGCGATAGAAGTTAGACGTATAGGGCCTACTAATTATTTCATATTGATAATAGCATAATGTTCACTTTGCGCAGTAATATCCGACATCAAAGCAATGCAACACCTCGATCTGATTGGCCTGCCTGACGCTCAGCTCAGGGTCTGTATTAATTAATATATTAATTTATTTATTAATTAATTGACGAAGTTAATGCATTATATCATTTACATTGCTTTACGTTAAATGTCTTGTTACATTACATTACATTACATTACGGATTCAATGAAGCAATTAATGAATTAATGAATAAACAGATTAAAAATTGTTTTAAAAAGTAATTAAGTAATTAATTTATGTTATTATTTATTAGCCTACTTCTTTCTTCTTTCGTTGCTTATTTAAGTCATTGCATTTTTGACCAGAATGCGCAACTTTAGTTTAGAAAGGGTTATCAAAGGTCGAATCATTTTCCCTTCTCGACTGTTAAATAATTATGATGGCACCATTTATGTTCCATTTCGCAAACTAGGCTACATTTACGCCTACATTCGTAGTTTATCGTATAGTCTACATTGCTTTACGAAGTTTACGTATAATTACGTTAGTGATTCTGTAAGCTTTGGTGCCGGATGGGTCGCCTTGTCGGTCTCGACCTCGGCTTACCCCAAAACTTAGAGTTTGTTCCCACTGAGAAGTGGACAGGCTTTCTCCTCTGGCGCCCGCCATCGGTGAGGGGCTCTGGCTTCCATGCGCCAGGGAATCCCGTTCACCTTCAGTGGGCAGTTGGTTCACTCGAGTCAGACCGGGCGCTACTCCGCTCTGTTGAGTTACCCGAGTTACTGCAACCCCATCTGGACCGGTCACGTGATGGACGGAAGTTAGCCACGGGTCCGGCAATTCCCTTTCAAAAGAGGGGGGGACATACAAAGGAAATCCCACATTGTGCATTGTAAGGTAATCTGGACGACTCTTCCCTTGTAGTCGTTTGCTAACCCTTACCGCAGGCTGAGCTGCACTGGTTCCCCGTTCCGACTCACCTTCCCGTCCATCATTTAATATCGAGGTGTCAGTGGCAAGTGCATACGGGGCCGCTTCTGTTTGGTGGACAGATACCCGTCTTTCCGACGGATATGGATTCGAACCTCGGTCCCTTACCTCCTCACCCTCCTCTTCCACTTCTCTCCTTTGTATCGCCTCAACAAGCAAGTTCACACTGTCGTTACTCTCAGCTTGCCGATAAATAACAGATCCAATAATGTCTTCTGCATTATTCTGTCTTTTTCTCATGTCATCTTGCTTTTCTGCCAGTTCATTTACTCGTCTCGTCAAGTCGGTTAATCCATCTGTCAAGTCCTGTTGTCCGGTTAACATATCACGTAGTTTCGTAGTCAAATCTCGCTGACCTCTACTCAACTCATTCTGTCCATCCGACAATGCATTCTGTCCCTCTGACATCTCTCGCAATTTGCCCGTCACGTCTTTCTGTTCTTTCGACATATCGGTCAGTCTAGTCGACACTTCTCCAAAGCTCTGCTCCATTCTACTCAGAATTAAATCTAAACCCGAGACAGGCATATCTTTATGCGACCTTTCCTCACTCTTACGTTGCATAGTTCCTTCTTCTCCTTCTTCAAATAAACCCTCCATAGACGGAGACAGACGAGACATGATTTTTAGATTATATTATTAAAGCATTGACAATATACTGATGATTTTAGATATCTTAAACTAAGTTATACGAATTCTGTCTCTAGATTTTGAATACTAATTAGGTTTATGTTTATCTTTTATGTTTATCCTATAGAAATATATAGCCAATTGATTATTCAGATCTACTTAACATTCATGGGTCCCCTCAGACTTGGGCGGGTTAGGCAGCGGAAGGCGGTCGCAGTCTGGGCGTTGGCCGAGAGTGTTCGGCTCCCAGCGGTAGAAGTGATCGAGGGAAAATCCGTTGTAAGTTTTCCGTCGTAACGCGTCACCTGAACTCAGCTGATGCAGATTCACAATAGACAGACACTTATATTCCAGTCTTGCACTTTTCTTTATCGAACTTTCGGCATTTGCGCACAGAATTCAGATCCGTCTTTTGTAGATATGAATTATATCCTCCATTCGAACAGATTTCGATATTCACGAATCTAAACTACACCACGTACAATTCTTTCCTTTCTTTACCTACGATGCCTCCGATCAGACACATCAGTCGCTTGCTATCGCTTTACGGTATATATACATTCGACGATTTACACAACCAGTCGAATATTCCACAGACACAATTATATCCAGTCTTCCACGTCCAAACCTAGGCGAATCTCTAATTACACCGTTCTCGGTTTTACGTCGAAGAATTTCACTCGCTTTACACTCGTCGCGCATTCGACATCAAACGATACGCTTTCACTAGCTCGTTTCACGATACACGGCCGACTTTTACGTGGCTAATCGGTATATCCACGGGCAACAGAATCCTTTTTCTTTTCGACGTTGAAATCACCTGCTAATCCGACAGGACTTCCACGTTTAAGATTTCTCAGGATTGCGCAAATTGCGGTCGTTGGACAGTTATTTTATAGGACGCTCCTTCGGTTGCAGCCTGCAGACGGGTCGCTCCAGCCAATCAGCGGCCTCGCACCTACAGCTGTGTTTTGCTGCGACTGGGCGTCGGTTTTGGCAGCAGTGATGATGATGGCAATACTCAGGGAATATTTTTAGAAAATATTCACATTCACCTCGACCAACTGAAGATAGGCCTACTCTTGAAGGCATATCTGAATATGATGGCGCGTCTTACTCACTTACGACGTGGCATCTTATTCGCTATAATCGGTCGCTTATTTAACTGGCTGCAATGCTTTTAAACATTTCTACTTAATGTCTACATAAGCACATGTTACTCTAATGTCATTCGACAACGATTCTAAATTAGCATTCATTTGACTAAACACAATACTACGAAAATGTCACTACATTCTACGTTAAGCATTTAACTTCTACAAGAGAACCAACAATTAATAATTGGCTGGTCTTTCGCGAGACTACTAAATCCAGAATAGAGTCTGTTCCTTTCATGTTCACTCGGCGTCACGGAAGCGTACAGGCAAGCGAAGTTCACGCTTGGCTCGTGACGTCCTCGGCATCCTCCTCGTCATCGTCGTCTTCTAGAAAAGACGAAGTGTCATCCATCAGGTCTTCTACGTCTCCTTGGAGCGTCCACGGATCGTTGAAAAACTCTCGGCGGAATTGCGGTTGACAGGTTGATTGGAACCCATCACGTCTCCATTCTCTCGGTTCGTCTGTAGCGGACTGTAAGGCTGGCGCTTGTCGTCTAAACACTTGTTTCACAGGCGTTTCCATCTCTGCGTCCTCGTCAGTCAGCAGAACGTCTGTAACACCAGGGTCCCATTCGTTCGAAGAGACGGCTGGACGATGCTTCATCGGGCTCGTCCGTACCTCCTCTCCATATTCGTCTGGATCATCCTCTGCATCTGATTCCCACAAAAGTTTTATCCTGGTCTCCTCATCGTCATCTGGGGACATCTGGCGACTGTTTGGACATCTCGCTGTTCGTCCTTCTTCTGCTGCACGTTCAATAGGTGTCGCTTCTGCGATCTCCCATTGCACACTTCTCTTCGGTCTCATCGTCGGATTCGGGGAACGAAGCGTCACAGCTCTGTTTCTTTCTGGAAACAGTTCATCTGCTACCGGTTTTCCAGTATTCAGTACCATCCTGGGCTGAGTTACAAGTTTAGCTCGATTAGTCGTTACGTTACGTCGGTTGGTGTAGGCAGCTACATTCGTGGTTGGCGCGACTCGATGGCAGCGGGAGGCATGATTCAGAAAATGAATCGGCGTTCGCTGGCCATCTAATTCAATCCAGTTTTCGTTTACGGGCCAAACCATGTTCTGTTGCTTCATAAATTGGTAACCAAATATTAATTCATCCATTTGTGAAGACAGTAGAGCGGGTACATTGTACGTTTTGCCGTTCAGTTGTACACGAAGAGTGGTTTGTCCATCGATTTCAATTTCACTATGGTTTGCTGCAATCACGGTTTGGTTCGACGGGCGAATGTCCTCGGCACGGACTAGCTTCGTTGCACAAATTGTCCTCTCTGAACCTGTATCCAGGAGGCCGAAAGTATCCCGACCGTTCATCCGTACTTTCACATAGGCACTCGACACTCCAGGGATGAATCGCACTGCTCGCGTTTCGGCAACGTTTGGACCAAAATTACCAGAAAAGTCTCTTTGGTGATTATAGGCCTGATATTGTTCTTTTGGGAATGGACATTGGTGCCGTAGATGAGAGTCCTGATTACAATTCCAACAGCGACGTTGATTGTACTGGCTTCTATTGTTATTGTTATTGTATTGGTTCCGTTGTTGTGAATTTGGGCTGCTGTGCAAAGGCGGGAAGTAGGTATTTCCAAGAGGGCGCACAGCGGCGACGTCATTCGTTCGGTTGCGGAGTAGTTTCTGCAGGCTCTTTTCTAGCGCGTTCATGCGTTTATCCATTTGTTGACTATCACTGTTTGAAGTCGTTTCTTTTATTGTTTTTATTCTACCCGACGCTCTATGCGGATCTTTATTTTGTTCTGCCTCTGATAGTCCGTAACTTTGAATTCTAAGAGCATATTTGTAGGCTTGTTGAAGATTACAAGGCTCTTTGTCAAGAATGCGTATTGCAAGAGACCGGTCAGAAAGTGCATCCACGAAAACTTTCGTCGCCACAGCTTCTCGGTGGTCTGTTTGTTTTCCTGGGAAAGCCATATTTGTTAGGCGCGTTATATCTGTTACTAACTCACCTAACGATTCACGGTCGCGCTGTTTGCGGGTGAAAAGTTGAGTCTGATAAAGAATTTTTTCCTCTTCTGTTCCGAAACGCAGTTTCAATTTCTGTATCAGTTCATCTGAAGTCAGAATTTCATCAGGTTCACCTTCACAGATCAAATGACTCGCCTCGTCAGTAAGAGCGCACGTCAAATAATTAACAGCCTCAGAATCACTCCAAAAATTCTGCTGTTTACATATAGCAAACTTTTTCAGAAAAATGCCCAACGGTGTTTTTCCAGAATACGAATCCAGTTTAATTTGTCGTCCTTTACTGTTCTGCGACACTGAAACAGGAACGGCAGCGTTATTTCCTCTCGGCGCTGTCGGCGGTTCAACAGAGTTAGTAAGTAAGTCAGAAACGACGGTTTGGGTAGCGGTCGACGTTTTGGGGACGACGGCGTACATCTGTGGAGGCGGTTCTGCGTTCGTTCTAACACAGGGTATCCAATCTCCATCTCTCGTGTTAGACCAGACAGGCAGAAATCGGTCGGCAGAAAATGGCGGTATTCCAGCGCGTTCTGGCGTCGAACCCAGTACATCAGCGTGACAGTACATCGGCAGTGCATTCTGTCGAACGCTGTGACTGATCGTAGCGGTAACAGAAGGAACGTAGGAGCGACTGTTCAGAAATTCTTGGTTACGAGAATAATCCAGTCCTGATGTAACGTAACGCGAAGGCAACGAAGAGTACGTCATCTGCTGCAGACTCTCGCGATGCGTGATCGGTAATCGGCTGTGATTGGCAGTTCTCGTAAAATCCAACGAAGGCATCCTTCCAGCAGATTCTTGCAGCGTATTATTATTATTATTCACTCGTGGGGCAGAATCATGATTTAAATTCGCATTCAGCATTATATTTCTTGATTCCCGTAACTGATCATTTGAAACTCTTTGCATATTCATATCAGTTCCATTGACAAATGCAAGGGAATCGTTCTGCACAGGGCCATCGTTAATCACGTAGTGTCCTCTACCGAGTGCACTGGACATTACTTCATTATTTCTGTTTTGTGGGACCCTCTCAACCCATACATTTGAAATCGGCTGTGTATTTCTATTTTCAATTAAATTCATTCTTTCTCTCTCATTTTCAATGTTTGCATGACCGTATGGATCATGTCTTCTTTCCATTTCTTTCTCATTATTACGTACGGCTTCATGCTGTAACAGTATTTCGCCGTTTCTGTCATTATTATTTGTAGGCCTACCTATTTCTATTGACCTGAAATGACTTGTACCTACTTCTTCATTTTCATCATTGAACATTCTATCATTCCATCGTTCTCGTTCATTAATATCCATCATCCCGTCGCCATTGTAAGCTTTATTCCATCCTACGTCGCCATTGTAAGCTTTGGTGCCGGATGGGTCGCCTTGTCGGTCTCGACCTCGGCTTACCCCAAAACTTAGAGTTTGTTCCCACTGAGAAGTGGACAGGCTTTCTCCTCTGGCGCCCGCCATCGGTGAGGGGCTCTGGCTTCCATGCGCCAGGGAATCCCGTTCACCTTCAGTGGGCAGTTGGTTCACTCGAGTCAGACCGGGCGCTACTCCGCTCTGTTGAGTTACCCGAGTTACTGCAACCCCATCTGGACCGGTCACGTGATGGACGGAAGTTAGCCACGGGTCCGGCAATTCCCTTTCAAAAGAGGGGGGGACATACAAAGGAAATCCCACATTGTGCATTGTAAGGTAATCTGGACGACTCTTCCCTTGTAGTCGTTTGCTAACCCTTACCGCAGGCTGAGCTGCACTGGTTCCCCGTTCCGACTCACCTTCCCGTCCATCATTTAATATCGAGGTGTCAGTGGCAAGTGCATACGGGGCCGCTTCTGTTTGGTGGACAGATACCCGTCTTTCCGACGGATATGGATTCGAACCTCGGTCCCTTACCTCCTCACCCTCCTCTTCCACTTCTCTCCTTTGTATCGCCTCAACAAGCAAGTTCACACTGTCGTTACTCTCAGCTTGCCGATAAATAACAGATCCAATAATGTCTTCTGCATTATTCTGTCTTTTTCTCATGTCATCTTGCTTTTCTGCCAGTTCATTTACTCGTCTCGTCAAGTCGGTTAATCCATCTGTCAAGTCCTGTTGTCCGGTTAACATATCACGTAGTTTCGTAGTCAAATCTCGCTGACCTCTACTCAACTCATTCTGTCCATCCGACAATGCATTCTGTCCCTCTGACATCTCTCGCAATTTGCCCGTCACGTCTTTCTGTTCTTTCGACATATCGGTCAGTCTAGTCGACACTTCTCCAAAGCTCTGCTCCATTCTACTCAGAATTAAATCTAAACCCGAGACAGGCATATCTTTATGCGACCTTTCCTCACTCTTACGTTGCATAGTTCCTTCTTCTCCTTCTTCAAATAAACCCTCCATAGACGGAGACAGACGAGACATGATTTTTAGATTATATTATTAAAGCATTGACAATATACTGATGATTTTAGATATCTTAAACTAAGTTATACGAATTCTGTCTCTAGATTTTGAATACTAATTAGGTTTATGTTTATCTTTTATGTTTATCCTATAGAAATATATAGCCAATTGATTATTCAGATCTACTTAACATTCATGGGTCCCCTCAGACTTGGGCGGGTTAGGCAGCGGAAGGCGGTCGCAGTCTGGGCGTTGGCCGAGAGTGTTCGGCTCCCAGCGGTAGAAGTGATCGAGGGAAAATCCGTTGTAAGTTTTCCGTCGTAACGCGTCACCTGAACTCAGCTGATGCAGATTCACAATAGACAGACACTTATATTCCAGTCTTGCACTTTTCTTTATCGAACTTTCGGCATTTGCGCACAGAATTCAGATCCGTCTTTTGTAGATATGAATTATATCCTCCATTCGAACAGATTTCGATATTCACGAATCTAAACTACACCACGTACAATTCTTTCCTTTCTTTACCTACGATGCCTCCGATCAGACACATCAGTCGCTTGCTATCGCTTTACGGTATATATACATTCGACGATTTACACAACCAGTCGAATATTCCACAGACACAATTATATCCAGTCTTCCACGTCCAAACCTAGGCGAATCTCTAATTACACCGTTCTCGGTTTTACGTCGAAGAATTTCACTCGCTTTACACTCGTCGCATTCGACATCAAACGATACGCTTTCACTAGCTCGTTTCACGATACACGGCCGACTTTTACGTGGCTAATCGGTATATCCACGGGCAACAGAATCCTTTTTCTTTTCGACGTTGAAATCACCTGCTAATCCGACAGGACTTCCACGTTTAAGATTTCTCAGGATTGCGCAAATTGCGGTCGTTGGACAGTTATTTTATAGGACGCTCCTTCGGTTGCAGCCTGCAGACGGGTCGCTCCAGCCAATCAGCGGCCTCGCACCTACCGCTGTGTTTTGCTGCGACTGGGCGTCGGTTTTGGCAGCAGTGATGATGATGGCAATACTCAGGGAATATTTTTAGAAAATATTCACAATTCTTTTACATAGGCCTATCGAGCACCTACATTGCCAGGATGTAATGCAGGCCCAAAATGTATTGTATACAATAATACGCCTAACGCCTTGCAGATGGCGTGCTGTAACGGGTTTATAGCGCAAGTTGATGTACGTTACAGCGCAACTGGAGCAGACAGGAATCTCAGCAGAGACCGGAATTCGAAGAGGCAGAAGAGGGAAGCGAAGTCGGAAAGAAGGCAACACGAGGAAAACACAGGAAGCAGAGGAAGACAAAGAGTGACTGTGGCGCCACCAATGGGAGCTACTCGTGGATGACAGAGGAAGAAAGTAGGTGGCATACGAAGCAGGAATTGTTCGTTCGTGTGGTGGAAAGTCTGCTACATGTCGGATTTTTATCTCTGCTTTCAGGCGTAATAGAGTAGGCCCTGTTCATTTATGTAGCGCTATGGTCTTCCTGAGAGTAGGCATTTTGTTGTATTAGTCCGTGTTAAAAGCACGAGAGAGAGACAGGCTGACGGACACAGCCAGAGAGCGGGAGAGAGAAAGGAAGAAAGTGGGAGAGACAGACAGACAGAGACAGACAGACAGACAGACAGACAGAGACAGAATGATACCAAGACAGAGACAGCGACAGACAGATAATTTAATTCATCTCAATGAGTCCAATGACTTCAAGTGTACAGCCAATCCAAGTAATTCGTCCTTCATGTATGATGATGATTCAGTCAACAAATAATTCCCTTGATGTGAATAATTGACCACGTTGTCACTGACTCACTGCCTGTACTTCGTTTAATTAATTAACCATTATTTCGTCACTAATTCTCCGCCTGTGTTTCTTCGTTTGCTTCAGGTACGGAGAGTCGACCAACGAGACGGATGTTTACAAGCAAAAGAGGTAATGGCCTCAGATGCAGAACACTGCTCCACTCTACGCTTCTACATGTATAGGTGCCTGTATGCTTGTCTGTCTGTCTGTCAGTCTGTGTTACACGGTGGCCGATTGGTTAGAGCGCTCGGCCTGTAACGCGGAGAGTATGGGTTCGAATCGTTCGATCCTCCTCCACTGAGACGGTCACTGAGTAAGAGACCTTGATCAAGTCCTTCACTCACATTATTGCTCAGTGCCATCGATGTTCTGTCGTATGGTTGTGTGTGTGCACTTCTGAACATTTGAAAGGAGGGCAATGTCAAATACAGTTGTATTGTATTGTCTGTCTCTGACAATCAGTCTGTCTGAACACTTCTAATGTCTATATGCAATTGGAATGTCTCTGTCTGCTAATTTGTCTCATCATCATCATCATCATCATCATCATCATCATCATCATCATCATCATCACTAGCATCATCATCATCATCATCATTATCGTTACTTTGGTGCAATTACCCCAAGAGGCCACAGTAAATGTGACAGTATATTGTCTGGTTATTTGATATTTCAGAAAAGTTTCCCGGGGAGAGAAGAGAGTGGTCGGCTTTGATGGGACTTTAGTCGAAAGACCTTCAAATTGTGCGAAAAAAAATAAGACTACAGCAGTAACTGTAGTAATAGTAGAACTGCATTTGTTGCAAGTTACTTCATTCATCCACTGCTTCGTCCATTCCTCCCTCCATCTATCTATTCCATACTAACGTCAGCCTCCATCCATCCGTCCGTCTATCCATCCATCCATACAGTCCTCCATCCATCCACTCATCCAACTATCCAGTCTTCCAGCCAGTAATCCATCCATCCATCCATCCATACAGTCCTCCATCCATCCACTCATCCAACTATCCAGTCTTCCAGCCAATTATTTATCCATCCATCCATCCATCCATACAGTCCTCCATCCATCCATCCACTCATCCAACTATCCAGTCTTCCAGCCACCTTTATCCATCCATCCACCCAACCAGCCACATATCCATCTATCCGCCAATCCATACAGTCCTTCATCCGTCCAGTCTTCCATCCACCTGTCCATCTCTCCCTCCCTCCATCCATCCTATCAATCATCCCTCCCTTTCTCCCTCCTTCCAATTATCCTTTCCTTTCTACCCTCCTACTGAATGTGACAACACAAGCTGTAAACACATGGAATATGACGTAGAATAATATAGAATATATTATCTGCATAAAACACAGTTGTAAACACACAACACATACAACAGTAAACTTGGAAACACAAATCGCTTCCACACAAGAACTCCAAAGTGCATGATCCGAAAACTGGCAACTGTTCTCGACAAAGAAGATAAAATATAATTTTATACAACAACAAAACTTATATGGCTTAATCTATGGGTTGATTTATGGCTTTATTACTTTGTGTCGCATAAACTAAGGATTTATTCAAGTCTGGGCAACCAGCTTATCTATCAACATCCTAACTCATGAGGGTCATCTCTAAAAGACCACTCCTTCCCATTTGGCACTACCTGCTCCCTCCCCTTTGCGGACGTCCGCACTACAGCGGAAGACCGAGGCCCAGCATTAGGCAGGACTAACTGTGCTATGGTGTGGGGCACTTTGATACTGCCTTGTCCAGTAAAGGAACTCTAGATCCGGACTTGTTGAACCATCGACCATTTGAAGTAGAACAGTTCAACCACAGACCCTCCACAAACAGTGTCCAGTTGGTGGAAAATGGAAATATCAAGTTAGGACACTGTTAGGCAAACTGAGAACTGATGGTCTAAATTTAGTCCAGTAGCTGTGACTAGCTGAGAACTGATGGTCTAAATTTAGTCCAGTAGCTGAGAACTGATGGTCTAAATTTAGTCCAGTAGCTGAGAACTGATGGTCTAAATTTAGTCCAGTAGCTGAGAACTGATGGTCTAAATTTAGTCCAGTAGCTGAGAACTGATGGTCTAAATTTAGTCCAGTAGCTGAGAACTGATGGTCTAAATTTAGTCCAGTAGCTGAGAACTGATGGTCTAAATTTAGTCCAGTAGAAGGGCAAGGGTGGATCTAGAAAGGCCAATGCCCTGCCGGAGTTTGGGGATGTGGAGGAAGGATTGAGTTGATTTCAGAACTGGGAACAAATCCTAAACACGTAATTAAAAAAGTGGGTTAAACTCAGGTCATAAACGTCTGTCCTTAAAAAACCGGGACATCATGGAATCATAAAGGATATGGGGCAAACTCAGAAGGTGGTAAAACAACTGTCATACTAACACCCGCTTTGTAACTCCACCACTACTCCTACTCTGGTAGACAGTGCCAGTCCCAAGCCTGGATAAAGGAGGAGGGCGATGCTAATGATCGCTGTTATCACACAGCGTCATTAAACTGAAACCACCACTACTACCCAATTTGTACTCAAACTTCTGCATTCAGCCCACTGTATCTGGACCAATATTATTCCTCATGTGTATGTATGTATGTATGTATGTACGAGCACTTGTTATATCGCCCCTTCAAGATTTCTACTCAGAGCGCTCCCGACTACAGTGCGGACACTGAATCGGAGTTTCACGCCGAGCGCATGAGCAATTGCAGTGAAGGACTTGCCCAGGGTCCCTACGCGGCGGCTTGAGGTGGATTCGAACCCGCAACCATCCGGCTGCAAGGCACCGAACATACCCCTACACCACCGAGCCCCATTCATAACTAGGCTAGTCAAAAGCGTTTCAAACTAAATCCTCAGAAGACCACGAAGACCTATTGCGTTCGCCAGCGTCTTTCGACAAATACCCGAGATAGAACCAGGGACTCTGAGTTCCGTCAGCATACGTCTGTATCCGCGTCCTGTGTAAGTTCTTGTTGTATATCCAGTACATGACCTGTTGGTCGGTGCTCATCCAACGCTGCTCGAGCATCTTCTCCACCCCTTCCATGTACTCCAGCGTCCAGCGGAACAGGACGTCGACGCGACCGAGGAAAAAACACCCGCAAACCCAGACGAGATTCCCATACACAATTTCCTTGGCATCGAGCTGTTCCTCCCGAGGAGAAACCTCCGTGTATGCTATCCTCTCAACATCGAATCCACGAGGAAGGCTCAGCTGGAAAAGCGGACCACCAGGCACCGATGGAATGGCAAGAGAAGGGACAAGGTCACGGAAAAGCCCGACGTCGAGCCAACACATAAATTGTGTTCGGAATTCATTTTCAATTATCGTTCTCTGGATGAGTTCGTACTTTGCATGCATGGCGGCCGAATATTCAGCGTTGATTGTGTTCGGCGAATGCTTTGGGTACCATGGTTGTTTGAAGAGTTCCTCGATATATGGCACCAAGTGGAAAGACCACAGAGTGCTTCGACTGACTCTAACGATTTTTGTGAGATGTCTTGGTAGTTTGCTGCGAATGATTTTGAAATATTCTGCATCGTTGTCCGTGTCGAAATAAGCAACGACCGGATTGTTTATACGTGAAAAAATGGTCATCCAGCGGCGGTAAAGCTCTGGTCGGAAGAAGTCAACATCTCCCTTTATGAAGCTGCCAAGGTTGAAATAGGCCGTGACAACTGTCACATTCCTTGACAATGCTGATAAATTTGATGACGAAGAACTGCGTGGCAGAACGACATGTGTGAAATTGGAACTTCGAAATGTGAACCGCGCCCGAGTTTTCGTCTTTGATTTTCGTTGAACCACACGAAATTTTGAAGCATCTTCCTGAAACATTTAGCACAATGTATCAAAGACACATTGAGTCCCAAATTGTAACATTTGCTGAGATCTCCTAAATAGCCACAAGGTCGACTCAGCCTTCCACATTCTAGGGTACAGCTGTAAAATGACTGGGTGCCTAACAGACTGCCAAGATGTGTGTTCAGTAAGATCATAAAATTTCTACCGTTCTGTTTCAATACATAGCTATATAATACATTGTAATACTGAGGTCGTGTTCAATAAACGAAACTTGGATCCATATCCCCACCATGTTATAACATAATCTGCCTTGAAATGATGCACATTATGAGGAGATTCTGATTAAGTATCAACCTATAAAAACCTAAAATCTAGATGTGATGTCACTGGAAGTTCTAAGCCCCAGGAGGGGTTGGTAATGGTAACTGTACCAGATCGGCTGAGAAACTGCTAGGTTTAACTCAGGACACATGAATAAGCTGATGCCCTGTGCTCAGCTTTAGATAGCGCTTTCGAAAACTGCCTTCTCCTAAACTCCAACACTGCCGTTCTCCGGTGATGCCAGTCCCAAACCTAAGCGAAGGAGGAGGGCGACGCTAATAATCTTCGTTATCACACAGCAGTGTTACACCGAAACCATCTTCCTTCCCCGCTAAGTATTAATCCAATAATCGTAGCCTTACATTTAACAATTTCTCTGCATATTTCTAAAACTGTATAAGAGAGAAAACCTGCTAAATGACGAATTCTGTCCACCAGGGCAAAATAAGTTTAGCGGGAGGGGGTCTCTAATCTTTACCAGGCCAATGCTAACACTAAAGTGAACAATACTAAGCCAAAAGTAACACGGTATCACACCTTATTCTTCTCCGGTGCAGTCGACAGATCTCCAGTTGGTTTTAAAGAAACCAGTAAATAAAAAACAACCACTAGAGCAAAAACAACGATGATGATAGTGCGCCTGTTTCGTCCACAGGTGAGACAAACGCGCATTCTTATTACGCGAAAATCTTAATTTGTTTACATTATTTTACCGTTGCGTTTCCGGTTGTATGGCACGCCAACGTCACCAATATGCTAACATTAGGCCTATGTAGGTAAGCAAGACGCCGTTATTTTGCATCTTCGTTATCGTAAAAATAATAAAATAAATAATCTTCGCTTTTTGATGTAAACTGACATGAACGCAGTATGATTACAAGTCATAGTATGAGTTATTACAGGAGTCGAATTTAACTGTATGACAGCCATGCAAGCCATACAGCCATCTGTCCTACAGTCCTACTGCTCATTTACCAACGCCATCTGGCGAATGAAAGGCTGAGTCGACCGTAATCGTTAACTCCAAATTATCGATTCATATAATAGGCCTAGACGCTAATCATAAGACTTAAAATACTTGATTAATATACGCATAGAATGATTGGCTATGTTGAGCTGAAACGCGTGAAACAGTGAACGGTTGCTCCAAATATTCCGGTGCTGCTGTTTGGGCCGAAGCCAATTGTTTGTGACCAGACACAGACAGACAGACAGACAGACAGACAGACAGACAGACAGACAGACAGACAGACAGACAGACAGACAGACAGACAGACAGACAGACAGACAGACAGACAGACAGACAGACAGACAGACTGACAGACAGACAGACAGACAAGGAAACAGACGGACGGATATGCCTTTTCGTTCCCAGCTAGCCCTCACATACTTTGGGCCAATTACTGTCGACCAACGCTGGGTGAATTTTACAACTTTGGGCTCACAGAACCCAACATCTGTGTTCTGATTGGGACATATAGAGTTCTTCGACTTGGAACCAAGTTAGTTGACCAATCTGGGCTCACCTATTTTGTTTCTGACACATTTCGCACCTATGCATAAGCTGGCTCCCAGAAATTATCTTTTTTGGCGCTGGAGCATCTGGAGATAACCAGCAAATTACATTTACGATTTATTAACGTACAGTAACAGCTATAGTCAGCTCCGAGTCCAGAGGGTCAATCACGCATGACGTAACAAACAATGCTGTTACAGTGATCTAGGCTCCACTGACGCAGTCTTCTATGGCGTCTGTGAGTTTTGGTCGATTGTGAATAGTAAAATTTCGGGGATGGATCATCGAAAGGAAATCGAAACGCTGATCGAAACGAAGAAATTTGACGACGTCTATAAAACAATCGAAGTTTGTTGGAGTCGTTATTGATTTTATCCGATTGATTGATTTCGATGAATAAGAGTAATCGCCTAAAATATAGGAACCGGATTTAATTATTGGACCAGAAAATTAGGCTATACGCGTTGAGACGGTTGTGTAAACGAATAAGATCTTATACAATCAAGGCATATCTAATCTAATTGATCGAGACTAATAAGTTCCAATCTTATCTAATAAAACTGTGGTCATCTGCAGATGATCTAAAAGCTTTATCTTCGACTAGGTTTGGAATTTAGGCCTACCTACTAAGCTGGATGGCTGTAGCTTTTCCAATATGGGGTGGGAACAAGGAGGTTGAAATGAGAGGTCACATCCATCTTCAGTTTGTGACAACTTCCGTTGACTTACATAAAATGCAGAAAAAAATTGGCCTATGATTTGTTTTGGAGGGGGGTGCATTTCTTAACTCTAGATTGTTTTTGTTCATTAATTAATTCATTCATTCATTCATTCATTCATTCATTCATTCATTCATTCATTCATTCAGAGTATTTATATAGCGAATTTCCATTTCAAATATCAGTAAGTAAGTAAGTGTATCCTTTATATCCCACTCAGAGGTGCTCCCAGTCCACCCGGGGTTGGGAGAGCAGTTTTCAAATGTTTATAGAAACCTTGGAGTTGGGGAAGAACAGTTTTCGAATTTTTACAGGAAGAGCTTGCAAAATCCCTGGATAAGACAAGATGCAGATCCAGACGGAGCTTATTGCAGGTGGTTGGCACAACCACTGAAATTTTTTACCAATACCTATTGTGAGCATAAACGATAATTGTCTGGTTAACAGTGTCTGGCAGTGACAACCAACCAGGCGGAGAAAAGGATGCTGATCAGATACTGGGATGAAGCCCACATTCAAGAGGAGCTTCTGAAGAACTCAAAGAAGAAAGCAACACCGGTGTTTCGCTGTCGTATCCGAGAGAAGTGGGATTTTAGAAATTGCATTAGAATTGAAATATTTCCATTTTTCGAATTTTCTTCTATTTCTAATTTTAACTTTTAAAATTTTTCTTCTTCTAGTTTTTATGATATTTTTATTACTAGTTTAAGATTTGCAGTTGTCTATCTTGTTTATCTGTTTCAAACACCTATTTTGAGTGCTAATGTCGTGAAGTGTGAATTTTAAGTGCAGAAGGTAATAATAACAGGTCTGTTTGTATATGATATGATCATAATTTTTTATATGGTGGTTGTTGAGGCGTGTTTTAACTTTGACCACCTCATGTTGGCAGACTAACGTCATCGTTATCATCATTATCGTCGTCGTCGTCGTCGTGATCATTATCATCATCATCATCACCATCATCATTAATCATCATCATCACCGTCAATATCATCATCATCATCATCATCATCATCATCATCATCATCATCATCATCATCATCATCATCATCATCAATATTATCATCATCATCATCAATATTATCATCATCATCATCATCATCATCATCATCAACATTATCATCATCATCAATATTATCTTCATCATCATCATCATCATCATCATCATCAACATTATCATCATCATCAACATTATCATCATCAGATCATCATCATCATCATCATCAACATTATCATCATCATCAACATTATCATCATCAGATCATCATCATCATAATCAGTTCCTAATACAGTCATTTGGCAACAATGGGTACAAATAAATGATCTCCATTGTCGTTCATTTATCAAGTCCAGTGTTCCCCTTAGTGTCAGTCCAAGTATTGTTATGTTCTCATTTATATTCTCTGTCCAGGTTATTCTGCATCTGTCGTTCTCTGTCCTTTGAACCATTGTGCGCAGTGCATTGTGTTGAATTACTGTAATTCAGCTTGTATTCTGTCCAGATGTCCAAACCATTGGAGCCTTTTCTGGACGAGTTTGTCAAATAGAGTTGCTTGGATACCGAGGAACTCTCCTAAGTTATCATTTCAAATATTGGCAGACAACTTACAAACGTAGAGTTTGCCAAAATCGTAACATCTGGGTGTAACCTTGAGGGAAAGGGGTAACTTCCACAAGCCGGTCCATATGTACTGCCAATGTAGATACATTGCTTTGGGAAAGTGGTTGTTCCCAAAGTGTAATGACTTCAAAAAACAGTTCTGCTTGGAAGTGATCATTGACTGGTGTCTTTTGCGGCGCTATAGAAGTTCCTATATTGATCAGATTAGATTGGATTTAGACGGTTGAATTTCTTTCAGGCATCCTCCGCCTGTTAGCATCTGCCCCAGCGGACGACGAAAGAATGTTCTGTCACCGAATGCCAAGAAATGCCTCGTCCTGTGGTTGGCCAGTCACTCCAAATACCCGTATCCATCAAATGAAGAGAAGACGGATCTAGCCAAGCGAACCAATCTATCTGTTGACCAGGTGAGGCTACAGAGCACAGTTCACCAGAAATGCCTTGTAACACATAGCCTACTTTGGGGCAATGTCAGGAATCCCCTTATGAATCCCCGAGATGCAGTAAAATTCTATGAATAATCAATATATGAAATCATTCAGAAAATACTCATTGCATGAAGTAAGTAAGTAAGAATATCCTTTAATAAACCAATTGCTAACCGCATTTTGGTGAAGCCATTCAATATATACTCAATGCATGAAATAATTCAATAAATGCTCAATATATGTAATGATTAAATAAATACTCGATATATGAAATAATTGAATAAAACATTTTAACGATGACAGTGTACCTAAAGCGACTGGGAAACCAAAGCAGCTCATCGATAAGGTGTTAAATATTGAATATATGACATAATTCAATAAATACTCCATGTATGAAGTAATGTAATAAGTAATACATGAAATTATTAAATAAGTACTTAATAAATAAATATATTCAGTTTCCGATTGTGCTGCCGTTGTAGGTTGGAAATTGGTTTGCCAATGCAAGGCGGAGAAAACGGAGTGTAAAGAGGAAAGGACAGTTCAGGTCTACTCTGGCCAGCAGCCAGCAAATCAACTCACCTGTGATCGCCTCACCTGTTATCAACTCACCTGGCGGCATCAAATCACCTGTGATTTATCCACCTGTCACAACTGCAAACCTCTTTGTTAACACAAACAGTTAAGCATGCAAATAATTGTGATAATAAAGTCAGTTCAAATACAATTATATATTTGTAATACAATACAGTATGCATAATTATGATATAACATGCCTAATAGTAGTAGTTAATCATTAGTTGATTAGTTTATGCCAGAATCTTGTAAGAATATCAGTGTTTCAGGTTAAACCCGTTTAAGAAATATAACGATAATAAGTATAAAATGGAAATTAAATTATAAATAGTATTGTAGTAGAACATGCATTAAGTACTTGAAAACTCTTAAATTTTATTATGCTGGTTTGATTGCACTATGACTTCTGAAAAGTTCAAAATAGTTCTAATGGTTAGGTCACCTTGAAGGTCATTTCCACTGTGACAGCGGCCACGAAACGGTGCATGATTGCTAGATATTTCATGAATTATTCTCCACCAGTGCCTCTAGGGAACTCGGGCATAGAATGAGTATTGCAACTGTATACTTTCTCTTCTTGTAGTCTTACCAATTCCTCGGCAGAGTTATTCATCTGTGAACGGAATTAACGAATGTGCAAGGATCGAGAAACTGCAGAGTGGCATCCTCCATGAAAATCAATCAGAAAAGCTGAACGCTGTTGTGGTCGAGTTACCTGTGGCTACCTTAGGTCACCATGGCAACCAGTCGTCGTTGGCATCATCTATGGTTGATGGTGTCAAGGGCCGTGCTATCTGTGCTGATGCTCCAGGGATTCAATCTGGGATATCGTCTGCCACGACTGGTCAACAGGTCTGGGTGTTTTCACCGTTGAACGCTGATGATGTAGACAATGGTTTCATTGTCTTGGATGCCTTATATGGCTGCGTCACAGATGCCAGTGCTTCCATGCTTCACGGCAATATCCAGGTTCGATGCCACGATTCAGAGACGGGATGTCCTTCAAGGTCGTCTGGGTGTTTCAATGAATTTCCATCTCAACAACACACTGGTGGTGCTCTGCATGGTCAGTGTTTGTCCAGTGAGGTGGAGATGGTATCACAGGACAAGGCTTTGCTGACCACCGATGATGACCAGTGTCCAGTTAACGGTTTGGAGTGTTCATACTTGGTGCCAGAGTCATTGGACAGCACTAATGGTTATTGCAATGAGGTCAGTTATTTCTAACAGAAAGATTAATAATAATTTATTACTACTATTAATTATCAGTTGAACAAATAAATAAATAGTATTGAAGAAATAATAATTGTTAGATTTACATTGTGATTAAAAATTATTTAATTAATTATAAGTTGTTAATAATTAAATAGTAATTATTAAAAATAGTTGTAATAATATTGTGCCAAACTTTGCAAAATGGTGAGGAGGATGAGTGAAGGAATTGCTTGTCTCCATTGAGTGCAGTGTTGCATCTCAGTGTCGCGTCAGTTTTACATAGCTTGGTGTATAAGAGAATAATAATAATATTATTAATAATGATTATAGGACCAGCTACCTCTTCAATGTCTGTTGATCACAGGCCCACACTTTAATGCTGCTGCTATTTAATTCTGTGGCAATCTTGTTCTGCCCGAGTTTGACGATTTTCAGATAAACATTCTATTAATAAAATTATTAAAATAATTAAACCAGCTGCGTTTTGCAATGTTAGGCATTCACAATTCGACATTGCAATGCTGTTGCATTCTTTCTTATTCTAGATTTTGAAGATGTTGTTTACCCTTTTCAGATTTCATTGTTTTGGCATAGTTAATAAATCCCAAGGGATTATTTAAAAATGTGTAGATACAATACAATTTACAATACAATTTCCACGTAATTATATAATAGAAACAATTGGAATATTTGTTGACATCTTGAAAGTGAAAATAATTTCTGATGCATTCTACTGCAGACCTCCTCTTCCTTGTGGTCGACTGATGCAGCGGATGAGGCGATGACGGATACAGAGGCTGCCAACATCCTCCTCAGTCTATCTCAGTAGGACACGGATGACTGAGCATGCAGAGAAATTGCATCCAGTGCTTATTGTTCTCTTCTATTGTTCTCTGCTATTGTTCTCATTCTGGTGAATGACGTTAACCGTTTTTATGGTCAAAGACTCAGAGCACATTGACCGTGGCATTCTGCCAGACAGTTACTGTGGCTCATTTCAAGTGTGAACTTAAGTTGAGGACTTGAGGTATTAAGTTGTCACTCTGTGTAGATAAATCATTTGTTAAGTTACAGTTTGTTGTTTACAAGACCAGGATCTGGTCAATCGGTATACGTTGTTTTTGGTAAATGATATTGTCATAGGATAGGCCTAATTTTTAAAGGATGAGTTAGGTAATTTGGCAATGTTATATGATGCTCAAGTTCAGCAAGACAACCAGACAACCTGTTGGTATAATGTTGCCATGATAAATGTTGCTTTCTTCATGTTTACATCTATTGCAACCTCTATTAAATTTTGAAGAGGAATGTTGCATTGTAGTGAAGCATTGATTGAATTTGCTAGTGTTTGGAGTTGCTATGTAACAGTTACTGTAACAGAGGTAACAGGTTGTGGCATGTTGTCTATAGTTGATGTTTTATTGGTGTTTACAAAATAAAACTCTGTGATGCCAGAAATGTGTTTGTAATGATTCATTTTGCAATAAGGATTTCAAATGAACATGTACAGATCAATTCAATATAACAGGCCAAGCGGTTGAAATGGCATAAACCAATCTTCCACGTGATGCTTAAGTTGTAGGAGATAGCACCCTTACCGGAAGATCTTGAAGACAAATTTTTTATCAAGGGGAACAGGTCTGATATTTTTTTGTAAACCTGTTCTTAGGTCTGAAACTAAACCCAAACAGCCAAGTGGAATGTTTTAATTTTCTGCATGCATCACAGATTAAACAAATGCATGTTGCTCCTTATTATTGTTCGACAACATGGAACATTCATTCATTCATTCATTCAGAGCATTTATATAGCGCCACTTCAAGAAACTACTCAGGAGTGCTCCCGGCCCAGCCACGACTAAAGAATGCAAATGATCAGAGCAGACTACATTCCCTACTCAAACATACGAGGCTAAACCAGTTTTTAGACACGTCTAAACGAATAAATGTCGAAATTACTATTTCAAATTTTGGCGCGTTAAATCATAGCGCTAAATAAAAACGTGGGTTGCAGCGACTAAGGGAACCAGCGTCAAACGGATCTTTAAAGAGGAGGAGGCGGGGCTTCGATCGCCTACAGCGAGGATCGTATATAATTGAGGTTCTTGGATTTTGGCGATTCTAATGGCAGGTGCAAAAAAATGACATCAAGTGAAATACTTCGTTCTTCTCTGCTGTTCTTCTAATTAAAACCCGCGATCGGATAATTCCAGGTCTTTTCAACGACCAATAGACCGCTCCAGGGACAATTGATGCTCATTGTAAGTAAAGCTTTGGACGATTGCTTTAATTAAAGGGCTACTGTATGGCTGTGAAAGAAGCGCTTGGCATTCTCTTAATTGAATTCTGATGATTGAGCTTTCTTGCGGCAGATCTCACGTTTCACGGTGATTTTTATTTAAGCCTGGACGGGAGTTTCCTGCTGTCAAGGGAATGAAGTGATCCGGGGAGTTAATTAGTTGATTAATTGCCTTTCTTGCCCATAAAAGGAAGAAAATGTTGCGAATTGTGCGTTTTAGTCGGCAGACTAACATTGAAAATAGAAGGCGTTGTGTGGACGTAGAGTAGATATCGTTGAGGAGGTTGTTTAAAGTGCGCTAGATAAATATTCGATTGCATTACATCGAGCTCGTATGTGTGTGAAATTTCTGGTTATGGTATCACTGGATAGCATTTGAGTTTAAAATCAACCAGGAATACTGTAGGTATGTATTTATGTGTCAATCTTTAATTTATGTTGCTCCTTTTTATTTATATAGGCCTACTGTTTGCAGTAGACAGAGGCACCATAGAACAATACAGTAGTAACAATACAATAATAACAATACAGACTACAGTACAATACAATTTTTGTTAGAATATATACGATACAACTGTAATCTGACAATGCCCCTACAGTTGTTCAGATTTGCACTTTAAAGCCAGGCTATGGAAGCGCTGTGAGCCAAACACAAAGAGTGAAAGATTTACGCTTATAGGCTAGCCTGGAGCAGCATATGGGTTCAGTGAGACTGCTATGAAAATGAGAAGCCAAAGCATACCACATGGTAGAACCAGTCACTGTGGCACCGGAAATGATAAGACAGTTAAAAATATACTTGCTTTGTAGCTCTAAGCATAAGCATTTGCGCTGACAGTGTGTGTAAATTATCCCAGAAGTAAGTTGCTATGCTATAGAAATTTTCGTAATTCCAATTATGATAATAGATTAATGTAGATTTGTGTTCTATAGCAGTTAATGAAAAATACCATTTGATCAGGTTCATTTGAAAACTCTGAACTCCTAATAACAATTGATATTGCAATCATTCAAAGAGAGAAACAGTAATAGCATCCAAAGGTGAAACCAAAAGAACAATTCCTGCCAAAAGTGTGGCCCAATTTCGTATAACTAATTACCAGATGACATTTCCGTAATTGCACATTTCATAAGTTTTTGTTAAACCGATTTAATGCTTTGTTAATGCATTGTTATGCAAAAAATTAAAAACAATTTTTGTAGCAGGTGAACGTGATTTCAGAATTTTTTTCTTTTGCGTGTTTCGTGGACCAGCTTTCAGCCTTGGGCAAGTTCTTGTGGCTCGGAATGGCTCTGATGGTATTCTTGCCAACTGTAGTGGAATATTAACCTCCTGACCTGTTTTACAGAGGCTCTGGGCAAGCCATTGACCCACTTTTGCCTTTGGTATTTGTTTTTTTTTCTAGTGATGTAGCACAAGTCTTGGCAGTTTGTTTGGACAGTTGTGTGAGCACAAACTGATTTTTGTTCTGTGGTATAGTTCAGTGTTTCTGGGGCATCCAGTCACTAAACCTTGGCCAATGATAATAGGAAATTTCTTGGCATACTGTTCTTGTTGTTTTGAATATATATGTTTATGAATATTAATGAGGCTTGAAATGGTGGCATGATTATGAATCATCATTATTGTGTATTCGTCGTCATTATCATCATTATAATCATCATTATCAAAATCATCATCATCATCATCACCATCATCATCATATCTTATTGATCCCAAGTGAAGAATTATAGGCCTACATTTTATAGTTGGCATTCAGTTAAATTATTGCTGTAGAATTTAATGCCATGCAAAGGGCAGCATGCACATAAGAGACAAAAGTCCTGCTTACATGCAAGGGACAAAAGTCCTGCTTACAGGGAAGGTACAAAAGTCTTGCTTACTCAGTGGAAACAAAACAGTCCACCTTTTAAGGATTCGAAACCATGTGCTGATGACTGTTCAATGTGCGTTGTTATTGTTTTCGTGAAAGTGAGTAAGATAGTCAGACGTAAGTAGGCCTATGCTTCTGGGTCGCTGTTGTGAATCTAGGTTTGGGGTGACAGTGTTGACATGACAGTGTTGATCAGTGATGAAATGTCATGCTTTTCAAAGACCCTGGTCTTTTGGTGCAGAGGTAACTTTGAAACTGTCTCAGTGCCCTATTAAACCATAAAGACCTCTGTGTAGAATGCTTAGAATGAATTCTGTACTCTAAGTGCGTGAAATGTTGCCTAGTTAACTGGTAAAGCGTTTGCTGTGTACCACGGAGTTGCGGGAGTTTGACTCTTCCCTAGAGTGGTAATACTAATAGTATATGGTAATTATAGAAAAGTAGTGATTATGGTACATCTGGTAATTGTAGTATGATATTAACTAGAGTAAATATAGTATGGTATAGTATGGTAATCAGAGTAATATTATGGTACTTATGAGGGTGCTCAATAGTGTTGTGGTTAGCGTGCTGGACTGTCAACCGAGAGGTAGGAGTTCAAATCCGCGCTAGGGCAGAAATTTGGTTCGAGATTTCTTCTCCACCTGCGCCCCTAGGCCCTAGCCAATGCAGCTGTAATGAGTACACTGGCCATACACTGTCGGTGTGAAGGTGAGATGGCGAGGGAGAGGACTGACCACCCACCCTCATATGCTGAGGCTAAGAAAATGAAGTTGCTCATACTTCATGCTGATGGCTGCCTCAGGGCTAGCCCAAGGGACTTCTTTTCTTCTATGGAAATATGGTAATTATCGTAAATATAGTAATTATTATAATATTATAGTACTTATGTTAGAAATAGTAATTATGTTTAATAAAGCGATTATAGTAATATTTGAGTGTTTATAATCGAGTAATCTCAGATAAAGAGAGGAAGAGCTTTCTAAGATAATACAGTATAGGAAAAGAGAAACAATCATCTATTGACTTATATTAAGGTAGATTATCAGCTTTTAAATTTATGTAAACACATTCATTTAAGCAAACAAACGTGATAGCACAAAAATAAGCTAATAATGAGAGAATACGGATGTATGGTTAACTATCATAAATGGAGCAGTTGCAAGCTCACCTTTGACCTGAATCTGCCTCGTATATTCTTAATAATTGAGAAACCAGCAGACACTTGGAACATCGGCTATGCATGTCATGTCATGTATATCATATTTGCATTGTTCAGCATAGATATGGCCTTGTTTGGAAAATTTCTGCTATTTTGGATATACAACAAGCCGTAATCTTTGCTGCATGTGTTAGGATTCGTATCATATTGAATGAGCATACGTGTGCATGGAACATGGATATAGTCCATTGGTTAGAGCGTTACCTTGTAATGTGAGGGGTAGAGGTTTGAGCCTCCGCTAAGGAGGTCACTGTGTAGGGACCTTGAGTAAGTCTACCCAACATTGCTCAGTGATGCTCGGTGATGAGAGAGTAGTGCCTAATAAATTGCTTCACTCTACAGAATCGGATTTAGTTACTTCACACATAGTCGTAATAGGTTCTTTAAAATAAATAAATAAGTGGGTAAATAGCTATGTGAATAATTTGAATAAGTAACTGTGACCTATATTATTGAAGCTCTTTCTGTAGCTCCTTCTGAATTCTTACAAGGTACAGTGGAGACCCATTTACAGTGCAAATGGGTCTGCACTGTATTTCCCTATAGCAGGTTATAACATTGCCAGAAATAGACGGATGACTGTAAGGGAACAATCGCGTTGAGCAGTCTGAGCGATTCATTATTTTGGACCAGCATGAGCTCAAGGCAAGATATGCCAACCTAGGAAAACTGCATGGCGTCTGATTAGACAAGGGCCATAGGTATGTGAGTAATGCTGAGGTGGGTCTGGAAATTTAAAGTTGAGCTACTGACGGACTAGGTCAGGACGCAGAGATATAGGCCTTGGTACCTGGAATTTTTTTAGGTTTAAGCAAGACCTGAGCAAAGGCAATGTCTACCAGAGACACATTCGATCACCCATAGCACATTAATTATTACTATTATTAGTATTATTATTACAGTAGTTTTATATAGCGCCCCTTCAAGACAGTCTACTCTGCAGGAGCGCTCCCAGCCCAACCTCGGTCAAACAGGACAGTCATAAGGCTAGAGAAGAACTGAGCAGAGTGTCCTATTGAGGTCAGACGCAGTGCCACCGGAAGCCCAGGTAATGATAAAGGTAGCATGTTCTTAAAATCACCAATGGCCTTTTATCATTAATAATAATAATAATATTATTATTATTATTATTATTATTTTTAAAATTCTTATTATTATTCTTATTATTAACAGATTTATGTGCCAGAGATCAAACATTATTAACTAGAGGCAAATGTTACAACATTGATTTCTAAATATACCATGTACAATTGTACATATATCTCACAGACCTGAAATATCAGAATGACTGTCAGAAAACGAAAATAAAAAACGTTCTATAAATATTTATTAATTGAATACACGTGTATTGCATCCATCCCTCCCAACCTCTGAGCCTTTAGTAAAAACAACCTGTTGTGAACTACCTTCTAATATGTCTCCAACTGCCACATGTCGACCAAAGCCAATATTTCTAATCAATTATTGAATCCATAGTCTGCGTCTATGACTTCAGTGATATACGTCTTTCTGACCTGCTACCAACGTGTATTGTTTTTAAAGTGTACCTTTATTAATGGCAGGGCTTGTTTATTATTACCTGCCATCCAGGTGTTCTTACCGTCCCTGAGTTGTAGTGTTTTTGACGGTGGTAGCGGCGGCTTGTGAGGACTTTGCGGTGTGGAATTTACGGAAGAAAATTTGCGCACAGGTGGTCTGGATGTAATTTTATACAGGTTAGCTGTTGTGGATATCTTCCAATTTATCTCGGATATCGGTTGCATTTGCTACCTTTGGCGCCGTTTCTAATGTGCTATATAGGCTGCCACTGGTTTTGATTAGTGGCTTCAGTGGGGTATGTGTATTTAGCGACTGCTGTGGGAGGTTAATAGGTGGGCATTTAGTACTGACAGTAGGATGTTTAGTAGTTTGACTGGGTTATTCAGTTACTTCAGTGGGTGTGTTTAGTACCTACGGTGTGGTATTTAGTGATTTCGATGGGGTCTGGGGTATTAAGTATATTGCAAAAGGTTATTTGATACTTACACTGGGCTATACCTTCCGTTGGGTACCGTAGATACTCGAATATAACGCCATCCGAATATACCGCGAGGTATACAAATTTGGCAGATTTATGAGTAAAAAGTGCAAGACGCGAATATAACGCGAGGGATAAAATTGCCGAATTTCTCAAGAAATTAGATCGTCAAACTTTGGTTTTGGTGTGTGTTGATTCTAGTTATTTATTAAATCTTATCCAAAATGCACCCATAACCATGTCAAAATGCTGTAATGTTCGATCCCTAACTACCGCAATGCGTTTGCAGGCGGTTAAATAAAACGCACGTTTTACTTACTTTTACTTACATACTACACAATAGATCTTTGCTTATCTAATTTTTTGTTTTTAATGTTATAATATAAAATCTAAACAATTTGACATCAGTTTGATTTATATGTTTGGTTAAATTCTGTATCACAACATGTGAGTGATAATGTAGTTCATCTAGGTACCAAAGACATTAAATATGATTTCCGAAAGTAAGTACTAAGCGGACCATGCGCGATTTACTTAGCCGTTTCAATTAATGTTCAAAACGGTTCAAAGTTTGAGAATTAGTTTTGAAGGTTAAGCTTCCAAAAGTTATAAGTAATGTACTTTACTAAAATCTGACAGAATTATCACTAGCTAAGTAAGCTAAACAGTTAATTAATTTCTTCAGCTACTGCTGGTTCCACCTTGTTATATAGATAACTTTTATAATAAATGACCAGAAGCCATGCAGGATAATCACAATTGTATATATGACTTGACTGGATTAAGTTCTACCATATAATTACAATATAAATTGAAGACATTCAAAAATTTGTAATAGGACAAATTTGATTGGAAGAAGTTGAAGGCGTAAAATATATGCATGGTGCTCTTGTCAACATGATCTGTAGGCCTATGGCCATCCTAGAAAGTACATGTAGCTGGAAACGTCATCCTACTAGAGCCTATGCATACCATAACTAAATTACAACATATCATAAGTGACCCTATAAATACCTACGCATATTTCACAAATTTAATGAGAATTCCCATATTATTGGTCGATTATTAGATTTATTATAGGCCTGATGGCCAAATTACTAGCTGAGGATTTGCTAGTGCTTCTCAATAGACTACTTACTTACTTTCAATAAGAACTGCGGGGAAACAGTCTACCGGAACTATGAGAAGCAGCCTTCCCGCCATGTGTTTACTTTTCAAGCTACAAATGTAGTTGTGAAACCTTCAAATGAAATAATTACTTTATATTTTGTGTAAAAAGTAAAATTTAGAGTTGTCTCAAATATATCGCGAATACCCCAATTGCTGCTACGAAATTTGGAGTAAAAACCTCGCGGTATACTCGCGTATCTACGGTATTCAGAACTTTAATTTAAAGTGCTTAGTACCTCAAGTGGGGTATTTAGTTACATTCATTGGAGTATTTAGTAACAATAATGGGGTGTTTAGTAACTTCCACAGAATATTTGTTGCCTCTTGTGGGATAACTTCAGTTGTTTGTCAAGTACCTTCATTCAGGTATTTAGTGCTTTCTGTTAGGTATTTTTTAGTGTTTTGAGTGGCGGTATTTACTGTCTTGAGTGGGGTATTTAGTAACTTCAGGAGGTTATTTAGTAATTATTTAGTAACTTACAGATAGAAATACATACAGACACAATAATGATAATAAGAATAAGATGATTTGTATAGCGCCATAGCACAGTTGTACACGAATTAAAAAAAATCAATGACAGTCATAGCATTGTTTAAAAAGATAAGTCTGAAGCTGTGATTTAAATGACTCCTGAGATGGTGCATTCTTTACACGGTCTGAAAGACTGTTCTGTACAAATGTACATGCATTCAAACACACATACGTCCATACATAAAGACATACATACATACAGACATGCATAGAGATAGACATACATACATGAATACATACATACAGAATATACATACATACGTACATACATTTCTCTGTGAGCATGTAAAAAAATTTAATGTGTTTGTTTTGCTTTTGTCGTGTTCACCTTTGCGATCGATCGTCTAGAGTCCTTTGGCGATTTCCAGAATGACCCGATTTGTTGAGTCACTCGCTCACTGTGTCGTGTTCAGATCTGGGTTTATTGCTTCTGTTTAGGCGGAATTTGCCTCTGGTCTTCATATCCCCACGGTTTGTAACACGACTGATAGAAGAATGGGGACGGTGTCAGTGGCCTAGATATTGCAGACAGACAGGCAGACGGACAGACAGACAGACGGACAGAGGGACGGACATGCATACGTATATACATTCATACTATGGTCCTACATATTTGGTGGTTTGTTGTTGCCTTGGGATGCTGTCAAATGGATCATAGAATAGTGTGATTATTGTGGCTTTGTTGTTTAGATTGGCTTTGTTAGTCCTGGTGTATGTGCGTGTGTTTGTGTGTGTGTGTGTCTGTGTGTGAGTGTGTTTGGTTCTGACGTTTTATTATCATTACTATTGTTTTTATGAGAACCTGTATTACAAGTACATTAAGCAGCACTGCAATGCATACATGCATGTGTGTATGTATGTATGCTTTTTATATGCAAGTAGTATGTACGTATTTATCTGTGTATGCAATTGCTTATGTATGTGTGCATGTATGTATGTATGTATGTATGCGTGTAAGTATGTGTATTTGTATGTCTACGTATGTATGTATGTTCATATTTTGTATGTGTAAATTTGTAGTTGGATATTTTTTAGCACCTTTTCATTAGCTTCTGTTACATAGTCATGTGTGGAGTCAGATGTCAAAGTGAGTGCGTCATATGATCCGATGGTTTTTGCCAAGTACATTTAGAGTTTCAGGAAGAGAACACAGAAGCACTTGTTAGAAATCCTGCCAGCTGATCGGGATGATATTTTCCCACACACTCCCCTTCGGGTCTCGCTTTTGCTTAATATGGGGCAGCCAAAGACAGGAAACTAGACAGAGAAACAGACGGACGGACAGAGAAGCAGGCATATAGACAAACATATAGACAGAGGCAGACAGACTGAGACATACAAGCAGACAGACAGACACTGACAGTCATACAAACAGTGAGACAGACAAGCAGGCAGGCAGAAACACAGACAGACATATAGACAAACGGATAGACAGACAGAGGCAGACAGACTGAGACATACAAGCAAACAGACAGTCAGACAAACAGAGACAGACGGGCAGACAGACAAGCAGGCAGGCACGCACACAGACAGACGCACCTACACACAGACACACAGACAGAGAGAGGCAAACTGATAGTCGGACAAACTCACTGTTTGTCAGACATACAGGCAGAGAGACAAGCAGGCAGACAGGTAGACAGACAGAGATAAAGTCTGGTGATGCTACCGCATAATGAATCAATAAAACAGAGCCTGGAATCCAATAGCAGTATAGGCCTAGGTCGCATCTGATGCTACGATTGCATATCCTTGTTCTACTCTTTATTTATGACTACTGTGACTTATCCGTCGACTGCTATGTAGCACTTGTGTAGCTATTGGATAGCTAGAGCACTCCGAGAATGCAGCTGCTGGTCAAGGCTAGCAATAGTTGAAGTAATTACTAGTAGAGGCAGACACTAGGAACAATTTATCCAGGATCGTTAGATGTAGTGCGGTCAGCAGGCTTAAGCTGCAATGGTTGGATTACAGATCAAGCACACTACGGAATACCACCATTCATTCATTCACTCATTCATTGATAATGGTATTCTTTCATTGAGGTAGCGCTATATAAAATGCAGTGCTGATATAGTTAAGGTGATGTTGCTGAACTGCAGTTTGATATGCACTATCTGAATGAATGACTGTCTGAATGAATGAACGAATAAAGGATAAATGAAACACTTCGGACAGTCCCCATACTATGTGGCTGATAAGATTACATGTGGGCTGTCGGAATGTTGGAATACAAAGTGCATATTTCATTCATTCATTCATTCGCCTACTGATTTATTAATTAGTTAATTCATTCATTCGTGGATTAAGTGTTCACTCATTCTTGCATTCATTCACTCATGCATTCATTCACTCATTCATTCATGGTTTAATTGTGTTGCTGGTTCATTCATTCTTGGATTAAGTGTTCACTCATTCATCTATTCATCCATTCATTCTTTCATTTGTTCGTTCATTCATTGTGCCATAATATACAAAATGTATCTTGGAAAAACAGACGTTGGATTCATCTGTGGAACAGAGTTCCTACTCAGGTCTAGCATAACCTCCTGGTTATCATCGTTTCTGCTTGCCAGTTCCAGACACTCTGTGTCATTTCTACCCTCATCAGTGTCTGATTTTTCCAGACGTTACTCGAAACAGTGCTAAACCGATTAGTAGCTGCCTCTGTTTTCAAGCGTGGGCGGGGACCCTGCTTAGAATTCCATGTGCAGACGCGACGCGTATTCTGCTATTGTGTGTAGCTATAAGCTATATGGTAGAAATTGTCCGACCGGCTTTCGAAAAATGCGGAGGATATTAGCGATGATCATTTTGTACCGGTTTGATAATTGCTCTTAATTGTCCAGTAATTAAACTACTTGCGATCTGGTTTTGTCCCTATTAGGGTTGTTAATATCGGTTTTTTTGGCAAACCGATTATCGGTTTTAGAAATCCGATTTTAAACCGATTATCGTTTTTTGTAATGGCCTTCATAAAAAATTTAAAATATTATCATACCGAAAACCGATAATCAATACGTACCGTACCATAACGTACATACAGTGTGGGGTTCTACTATTACCTCGTTGTCTGTGGAAGGCTCCCATTTTATATTATAAGAGGCAATAATACGTTGCTCTGGGGTTCTACTATTACCTCGTTGGCTGTGGAAGACTCCGTTTTCTATTATAAGAGGCAATAATACGTCGAGGTGGGGGTTCTACTATTACCTCGTTGGCTGTGGAAGTCTCCGTTTTATATATAAGAGGCAGAATTCGATAATCGTTTTGTCAATAATGAAAACCGATTATCGTTTTCAAAACCGATAATCGGATTTCCGATTATCGTTTAACATCCCTAGTCCCTATCGCTTACTGCAACAATGCAACATGGAATCTTTACCCCGTGGGCGGTCTCTCAGGAGGAGTAGGAGGAAAAGCAGGAGAAGGTGGAGACAAAATAATAATGAACAGTTAATTTCCATGCCTCTGTTTCTAAAGCCTTTGAAGACCATTTTGATTCCATCAAGGTCTTGTATTGTGAGGTTGGGAACGCCTTTGATGAGTTTTGCAACAGGCGCTATATAAATGAGGAATTTGAGATTACAGTTAGCAAGCCCACCTTATGCTGACTGGGTAGATGGTTTGTACCCATTTGGCAAACCCCACTTTGCCTTGATGCCACCTCTTTCCTACTCAGTCATGTCTTACTTTACATTACACTGGCTATCCCTGCCTTACCAACCTTACCCTGCTTGACCTCAGCAGTAGTTACCTTACCCAACCATCATCATGCATCATCAGTTCCTGACCCCAGCCTTTTGACGGCGATGTACGAATAAATGATCTCCATTGTCCTCGTTCATTTGTGAAGTCCAGTGTTATTAAATCCAAGTGATGCTATGTCCTCGTTTATATTGTCTATCCAGCGTAGTTTTGGTCTGCCTTTGTTTCTTCTCCTTCGAAGCTTCCATGTTACCCAACCATAGCAGTTGATAATAATGGAGGAAAACTTCGGACAAACAGCGTGCTAATCTGTGCTTGACCTGGATTCCAACCTGACACAGAATCCGTCCAAGCAATGCAGAGTCTATAGTGGCCTTGACCTCCCTGGATTCTGACCTGGCACAGAAAGGAACCAAAACAACCTGGCTATTGTGGACTTGTTTTTGAAATGTCAGTGCTAACACAGAATATTCTGTGGTGCTAATCAGTAATCACTAAGCTGGTCTCTATGATGATGACGCGGCTTTTGTGTGCGCTGGGAAATTTCCGGAATTACATTTACGCTTACATACTGGTTAGTATGTAACTGTAAGTCTCAGAACAGGAGCAGTAAGTTTTTACTAATATATTATACATACATGTATATAATATGCATGTGTACGAGCTGATGCATGCATGCATACAATTTGGACAAACAGTGTACTAATATGTCACACACACATATGTACATACATGCATGCATACATATACATACATACATGCGTACAAACAGATACATGCATACATTATATATTTGTCTAGGCCTTTACGTCTATATATACATATATTTAATTATGTATGTATTTATGTTTTCATGTATCTATATATGTATGTGTGATTGTGTGTGTATATGTTTGTATGTATGCATGCATTTATGCTTGCATGTGTATATCTATGTATGTGTATGTATGTGTGCATGCATGTTTATAGTTGCCTAGGCCTATAGGCACATGCACATGTATGTACATTTGTGCATACATTGTTGTGCAGAACCCTTGTGAATGCAGTTGTTAGAAGGACAATTGATAATAGAAGATAATAGAAGGTTATCTATTGTTGCCGTTGAGAGAGGGAGGGAGGGAGGGGAGGGGAGGGGGTTGTGGCTATTAATAGCTGCCCTCGCACAAACACTGTTGCCCAACTTAACAGTTTCTTATCACCTGAGGAAATTATTCGAATATGGGTCAAGAGACAGAAGGCAGAGGTAGTAGGTTAGTGACTGGTCTTCTGCGGGATATAATAGACGTACTGCAGTCAGTTATTTAATATAGTTAGTTATATGCATATGTATATGCATATGTATATGTATGCTAATTATTATTAATATGCATATGTATGCTCATTAATATTAAACCGATAGAGTAACTGTAGGCTACTACTCCGATTCAGTGTCCGCGCTGTAGTCCGGAGCGCCTCTGAGTAGAAATCTGGAAGGGGCGCTATAACAAGTGCTCATACATACATACATACTGCACAGTCAGTTGTTTAATATAGTTAGTTATATGCATTTGTATTTGCATATTGATATGCATATGTGTGCTCATTAATATTAATGAAATTGGTTTTTTGTAATCACCCATTTATATAGCACCATTTCAAGCGAGAGTGGTCCGAAGCGCTCATGTGGTAATTGGTGAGTTGGGAAGGGTTGAATAGGTCTAATTGAGTGGAGTAGACTTAATTACATGGAGACTGATGGAGTAGGCCTCATTGTGTGGAGTACTAGAAGAGTAGAAGTAGGCATAATTAACTCAATTTAACTGGGTAGGCATAATTATCTGTAGTTGGCCTAATTGTGTGGGGTAGGCCTAGTTGAGTGGACTAGGCTTAATTACATGGAGTAGGCTTAATTGTGTGCGGAGTAGGCCTAATTGAATGGGAGAGGAGGAATACTAGTTATGAAGAAGAGGAAGCTTTGGATAGAGTCTGTCACATGTCACCTTTTCTTCTGAAAACCAACATCTGCTAATTGAGGATGAAACGTTTTGGGAACTGGAAACTAATCCTAAAGTAGCTCTCTGTCTCTCTGTCTCTCTCTGTGTCTCTCCATGTTCCTATCTCTCTTTCTGTCGTTCTCTGTGTCTCTGTCTCTAAATGTGTCTGTCTCTCTCTGTCTTGACTGCTCGCTCTTAGTCACCACGCTTATTGATTGAACAGCAACGGCCTTTATAATTGACGCTGACAGAAGTGATGTCTGGAAAGTGCAGAATAGATTTCACCCATCATCGTCATTATTATCGTCGTCGTCGTCATCATCATAGCCACCTTCATCATAGTCATCATCATCATAATGTCCACCAATCATGTCATCATTCATCCTCGTGATCATCCGTAAACATCGTCGCCGTCATCAGACTGGCAGGCAGACACAGACACACAGTGTTTAATCTACTCCCCTTGCTGTCGGGGGGGATCTAGGGTTCTGGAAGGGGTATCCAACATATTTGAAAAGTTGACGACCGGGGGTAGTCACGAGTATTTTCAACCTACAATTTTCCCTTGCACGGGGGGGGGGATGATAAATCCTGGGGAATTACCCCTCAATGTCACACTTTCTGTACAAAATTTCATCTCTTTACTTTTTCCGGGGAAAACTCGATCCTGGGGGGACTTTCCCCCGAGAGACGTCTAGATTAAACACTGAGAGACACACACACTGATAGACAGACAGACTAGCAGAGAGACAGAGACACACACAGAGAGATAGACAGACAGAGACACACCGACACACACAGCTTGACAGAGACAGTCAGGCAGAGACATAGGCAGACAGACAGACATAGGCAGACAGACAGACATAGGCATACAGACAGACAGACCTGTTACTAATTAATAAAGACCTTAACGAACTTGAAATGCGAGTAGACTCCCTGCTGCGTCGTCGCCAATGTTTTTCTTTTTAGCTTTGCATCCAAGTCTTCTTGTTTTATTAAAGTCGTCGTCGTTTTTCTTTATGAGATTAAAAATTCAGAGACTGCATTTGAATGAAGGGACTGCCATTTGATACTTCTAGCGTCAGCGAGTCTCACCAACTAATGGACGACCAGCCGAGACAGTCAGTTTTAATGGGCCCACCATAGCGTACCCGTTTTGTGCCACTGGGGGTAAATGTTGGCCTGAGGCGGACCCATGGCAGTGTGGGAATCCAAGGAACCTGGATATGTCGGCGATGACACAGACTCTGCCGATATGAGAAACCCTGCTGGCAGTTCATATGAGGGAATTGTTCGATTTCAGTATGAGCTAAAGTAAACGCATTCGCACTTGTACTCGTCGAGTTTGGAGGTGTAGGCCTATCTAGGCCTGTGGTGTTGACGTAGTCGTAATATCCAATCTCCATACTTCTAAAGTGCCAATCGAAAGCCAAACGTTTTTACTATTTACCCGATGCTATATATTATTCAGCTGCATTGCCAAACGAACATTGAGAACTGCTCAAAATTATTTTTGCCGACGACAACAGCCTTTGTTGCCATAAGATGTCATTAAACTCTGGATCCATTCATCCAATGGACAATTTTAATCAGCCATAGCTTACCGGCATTAATTTTTTAAATGATGATTATGACGAGTTCTCTGCCCGAAGGCAGGTCCATTGGCTTATGCCACCAGGGGATGAGATGAGTGAGGACACAGGACTTTTTCTAAGGAATTTTTAGAACTGCACAACCCCTTCTGTCTTTTTCAAAAAGCCATGGTAGATTATTCCCAATGGGATGACAATGACCTTTTTTAGTTATTTTTAACTGCACAAAAATGCTTTTACAGCTGCACAAGTGCACATATTAGTTTAGAACTGCACTTTGTGTGTAGAACTGCACACTAAAAAAAAGCCCTGAGTGAGATGGTTTCCTGTTTAACCTTCTCCTCACAGACAATTGTGGTTGAGCAACTTGTCCAGGGTTGCTATGCAATGGCTTGAGGTAGATTCGAACCTGCGACCCTCCAGTTACAAGGCACAGAACATACCGCTACACCACCGCGTAATTACCGAGCCCAAAACTGAGCTGTATTATGCAAAAATTAATTTCTGACTACGTCATGAGTTCGATCTTCTCCACTGAGGGGGTCTCTGCATTGTTTGTTTGTTTGTTTGTTTGTTTGTTTGTTTCAGCCTTTATACCTTTGTTGTTCTGTCTTTTATTTACACCTTTCCATTGTTTCTCTTTCGCAGACGTTTCCGAAATAGGACGAAGCTTCCGCGATGGAACGAAAATCCAAGACTGTATTCATGGCGATCCTTGGCGTTGCCATAGTGATAACCGCTGTCGCAGACAACGCACAACATAGCACTGTCCCCGAGTTGGACAACGGTGACGACGTCTCGAACGGTAGTGACCATGGCAACCACAGTGACCATGGCAACGGTAGTCATGACTCCCATCACGAACACCATGGGATACACGTTGCCAGCATCAAGTTTGAATATGTGAAGCAGCCGTTAATCGTCTCCTTGTTCATGATCGCTGTCGTCTTATGTAAACTAGGTCAGTACTAAATTCAGTGGCGCTATTATTGGAGAGCGGTTTAGGCGATGGTATAACACTCCAGCGTGAAGAGCAGAATCAATCAATCAATCAATCAATCAATATTCGTTTATTCTGAATAACCAAGTTGTCACAGACGCAACTTGTTACAATGAAAGCTGATTCTTTGTTTTACAAGGATTCGAGTACGTTTGCAGTCGGAGTTTGGATTAGGTGCCAATTTAGATTAATTAATAAGCATTCCGATACTGGACTCTAGAGACAAAGTTTAAGAAGATCAGCACAGGCAAGGGATCGATTCCCGCTACCCTCCCAAAGGTCCACTCGGCCTTCCTTTCGATAGGTGGCATTGGTAAAATGAGCAGAAGACGTGATGGGTGCCTTGCATGGTTGCCATGCAGTTAAATTCGACTCCTTTAATAACTTGTAATATGTGTGATTTTAGAATATTTTACTGTCTTGATCAGCTCAATGAATGATGTATGCTTATTAGCAAAATGCAGATAGCAATTGGTCAGTTAAAGAATATTCTTATCTTAGATACATATATGCACAATATTGTACACAATTATGAACATTGCACTGTCACACACACTCGCACAACAGAAAAAAAACAAGAAAAACTATTTTTCAGTTGTGGTGGAATTAATAGTTGCTCTTTATTTTTTTATTTTTTATATAGATTTATTTTGATTTATTTCGATTTATTACCGTACTTAGAACTATCATTTTTTAAGGTGTTTGGTCATGTATCAAAGCCTTCTGAATGGAAGTAATTTCTCGAGAGTGGTTTTCTGTTATGGGAGGAGGAGGCTCTCTATGAATTATGAAATGATTAAGTGCTTGTTTGTGTTCTTCTAGGATTCCACCATGCCAACTTCCTCTCCAGTTGGATGCCGGAGTCATGGTAGGAATGCTTTTCCATCGCTCCGCTTCTATGGAATAGCAAAACAAAGGCTGTGGAAAAAAATCAATCTACAATAGATGTCTGTCTGTCTGCCTGCCTTCCTGATTGTCTCTCTGCCTGCCTTTCTGTCTCTATGTGTCTGTCTGCCTGCTTGTCTGCCTGCCTGTCTATCTCTACCTGTCTGCCTGCCTTCCTGCTTGTCTGTCTGCCTGCCTGTTTATCTCTACCTGTCCATCTGTATGCCTTCCTGCTTGTCTCTCTGCATGCCTGTCTATCTCTACCTGTCTGTATATCTCTACCTGTCTGTATATCTCTACCTGTCTGTCTGTCTCCCTTCCTGCTTTTGTCTCTGCCTGCCTTTCTGTCTCTGTCTGTCTGCCTTCCTGCTTGTCTGTCTGCCTGCCTGTTTATCTCTACCTGCCCATCTGTATGCCTTCCTGCTTGTCTCTCTACGTGCCTGTCTATCTCTACCTGTCTGTCTGTCTGCCTTCCTGCCTGTGTGTCTCTCTGCTTGCTTATCTCTCATGTAGTTTCACATAATAAGCGGTAAATGTCTGAAATAAATGAATAGTGTTTCTATAATGAACAATGTCAAAAATTCTCAAAGCCACACTCTTTCCTGAGCACTGCCAGCAGACATTTGCTATTAAGGGTGTAGCTGAAAGGCTATTTTGAGACATGGCTGGCAGTGAGATTGTTATAATCGGAAGTAATGCTGTATTGAAGCCAACCATATGCCGTTGATAAATGACGGTGGTTGGTGGTTATCAGTGGAATAAAATACTGGAGACAAATGGGGTTGTTGATGAGTAAATGCTTTCGGGTGTACCGTAGTTGAAAGGGTTGCTTGGGTTGGCTGGTGAATGGCGAGGAGCTACTTCCTTAGTTATAGGACCAAGGCTGGTGTAGCAGAGGCTGCTTCATAGGAAGCTGGTAGTTAGTAGTAGTAGTTTCAGTTTAACGACACTGTGTGATAACAAAGATCATTAGCGACGCCCTCCTCCTTTATCCAGGCTTTGGACTGGCACTGCCAGAGTACGAGCAGTGGCGGAGTTGCTGGTAGTTAGAGTCTCGTACTGTCAGATGATTGGACGTTGATGGTCAGTGGGAAGATGGGATGGCGAGGGATAGGACTGGCCATTTCTGTTATGTGTGTGCTGAGGTCAAGCAAAATGGAGTCGCTAACACTTCGTACCCAATACCCATTGGTGCCTGTCGGGGCATTGGGTACTTCATCATCGTCGTCATCATCATCTTCGCCAGAATCGTCATCAACGTCGTTGTCGTCATCATCATAATTTTCACCATAATCATCGTCGTCGTCATCATCATCATTATAATCATCATCGTCATCATCATCTTATTCACCATCATCATCATCGTCATCATCATCCTTGTTTATTACTATTATTATGATGATTATTATTTGGTTAGACTTGCCATTTCGAATATGCCAGACTTTTAATGACCCAATATAACATCTTGCAGTGCTCCTCTCTGCTAATGATCCAAATCCTGGTAGCAGGCTCTAATGTGTGTGTGTGTGTGTGTGTGTGTGTGTATGTGCGCGTATGGGTGTATGTGTGTATGTAGACATGAGACTCGCCAATAGGTTGGCCTGATGACCTAATAACCAAGTCTTTCGTTGATTCATTAAATTATTCCTCTGTGGCCTGTAACCCTTTTAAACCAAAGTATGTTACTTGTTGCGTTATGACAGCAAGAAAGCTCGAATAAACGTATATACATAACATAATATCTATTTAGTTTGCATGCATATTGTGTACACATGTGTATATGTACATTTGTGCTTGTATATATATATATATATATATATGGATATTTATGGGTATGCAAGCGTCAGCAGTGGCCTCTGACGGTTTTGTGCTACAGGCAAGGACAAATATGCGACCCCTTACTCATAAATGCTGATCAGTCATTTATTTTAAATCGTTTTCAGTGTTCTAAGAGAAAAAATTGTTCAGTTCATTTTGAAGTATTTTGCCGGAATTTGACGCCCCTTGAAAAGTGCCGCTCTAGGCAGCCGCGTTGATCGCCTAAACCTAAATCCGGCACTGGCAAGCGTATGCATAGTAGTTATGTGAGTGGAAGCGTGAGTGTGTGTGTGTCTCGGTGTGTCTCTGTGTGTTTGTGTGTATGTGTCTACTGTCCATAATCTCTCTGTTAAGAGGCATAATAATACATAGCATAATTTAACTGTATACGTCACAAAAGTGCTGCCTGTGTTTCTCTAAGTGGTGTTTAAGGTCATCCGGTTCATCAGTAGAGCAATCAAAAACATCTCTGAGATAACTAGAACAGTCATCTCTGACACACGCACGTGCATCAGGACGACATTTATATAGCACCTGGTTAGAGCATCTGTCTTATGCAGCCCTCCTTTGGAACACATCACAGATAACCACCTGTATCGATATATCGTTATCCACATCATCATCGTTTATGCTTTTGGTCTTAAATACTTATCCATATACATATGCAAGTACATCTATATATACACAAATACATATATTTGTATACATATACATAAAGTATATATATATATATATAGTATACACAAATACTTATGCATATATTGATGATTGCTGATTGGTGAAGCGCCCTTGTAACAGTGCATGTTGTGTTACGGCGCTGTAGAAATTGTCAGTTTCATCATCATTATCATCATCATCACAATCACCATCATCATATTCAATAAACATGTACTTATACATATTCATATACACATCTGCCGATGTTAGGAACCTGTTCTATGCATTCATATCCGTCCATATGTTCTGAGACGGTTTCTATTGAATCCCAGCGTTTGGTATAAATGAGACCAGCAGGAGGTCGTCCGAATTGCCATTTACTTTGAACCTCCTGATGCCACCAACACATAGCCTATTGCCTCATGATAGAGGCAATCACGCGCTAACAGCTTGCCCTTAATATTCCCCCGGCATCCAATGAGGAAGAGTAATTAACAAGATAGAAACATACACACACACACACACACGCGCGCGCACGCTCACGCGCGCACACACACACACACACACACATAGGGAGATGCATACATGCAACCATACACTCAGCACTACAAACCAATCTGAATGCACTTCGTAAAAAAATATTTTTTAAACATATCCAGCCTGTCAGTTAATTTTTAACAAAGCTTACATTTTTATCTATTTAAACACAGTGTTTAATTTTTAAGCAAAAGTTTAATAACTTTGAACCAAAAATCAGTGTATTTGTTATAGGGATGTTAAACGAAATTCGGAAATCCGAATTTTGGTTTTGAAAACGAAATTCGGTTTTTATTATTGACAAAACGAAATTCGAATTTAAAAAAAATCATTTTTGTAGTGAAAATTTCAAGAAATGCCAGAAAGAATTAATTCATGCATTTCTTTAGTGTTTACGATTGTTTTCATCGAATATAGCCGGCAGATAAGAAGGTGTTTATTTAACGTACGTTACGGTACCTAATATATAAAATAACTTGCGTTATATAATAATATATTAAATTTTCTATGAAGGCCAATAAAAAACGAAATTCTGTTTAAAATCGGATTTCTAGAACCGAAATTCGGATTGCCAAAAAAACCGATGTTAACAACCCTAATTTGTTATCAGATTTTTATACGCATCAGTTTCACTTGAGTTTGTTGTGAGATATATTTCACAATTTGCATTTAATTTGAAGCATGAATGATTTTCTTTCAACAAATTGATCTTCTGGATGTTGACCTGACTATGGCTTGGCCTTTGGTGTGCCATCGGTTGATGCCTTGTGCATTAGACACTGGCGCAATAGAAGTTGCTAATTGATAAGGGGCCATGTGCAACTGCATAATATTGGTTTAGTAAATGGGATTACAAATTTCATATCATTTCCCATTCATGACTAATAGCGGTGCCTTTGATCTGCCATAATAATAATAATATTAATAATAACAATGTGGCGTTGTATGAAAATCGGGCTGAGGGACTAAGGGACCCTCCAGTGTCCAAAAGTGACCCCTCGCACCCCTCCGCAAATAAAATGATCCCATTGACGTAGTGGCCGAGCAGTGGATGCGTGGGCTTATCAGCCTTGGTCTCTCAAGGCTGTCACGTGAAGTTGACAGAGAATGTTGATGACCACGATCTTAGATAAAAGAGAGCCTCCTCCTTCCATAAATCCAATTAACACACACACGCACACACACAGACACACACACACACGCACACACACATGCACACACACACACACAGACACACACATACATACATACATACATACATACATACATACATACACACACACAGGCACACACACACATACATGCATACACACACACACAGACGTACACATAAACACGCATACATACACACAAGCAATTATTATTGTTTATTATTATTATTACTCTAATAATAATTATTATGATAATGAAAATTGTTTATTTTTTACAGTATGCTCATTATACTTGGTACAGTTGTCGGCGGCATCCTACAGTGAGTATTAATTGTTTAATTATTAATTGTTAAATTATTAATTACTGTTGCATACTTTGGACCTCTTGCGTAGCACCGACTTGAAGGTCAAGATCTGTAAATTAGGTCATGTCGGAGCAGGAGCCCAGAGCTTATACATATAATTAGGTCAGTTAATAGCAGGCACAGAGAGAGCTTATAATTAGGTCAGGTCAGAGCAGGAACAGAGAGAGCTTATAATTAGGTCAGTTCTTAGCAGCGATAATTAGGTCAGGTCAGAGCAAGAGTGGAGAGCATATTATTAGGTCAGGTCAGAGCAGTAGCCCAAGTCTCTCCCACAAGCACACATTTGTGTAAATGCTATGGAGCAGAGCTAGTGTTGTTTTCGTTAACGATAACTAAAACGAAAACCTTCGTTAACGAAAACAAAAGGTTTTAGTTAACTAAAATTAAAACTAAAACGAAAACTAGAGGAAAAACGATAACGAAATAATAACTAAAACTAAGCCAGTCGAAACTAATAATAACTAAAACACATAACGAAAACCTAAACGAAAACACATAACGAAAACCTAGCGTATAGGATATTCAACGTTTTTGGATATACGCGTTTTATAATCAGCACTTCGTTCGGTAATCTTCCGATCTTTGGAGTTTTATAATATGTCCGAACTAAATTTAGGTGGTAGACCTAAAACTAGTGGTGTATGGGACCGTTTTAAGTATCGATTAGAAACAGATTGTAGCGTGTGAATCTTTTTGGTGCTAAAAGATGTATGCGGGAAAAATATTGCCAGATTCGGCGAAATAACTAAAACTAATAATAACTAAAACCCCTAGCATGTAAAACTAATAATAACTAAAACTAAAACTTGGCGAAATAACTAAAACTAATAATAATTAAAACACCTAGCATGTAAAACTAATAATAACTAAAACTAAAACTCAAGGCAAAACTAAAACAACACTAAGCAGAGCATATTAAGAAGAGCCAGTTAAAAGCAGCAGAGTGGCAGAAGTGCTTCCAAGTGTTTCCTCAGACTGCTGTGGAATGTTCCAACTGGGCGGTTGGTTGGTTGTTCTCTTAGGCTGATGCCCCATAACTCCTTCAGACTTGAAACTCTGCTTCTTCTAAGACACTGCTCATTACATCATAAACAACACGGTCTGCAATCTGTTTGCAACAAAAGTCACTCCCAGTTTTGTCTTTCAGTTCCTCCCAATAATCCCTTCCCCTACTCTTCCTGCTTCTCCCCTGCTTCTCTCTTGCTCCTCTGCCCTCCTCCTACTCCTTCTGCTACTCTTCATCCTCCCTTCCTCTCCTCTGCCTCTCATCCTCCTAGAGCTCTCTCATGCTCCTGTTCCACTCTGCTCCTCAATATCATTATCCTCCCCTTCCTCTTTTTCCTACTACTTTGCTGCTCATCTTCCTCTCATGCTTTTCCTTATATTCTCCTCCCTATCTTCATTCTCCTCCCTGCCTTCATTCTCCTCCCTATCTTCATTCTCCTCCCTATCTTCATTCTCCTCCCTGTATCTTCATCATCCTCCTCCTCCTGTTCCTGCTATGTCCTTTTAAACATGTATGGCTAGTGTGCGTGCATGTATGTGTTGGGCTGATGTGTATCTGATGTGGGGCAATGTTTGTTTAATTAAAGAAGCTGTTCCATTTCCAATGTGGTTCCTATTCCCATCTAGGATATAATTATTGTTATTACGGTCGAGGTATTAATTAATTATTGCACGCTTTATGCCTACGTTAACATTTATTCTGTCCACGTATCTCTCTCTGTTCGTCTGGTTGTATGTGTCTCTTGCTCTGTCGTTATCTCTGTATGTCTCTCTCCGTCTGTGTCAGTATCTGCCAGTCTGCAGTTGTTCTTGTCTCTGTGTATAGATGGGTGTCTTTCTAACTATCTGTCTATATGTTGCTGTCTGTATCTTTGTATGTATGTGTCTATATCTGTCAGTCAGTCTGCATTCTGTTCATGTCTGTCTGCTTGTGTCAGTGTTTGTCTTTCTATCTGTTTGTCTGTCTCGGTGTGTCCGTGTGTCTTTCAATCGGTACCTGGATGTTGACCTGGTTCCGTATACTATTACACAGGTATAGTATGGCCTGCACAGCGTTGTCTATCCACTGCAGTGTGTCCTACAGCCAAGCAAGTTTTCTTCATTATCTAAGCCAATGGTATCAAAAAGCCCGCGAGCCATTTCGAACCCACCGATGGTTTTTTTGTCTGCGTGGCCGTGCCTAAAGATTGTCTTCAAATGCTCTTGTATTGATGTAGTAATATTGTGAGGTACTTTAAAAGGCACTATATTAAGAATCTAGATACATACATGCATACATACATTGAATGAATTGGTGCTATGTAAATGGTGTGTTACATTACGTTTCAATGCCTCTGTATGAATTATTATGATATGTTACACTACATTTAAGAACCACTGGGTTTATGTAACATTTTCATTGCTGCTGTACAAATGATGTGTTTCCTTATTTTTTCAGTGCTGCTAAAGTGGATACGAGTGACTTCTACTACATTCACCCGGATTCATTCTTCCTCTTTCTTCTGCCACCGTAAGAACTTGTCTCTCGCTTTCGTGTTAATTTCCGGCAGTGTTAATTTGCGTTGATATACTGTTAGTGAAATTTATGTGATGGAAACTTTTTAGCTGAATTAATGAACGAATGAATTAGCAACTAAATGAATGAACGAATGAATGAATGAACGAATGAATGAATGAACGAATGAATGAATGAGCGACTAAGTGAAGAAGAAGAAGAAATATTCTTTATTGAAACCAATTGCATACTGCACTTTGGTGTATAAAAACTCAAACATATCAATAACATTAAAGATGATTTTAGCCATACAGTTCGTCATTATGACCCATATTATGGGCCCCAAATAGATTATCTAACCCTTTACCCATTAAACAAAATTTATTCCTAGGACTTCTTTATGAATGAATGAATGAACGAGTGAATGAATGATTGAATAAATGAATGAATTGGACCATCCTTGTGTAACAATCTCCCACTGCATTTGCCTATAGGCTATTGTTGCCTTTGAGTCTGTGCAGCAGACATTTGTCCATTGATTTACAACGCTCTTTATTCCATATCTTGTTAGATAGTCACGGCCGCAGCGCTTTTGTGAGCTACTTCAAAATTCCATATTATTAAGTGCCCTGATAATACATACATACAATACATACTGATATCATACAGTGCATCATATTTCAATTAAAGCGACTTTCATGGTGACTTCCTTGCCAAACATTACAATACAATTACAACAGTAATTTGCTAATTGTCTCCTTACATAGACCAGAAGTGCATAATTTATATATTTTACTCATATATATATATATATTATATATATAATATATATATATATATATGGAGCTGGGCAAACATTAATTACCATCAACAGAATGGGCAAATATTGGGGCAGGCCCTGTGTCCGCCTGGTATCATGGTTTATGGTTGTGACACAAACTTGTATCTGGCTGTTAGTTTATATTATATGCTGTATATATATATATATATATATATATATATATATATATATATATATATATATATATATATATATATATATATATATATATATATATATACAGAGGATTCAAATATGTAGGATTATTATTATGACAAGAGGCACTCGATGCTATTAATTGTATGAACGATGAAGTGTTGGCTTCAATTCTTAGCCTCATGAGCCTACGAGGGCGGATGGCCAGCCCTCCACCCACCCTCGCTGCCTGATCCTTCTTCACGCGCTATCTCCGGACAACCCATCTGACGTGACGCAACGCTCACGAATGATTAGGTGTCACGTGTTTAGCTTTTGAGTAGCGCTATAGGCCTATAGACGCTCAGGCCTAGCTCCCAAATACCTCTGTTGCCTTGTTCGCCGGCCTATCTCCGCCACCTCTCACCGTCCGCTTCGCTCACTTGATCGCCTTGACCTTCTTGTCCCACGAGCGAGGACTACTATGGCTAAATCTCGAGCTTTTGCCTTCATTGGCCCTTCGCTATGGAACCAACTCCCTTCATCAACTCGTTCTTTGATACTAGCTGGTGGTCCTGTTGCTTCTTTTCGCTGTCTTAAGACCGCTCTTTTCGCTCGGAGTCTTTCGCACTGGGTCTGGGAGCCCCTCTGATTGGTGTTCACTGTGAGAGGCGCTTTATAAATTTATAAATACAAAACAAAATACAATACAATATAGATATTTGGAATTTACGATTACGGTTTTGATCTTTTCACCATCATAACTCGGAGCGTTAGCATTTGTGTTGACGGTTTTGTAAGGCATCCTAGAAGTAGTTTGCTACCGTTGAATGCTGTAATTAATTGTCGTAATTAATTGTCGTAATTACTATGACAATAAGCGAACTTGCTGAGTGATTTTCTTGCCTTAATTATACATCTGACCTTTACTACCTAATCATACCTTACCGTCTTATTTTACCTCATTGTGCCCACCTTATCGAAGAGGTCCTTGTGAATGCCAAAGATATTGCGGATGAGAAATGAGACTGTTATCAGTGAAGAGATGGAGAGGGAAGAGGGATCTACTACTCCACACTTGGGACTACCTGGCATCGGATGATTGGAAATGCTACACTTCCTCAGTCCCACCCACCCACTCCACCCACCAACTTCACTCACCGTGCCTCTATAATTAATTTTTTGCTCCGGAAGTGCAAGAGGAGATGGAGGAAAAAGACGAGGAGGAGGAGATGGAAGGGGAGGAAGAGAAATGGAAGAGGAGGAGAAGAAGAAGATGGAAGAGGAGGAGAAGATGGTAGAGAAGGAGGAGATGGAAGAGGAGGAGAAGGAGGAGATGGAAGAGGAGGAGAAAATGGAAGAGGAGAAAGAGAAGATGGACGAGGAGAAGAAGGAGAAGATATTAGAGAAGGAGAAGATGGAAGAGGTGGAGAAGAAAATGGAAGATGAGGTGGAGATGATGGAAGAGGAGAAAGAGAAGATGGACGAGGAGAAGAAGGAGAAGTTGAAAGAGGAGGAGGAGGAGGAGGAGATGGAAGTGGAGGAGGAGGAGAAGATGGAAGAGGAGGAGATGGAAGAGGATGGGGAGATGGAAGAGGAGGAGGAGATGGAAGAGGAGTAGGAGGAGGCTATGAAAATGAAGTTGGTAACAGTTCCTGCCAATGGCTGGTCCTGGCGAAGTGCTTAAGGGGTTTTTCTTTTTCTTTTAGATGTATTCTGGAGGCTGCCTATGGCTTACACGACCCAGTGTTCTTTGAGAATCTGGGAACCATAATCTTCTATGCGGTCATTGTGAGTGTTGCGTCACTTTCACACACTAATAGTCGACATCTAACTGCCTAAAGAAATCATTTATTCTTAGTGTAGAATTGACGAGGTTTTTGAACATAATGGAAAGTACTCTGATCATACTTATATAATTGCAATTATGCTTGAATACTTGCATACATTTATACACAAACTTTCTACATATGCATAAAATATTCATAGAGATGTAGATACCTAAATACATATATATATATTTATACATCCATAAATATGTACATGCGTGCCTATATGATTAAATACATGTGCATAAGTTAATTATGTACATATATGTACATATGTTACATACATACAACTTACATACATACATGCATTCATGCATCAATATATACGCAAAACTTATTGTTAGGATGTAATACTTTTTAAACTGTGTTTATCAGATGTCTGTACTCCAAAGTGTGATTAGCAATTGGTTAAGAAAGACTTTACATACTTACTTACATATGCACATAGGCTACATGCATGTATAATTGTATATACAGTATGCACACATCAGTACGTATTTATGCACAATTCGTATATATGAAATTTTTCTACTTGCTTTTTCATTGTTGACCATGTCTGTTATGAATGAGAATGAACTTGCTGTTACGTAATGACATTCACGAACTTAGTGATAAGAAACTCTATAGTTTTGTTGGTGGGCACCGACATTTAACCTTTTGTTTGTCCTATTTTTTCCCAGGGTACCATCCTCAACTGCTTCATCATAGGTTAGAAATCTTCTTGATCTTTATCAGATTAAAAATTGATGGTCTCCAATTTTAAATTCATGTGACATGTTGAAAAATTTACACTGAACATTTTAATTAAAATTTCGTACAAATTGTTTAATTATATCGGGCAATTGTCAGAAGTGTTTACGAATCTTATGTATTTTGAATTGTCTGATAAATAAAGGTATTTTATGCAATCTTGCTCTTCGATCTCAAACAAGTGCATGACGAAAGATTGAATAGAGAGTTGAATGAGGTTTGAAATTCTGTTCTGAGGATCAGATAAGAGAGAGGGAGACAGAGACAGACAGACAGACAGACAGACAGAAAGACAGACAGACAGACAGACAGACAGAGATTTCATGGTGTATGGATGCAACACAAAAGAATTGCAATTATGCGAATGTTTGTCCTGATCAATTATTAATTATTGTTGCAGTTTGCAGTTTTTATGTACTCCATGCCTTCTGATTCCACCTCTTCCCCTCACCTCTCTTGCCGCCTCTGTTCTAAACCATCCACTGTAGCTGAGTGACTGTCTACCTGGCCCTTGGATATTCGTTTAAATTTGTTTGCCTATCGAATTTGTTTTGGCTGAGCGTCCATGAATAAGCTGCAAGTTTGCTTTTGGGTGCTGTAGAAATTTCGAGATAATGGTTAGAGATTGGCTGAATGTATGATGACAATGAATTAAAGAAACACAATGGATATCATCGAAGCTTTTGTGGCCAACTGAATGATGTGCCCCGCCCCTTAACTCAGACTGGTGCTGTAGTTGGATTTCTCTTATAGTACACCCTTTGGTCCTCACTTCAACTACTCGCTTTTACGAATATCCTTTGCAGTATGGCTTATGCTGCTCCTTTACTTTGCACAGATGTCCTGACATGCTATGTATATTTGCAGTTACAATTACCGTTACAATTATAATTGCCATTACAATTACCATTATAATTACAATTACCATTGCAGTTACAGTTACCTTTACAATTACCATTGCATTACAATTACCATTACAATTACCATTTAAATTACCATTATAATTCCCATTTAAATTACCATTGCAATTACAGTTACCATTACAATTGCAATTACAATGCTGTAGGTAATTGTCTTTGGTTGTGTGGTCTTAGGTCCTACATTGTATGGTCTTGGTGCCTGTGGTGCAATGGGAACGCTCTACATGCCGCTGCCACTGATCGAGTGTTTGGTCTTCTCAGCACTGATCGTGGCTGTCGATCCGGTGGCCGTAAGTTGATCATCGCACGATCATAACCAATCCAATACAACAGCGTGTTTCTCACAAGTGTTGTGCCTACACCGTTAGTTATTTGAAGCATATAACGCTGTCAATCGGGAATAGTCAATATGTTGCTGAATATTTATATAACGTTTTTTAAGGACCTCTCAGAAGCAATGCGATGTGTAAAGAGTGTAAAAGTGTAAAGCGTGTAAAAGTGTAAATTGTGTAAAGAGTGTCAGAGTGTAAAATGTGTAAAGAGTGTAATATGTGTAACGCCGGTGTCTTGGAAGATCTGTCCACGAGGGTAGAGAGGCACCCAGCAGCGGTGTATAGGCAATTTGAAGACAATGAGAAGTGGAGAACTTATATTGTTTGCAGGGGTAAGGAGAAGGAGGAGGAGGAGGAGGAGGAGGAGCAGTCCCTTAAGCTAGCCCTGATGCAGCTATGAAGTGTTAGCGACTTTATTTTCTTAGCCTCGGCATGTGAGGGCGGGTGGCCAATGTGAAATACGGGATACTTCTGATAAACCAAATGGAGGTCATTCCACAAAGAAGTCTCCCCAGATTTGACTGTCTTTGGGCGGTTTTTGTTGCCACGGACACAGCTGTTGTTACCATGTGGAAGTGTTTGATGTGAGTGTGGGTTTAATAACAATGCCAATGATAACAATAGTGTAACGATGCTATTGTTTGCTTCTCTTGTTGTGAGCTTTACCTGAAGCTTCATTTTCTCTGTTGCAGGTTTTAGCAATATTTCAGGAAATCGGTGTCAATAGCGTCCTCTATTTTCTCGTTTTTGGCGAATCTTTGCTGAACGGTAAGTAGTGAATGTTTCATATTGATGTAGCTCCTTTTCTGGAAAACTTAATCGTAGTCATAATCTCAAAAATATTCTAAAGCCCGACTTTAAAGCTAAGCACAGGGCACAAGTTTATTCACGAGGGCTGCATCATATCAGAGGGGTTGTCCAGAGATAGATGTCCGTTAGAGGTCCAAGTCTAGTTTTCCTAGAGAGACCAGAGAGAGAGGAGTTATTAATTCTACTGAGTAACTATAACTGTCTTAGCCATAAATACAGGCTGTTTTGCATATGAATTCTGTATAGAGAGGAGTTGTTTCAGTTGTTTGAAAGTTTGGAGAACTTGGAGAAATTTGGTAAATTTTGTCGTTGAATTCTTTAGACGCTGTTACGGTTGTTCTCTACAACACAATTACGACGTTGAGCAAGATGGAAGGACCGATTCCTCCATCAGAGGTGGGGTTTTGGTTAAACAAATCCGTGCTTTGGTTAATCAAATCTTGCTTTGGTTAATCAGATATGTGCTTTGGTTAATCGAATCCATGCTTGTTTTAAATCTCTCATTGATTTTAATTCTCATCTCATTCGTTCTCAATTCTCATTCATTTGAATTCTATTATTGAGTAACATCTCTGGTTAATTTAACTACAGTATTTAACTTTTAAATCTCTGGTTGAAACCTCTTAAATATAATCATAATGTAGTCTGATCTAGTTAACTTCATAATTACCTGGCACATGTTGCACCGTGTTGTCTATTCCTGTATCGTTTCGCCTGGTTGTTTGTGCAACTGTTGCACCATTGTTGTTGCCATAGATCGGTCTGGCGTTCGCCGCCTTCTTCACAGTCAGCCTTGGAGGATTGAGCATTGGAATAATCTTTGGCATCTTCAGCGCTCTCATTACGAGAATCACACAACACGTCCGAGGTAGGTAACAAAGAGATAACATTCATACAGAACCATCTGTTTGGCAAATGGTTAGCAATTTAATATGCTATTCAAAATTAATTAAATTAAAAAGGTTTTTTTCTGAGCGGCTGTAAATGGTGGCACGCACCACGAACACCAAGCATGATTGAGTCAACATCCAGAAGATCAGTCAGCTAAAACAAAGAGGCAGACTGTGGTAGATAGATCAGCAGTTCTAAAAAGGTCAGTCTTTTTTTAGCTGAGAACGAAATGACACTAGCAACTGAGCAGAACAGACAGATAGCAGGCAAGAGAGAGAGAGAGAGAGAGAGAGAGAGAGAGAGAGAGAGAGAGAGAGAGAGAGAGAGAGAGAGAGAGAGAGAGAGAGAGAGAGAGAGAGAGAGAGAGAGAGAGAGATGCAGAAAGAAGGATTAAGCAGAAAGGACAGATAACAGGCGAGAGAGACAGAGATCGAGACAGACATAGAGAGAGAGACACACAGACAGAGAGAGACACAGATACATAAAGAAAGATTGAGCAGAAAGGACAGATAACAGGCGAGAGAGAAGATCGAGACAGACAGACAGAGATACAGACAGAGAGAGACACAGATACAGAAGGAAGGATTGAGCAGAAAGGACAGATAGAGGAGAGAGAGTTGCAACATCTAGATCAAGCAAGCGATAAAGCTCGCTGACCGAGAACAGTTCTAGCATTAGGTATGGCCTGAGAAAGACAATGAATGAATCAATCAATAACAGATTTCAAAAGCTAGAATGTTGCATACATTTTACCATTGTGTTGCTGTTCTCTTCCAGCCGTCGAACCTCTCGCAATATTTTCGCTTGCCTATGCCGCCTACCTGATGGCTGAACTATTCCACTTCTCTGGAATCATCAGGTCAGGACTTAGATCATCAGCTTTGTCATAACTGATGCTATTTATTTCTTCTCTGTTTCTGTACATACTGCTTCACTGAAAAATACACAGAAACACACTTGCATATTTACATACATTCTCCCATAACGTTTTACAAGCGTGCATACACACATATATAATGTACATGCGTGCATACACACACACATACAATGTACATATATAATGTTGTACACATACCCGCATACACTAATACAATGTACATATACAATGTTATGTACATGCATGCATACACACACACATACGGTGTATACATATGCATACATGTGTACATTTATAATGTCACACATGCATGCATGCATGCATACCCAGTACAATTGTACATGCTTCATGCTTGTGTACACTCAGTGTACGATCTGTCTTTGTCTTTGCAGTATGATCGGATGTGGTCTGATGCAGGTCCAGTATGCGTTTCACAATATATCCCACAATTCAACGATAACCGTCAAATATTTCAGCAAAATGCTCAGGTCGGTTGACAATCATTTTTCTTTGCTTTTCTTCCAAAGTTGCAAAGGTTCTGTTACTTCCCGTTTTAGGTGACACAAGAACAGCAAATATTTACTCTTGCCAAGGTTTCGGTGTTGGTAATTTTGCACGTAACTGCATAATGTATATATTGCGGTAATTATCTGTTGTAAATAGCTCTGCATATTGTAGTAATTGTATTGCATAAATAACTCTACATGTTGTAATAATTGTGAATTAGCAGTGTGCCATATAGCATCATGTGAGAAGGCAGGAAGCATTTAAATTTATCACCTAACATGCATTACTGAAATACAACTTCAATGGAAAGTATACAAATAGCAAACCGTTACATTGTTATATTTGCATTGTTGTAGTTTTGATTGTTATAATTCATTGTTTTAAATTCTCATTGTTAGTTTTCATTGTTTTACATTTTCATTGTTATGCATACATTGTTATATTGCATTGTTGTGTATTTTCATTGTTATATTTTCATTGTTTTTGTATTGGCTCAATTTAAAGCTCAACTGAAACATTATCTCTTGAACGCATAAAAAGAATATGACTCGATAGATTGTACCTGTAGTTAAGATTGTTTATTATGTACAACTGTGAACATTATAATCTGTTTTGTTTTGATTTTGTTTGTTTGTTTGTTTTAAATATTGTACTGCAATGTTTTGTTATTTAGTTGTTTGGCTATGATTTAGCCCTAACATTGTTATTTAAGTTAAATTTTCTATAAGCATATGATCATAAAAATCGTCTTGCCATCAGTAAATGTAATATGGAAAAGGGGCAGCCCTGCAATAGCGGATTATTTTATCCTTTAGGGCTGTCCTGTTGACGGCATCAGCAGATTAACATTTTTTTAAAATGACTGATTGTTAATTAATTGTGCTGTTGTTGATTCAATAAACGGCTGATTGATTGTTTTGTATTTTCATTGTTATATTTTTATTGTTATATTACATTGTTACATTTAAGTCATTTTCGTTAACAAGTGTTGTGTGTTTGGTGACAAATCATGGAACATTGTTTGTTTGTGTGTTGTGCAGTGGTGCGTGTGACAGCATCATCTTCATGTTCCTTGGTCTTGCCCTCGTTCGTGATGATCACATGTGGAACACGGGTTTCGTCCTCTGGAGTGCCTTCCTCTGCCTTGCCGTCCGATTTATCGGTCAGCAACGATTCTGCTTAAATTAGGTTCATTTGAACCTTCGCTTTCTAAGAAACATATCTTCCACTGAACAAATTCTTTTAATTTACGATTATTTTCAAATATACACCCTATAGTGCGTTTCATTTTAACAGGAATTCTTTTATCAAACAGTTGAGAAAATAAATCCCAAGTTTAGTTTAACTTTGGAAAATGACCTTATTGTGGCACAACATCGTCATAGGACGCCTTCATGAGATCCTTGTAAGGCGCTATATAAATGGCCACATATATTCATACATACATGTGCCTTAATAGGCTTACATACATACATAGAATGGTTCCTGATGGGGCTTCAAAAGACCAGGAAGTTCTGTTGTAATTGGTATGTTTGTATGTGTCTGTTTGCTTCAGTGACCTACTGCCTCACATTCATTGCCAACCGGACGAATAGAACGCGGAAGGTTGAGATGCAGGAACAATTCATCATGGTTAGTAGCAGCATCTGCAGCAGAGGAACTGTGTTATCACTCATACACAGCTCCTACTGTCTCAGCATCTTCTGGGCTAAGTGCAATATATGAGAGAGAGAGAGAGAGAGAGAGAGAGAGAGAGAGAGAGAGACAGAGACAGAGACAGAGACAGAGACAGAGACAGAGAGACAGACACAGACACAGACACAGAGAGAGAGACAGACAGACAGACAGACAGACAGACAGAGACAGACAGACAGACAGAGACAGAGACAGACAGAGAAAAAAAAGACGGAAGGACAGACAGAGACAGACAGACATAGAGGCAGACAAAACACTTCCCTAATTGTACCTGGTGCAGTTTGTCAACTTGTCAGTCAATAAGCGAATATATAAGTAAGTAAGTAAGTATATCCTTTATTGAAAAACCAACTGCTAACCGCATTTTGGTGTACAAAGATCATCAAATATAAAAAAAAATTAAGTATAAAGCATCCGTGTGACAAATGTTTTAGGAGATAGAGAGTTTGCCTTAGGTATTATTCTATTGTGGGTTCTGGGGCATAGCGAGTATGAAACAGTTTTCACGGGAGGCAGTAGTTGATTTAATACATGTGCAGGGTTGCTGATGATGGTAGAAAAGAGGTTAGAGTCTGCTTTTCTGCAAAGTTGCTCGAAACTTTGGTAGAATTCCGGTAGATAACGAGACCGGACCAGTCGCCGTATAGTTGCCTGAAGACGAGAGCGTCCCTCTGCCCCCACAAAGCCCCACCACGCCGGGGCCGCATAGAGCATCCGCGACACTGTGGTAGCATTTGTTACATCACACAGAGATTGGCCCTTTAACCCGTGTGCTGTTAGAACGCGGAGGGCATACATATATATGTACACAGACAGACAGTCAGACAGACAGACAGTCAGACATACAGACAGTTAGACAGACACAGTCAGACAGACAGATAGGCAGACAAAGAGAGATGGAGACAGCAGATGCAGAGAGACACGCAGAGAGAGAGAGAGAGAGAGAGAGAGAGAGAGAGAGAGAGAGAGAGAGAGAGAGAGAGAGAGAGAGAGAGAGAGAGAGAGAGAGAGAGAGAGAGAGGAGAGGAGAGAGAGAGAGAGAGAGAGAGAGAGAGAGAGAGAGAGAGAGAGAGAGAGACAGGTAGACAAAACGAGACAGAGAGATGAAGGGAGACAGAAACAGAGAGAGACAAAATAGAGACGGACAGACATAGGGAGACAAGCAAAGAGAGCTGTAGACAGACAGACAGTCAGACATACAGTCAGACATACACACGGACAGTCAGACAGACAGACATAGGGAGACAAGCAAAGAGAGCTGTAGTAAAGCAGACGACCTGTGAGGAATGAGGTATAGGGAGAGAGTGTAGTGGATAATGGATGCCAGGTAAGCAGGTTATATTCAAGGTCGATATAGGAAGGTCATTGACGAGGGATGTAGGAAGGTCATTGAGTTGGTGTTCCCTTGTGATTGTAGGCATACGGTGGACTGCGTGGGGCCGTTGCCTTCTGCCTGGTCGCCATGTTGAATAAGGTGGACGTCCCGAATAAGGACATGTTTCAGACGGCAACGCTCTTCGTCATTCTCTTCACCGTATTTATACAGGTTGGTCTCAACGTTGATTCCTTTAGACTTTAACGATGAGCTGCATTGGTTTCCCAGTCACTTTTATTTTAGTACGCTCCCGTTGATAAAGTGTTCAGCATTGCAAATCGTTTGAAACGCAGTTAAAGAGCGTTTGGCACGGTTGTTTTCATCATGGAAGTTTTGGAGTTTCAAAAGGTGTTATCGTTAGGAAAGCAGTTGAGTTTTGGCACTTGTTATTGCATGGTTGAGGCACGTGATGGTGTATTGGTTGTAAACCAAGAGGTTGGGGTTCAAATCCCCACCAGGGCAGAAATTTGGTTAGGGTTTTCTGCTCCACCTGTGCCCCATAGCTAACTTGGCTATAATGTGTATACTGCCCGTACGCTGTGGGTGGGAAGATGAGACGGCGAGGGAGAGGACTGGCCACCCGCCCTCGTATGCCGAGGCTGAGAAAATGAAGTCGCTAACACTTCATAGCCATGGCTGCCTCAGGGCTGGCTTTAAGGGACTGGTCTTCTTCCTCTATTGCTTGCATGACCAGATTGGTTTCAGTGGCTTTTGAAAGTGTTGCACAGCACTTTCAAAGGAGTTATAGAGCTTTTAATACTAGTTTCTGTAACCAAGTTGGTTTCATTGACTTTCTAAAGTGTTGCTTATAATTTTAGTAGAAGTTCAGCCAATTTCGACAACGTTTATTGTGATCCATTCAAATGCGATTGTAATGTAACAAGACATTTATATAGCGCCACTTAAGAGTCTCACAGCAGCACTTAACACGCTTTGTTTGTGTGTGTGTGCATGTGGTTTGGTGCATGTGTGTGTGTGCCATAGGCGTAGCAACATTGAGGCAAGAGGAGGCAGTTGCCTCCTCTTGCATTTTTCATATACTGAAACTTCTAATGACTAATAACCCAAATGACCAGGATTTTGCCAATGGTCTGTGAAGTTGCCTCCTCTTGAATTTAGTTCTCGTTACGTGCCTGGTGTGTGCTTGTGTTTGTGTGTGTGTATATATGTATGTATTTATGTGATCACTTATATAAGCTCCCCAAGTTGGAAACCCAGTTTGGTGAATGTTGAATCTTCGTATAAATGTGTTTGAATGTCGTGTGCAGGGCATCACGATCAAACCGCTCGTCAAACTGCTACGGATAAGAGGCGATGAAAAGGTCGTCAGTCTGTGCCAGGAAATCAACGATCACGTGAGTTCAAATGCACTTTCTCTTGGAACAGTCTTAAAAGTCCATTTAGACCCATTGCAGCTGCATTAGACTCTGCTCGACAAACACTGTGCAGCCTGCATTAAAACGTGTTTGTGTCGATCTGTTGGGTAGCCAGCCATAGAGCCCACACTTTTGAGATTGAGAGGTACCTTATGTTAATCGTCTTCGTATATTCATACATACTTACTTATTTTCTGAGTTTTTCTAGATTTACTTGACAAACACTGTAGGGTTGTCTTAAGGTGAACGTTTTTGTAGCGTCTTTTTATGAATGTATGAATGTTTGTGTGTGTGTGTGTGTGTGTGTGTGACATTGTATGTATGTATTTGTGTGTGTGTGTATGTATGTATGTATGGTCGAAGTATGTTGGTCTGAGGTGTTTATGATTTGTTTTGAGACGGAAAATGGCCGACGGTCGATGTGGATTGAGAGTGAGATTTTTGAAATTCCTTGAGAAATCGTAATCTCAGTGGATGTGATTTTTATTTCTCCAGGTCACCGACCACATCCTTGTGTTCATGGAAGAAGTGATCGGCCATTATGGACACAACTCGCTCAAGGTAAAATAGATGTGGGGCGCGATGGTGTAGGGTATGTTCGGTGCCTTGCAGCCGGAGGATTGCGGGTTCGAATCCACTTCGAGCCACTGCGTAGGGACCCTGGGCAAGTCCTTCACTCGCAATTGCTCATGCGCTTCGGCGTGAAACTCCGCTTCAGTGTCCGCGCTGTAGTCGGGGCGCCTCTGAGTAGAAATCTTGAAGGGGCGCTATAACAAGTGCTCATACATACATACAGATGTAAATGTACATGTTTTTATAATAATAATAATATCTTTTCTTTATTGAAGCGCCTGACAAACGCACTGCGCTGTACATTTACATGTTATGCAATTGAAATCTTAACTACTAACAGAACAGAAAGCTTGCAATACATTATTACAATTATGTAGCGACCATATATAATGTAACTGAACATTTATATAGCACCCCTTCAAGGTATCTACTCAGAGGAGGATATGGCCTCAACCCTGTTCATTTTTCAGTGAATTGATCGGGTGAGATCCTTCACCACCGCTGCCCTTTGATTGGGTGCCATGCCCTTTAAGGTCCCCTTGTATGGACCGTTCTAACCCCAGATTTAATCTCTAAAATAAGCCAGCATTGGGAGATGAACCGCGATCCGCACGCTCTCTAACACAGACGCGCATGGGACGCAGACTACGCTCTTATCAATGTAGCTAACTGGGCTAACAGTTGGAGCAATGCATCAACCCAATCCATGCACTTGAAATCGTTGCAAACATTTTAGATTTAAACAAATAATAATAATAATAATATTTTTTCTTTAATTAAGCGCCTGACAAACGCACTTGCGCTGTACATTTACATGTTATGCAATTCAAATCTTAACTACTAACAGAACAGACAGCCTGTAATACACGGCACTAATAGCAGCCTACAAAGCATATCCGCCCTACGGGGCTCGAACTCGGTACCTCTCGCTCTCTACGCCAGTGTGCTATCCAATGCGCTATCGGGCCACCTGTAGATAGATATTTACCAATACAGTCCATTACAGTACAAATATGCACATAGTGAAATATATATACGATGCAGTACAGTGAACTACAGTAGAATGAAGCCGGTTTCTTTTTCCATACCTACCACGTTGTGCTACATCAGTGAAACTGTTTTGGTTTTAGGAGTGGCTTGATCGAGTCGATGACCAATACCTGAAGCACTGGCTTCAGAGAGATCCAGTGACCAAAGACGAAGTTATTATGGAGCTCTACCAAGAGATTGCACTACAGTGAGTTATCTCCTACTATACTCTGATCATAATTATATAGTCCTTCTTTTTCTGCTCTTCCCCCTCCGTTGACTCGTTCTTCAACTCGATCTTTAAGACCGAGGGAAAGTGAGTGACGGAGAGAATATAGGAAAAGACGGTGCCGCACACATTTGCGGGTTAGATTGGAATGTGAGAGAAAGTGAAACAGAACATGACAGACGGACGGACAAAGTGAATGAAAGACAATAGAGAGGGGAAGAGAAACGGAGAGAAATAGAAGAGACAGAGAGTGAATGAATGAAAGACAATTGAGAGAGAGAGGGGAACGAGAGAGAGAGAGAGAGAGAGAGAGAGAGAGAGAGAGAGAGAGAGAGAGAGAGAGAGAGAGAGAGAGAGAGAGAGAGAGAGAGAGAGCGGGAGAGAGCGGGGAGCGGGGGCGGACGGACAGATAAAATGAAAGGTAATAGACAGAGAGACTCAGAGAGACAGAGAGACGGACAGAGAGTGAGTGACAGAGGCAGACAGACAGACAAACAGACACACTGAGCAGAACAAGAGAGTGTTGATATGGGTTTGGTTCAGCTGGTGGTTTTTCTTCTGCTTTTCAGGCAGCACTTTGAGAATGTCTACGGATTCGACTTATCTTCAAGTCGACTCGAACTCTATCAGCCAGAGTGAGTACTCGCAATTCTCTACTCGTTTTGTAAGTTCTCATTTATATAGCACCTGGAACGAAAGCTCTTTGGAGTTTGATTATGAATAATAAATACATAATAATGAACGATAAATTGTATTATATTGTGTTGTATATGAGCATTTGTAAAGCACCGATAGTAGGGTGAACCATACTGAAGCGCTCATAACAATGAATAATAAATATATTATGATGAATAATAAATACATAATAATGAAAAATATATGATCTTTTTATCTGTATTTTGAATTGCAGGATCCAAGAGAAACCTGCAGCCGTTGGCGTACCCGCACATCCAGAAATTATGCGCAGATCTCTCGACAACTATGGTTTGCAAAATCTCTTCATTCTGTTGTCATTTGTCAGAGATGATTATTTCACTGATGCATTAGTATTACTCTGCTTTCCAGTCATTCTTTGCACAGTGGTGAAACGATTTTACCTCTTTGTCACCTGTTCGAATCCATCTCAGTTCTCATTCTATCGATCGCCTTTAGAATACAGAGCAAGAGATTGCCATGCATGTGCTTCAGCCAAAATATCCTTCAACCCCTGAACCATTACTCTCTTGATGAAGAAAGGGCTGAGTAATTTTCTTTCATTTGGTAAATAAATCGGTATTCCTTCTCAGTGAAATAGAAATGTGAACGCTGACCTCATGAACCGACCTTACAATTTGACCTATTAAACCAACATTACAAACCCACCTTGTGAACCGACCTTACAAACCGCCCTTCCGTTACGAACCAGCCTTATAAACCAACCTTGCATATCGCCCTTACCTCGTGAATCAACCTTAGAAACCAACCTTACCTTATGAACTAACCTCACAAACCGTCCTTAGAAACCCATACCTTTGCAGTGGCGGCTCTAGACTTTTGCAACAGGGGGGCCACGGGGGGGCCGGGGAAACAGATGGAGGGGCCAGTCTATTTTCGTCAAAAGTGAGAATGGTGACAAGAGACCTGTATTGGAGCTACATGAATTGTTTAATCAACAGCCTCAAGTTAAGACACAAATGGAAACAGACTCACTTTGTTAAAAGTAAAACCTATGAACTACAAGCAATACATGCCCTTTTAATTAAGTGCAAGTTTTATTAAGATTGTCATGCCTAGAGTCAAACTGTTCCACAAAGGCACCCATGATAATCGACTCTGCACGAACACATTCAACTAACAGCATTGATAAACTGCTCTCTGAAACGAATATCAGACATAATTATTTGCTTTGCAGATATGTCTAATATCAGAAAAGACTTGTGTTTTGGCGTTAAAGATTGTAGGCCTATACCAATCATAATAGTAGGCTAAGCGAATGATCAGAGAATTGTCGATTTAGTTCGGAATGATATAGGCCTAATAACTGGATGTAGACAAGCTGCCTAAATGCTGTCTGTGGGTCCACTTCAGAACGATGCCCAGAGTTTTATCTGCAGCAGAGCCCGAAAAGCGCCTGGGCATTTTATGAACACACTGTTTGAGTAGTAGTTTTAAGTTCGTTGAGGAAGGATTCAGATAGAGTCTCAGTGTGTCGGCGTAGGTCTAAACGAAGGGCGTTCCAAACCTACCACTGAAAAGGCTCGATTCTTCATAGTTGCAGTATGAGCGAACGAAACCAGGAGAACTCCCTTTTCCGTACAGCATTGGGGATGACGTCCTTGGATACTCGAAGTCAGACAGCATTGCTCTCGGAGGCAAATTGGGCGAAGCCTTAGCTTGGTGATGTCGCCATACCAGGGCAGCTACCCTGTACTCAATATGCTTGGGCATAGGGAGTCAGTGATGGATAGCAGGAAGTAGCTTATACGACAAGAAAATAGTTAAGACTCCAAGGAAGTAAATATATAGGTCGTGTCTGTGAAAACACCACGAATAAAATGACATCGGATTTCATCATGCATCATGCTTAAAGCAAGTAAGTCATACCTTTGAAAATATCAAAATTAAATTATACCATATTTCATAATATTTTGGAATAAAATTTGGGGGGCCAGTGGGGGGGCCACAACCTCAGTTGGGGGGGCAAGTGCCCCCCCTGTAGAGCCGCCACTGCACCTTTGAATTGACCTTATGAACTGACCTTATGAACTGACCTTATGAACTGACCTTATGAACTGACCTTATGAACTGACCTTATGAACTGACCTTGCATATCGAGTTTACATTGCCTAACCACCTTGTCAGAATTTCCAAACCTCTTCCTTTTCTTATAAATTAAATTTGACAAATATAAACTTGGCATAAATTAAATTCTAAAATATAACAACATCTTTACACCACATTACGTTCTGTCAATGTCAGCTCGTCACATCATTGCCATCCAGCGCCTGTCACAGCTCTCAAACCGTCGCCTCACGGCCGGATCGACGAGCTTCGACGAAGAGGAACTCGATCGGAATGTCTATGACACGGTGAGGTCACTGCCAGCGGTCATGGTCAAGGGTCAGACCGGTCGACCGGAAGTCCAGAGGTTCCTTTCGTACGAAGAGCAGAAGAAGGAACCTAAGAAGAAATCGAGGAGGCGACGCGTCTCCAAGTTGCTGGGAATCGACGAGGATGCGGAATGCATCGAGAATCCGACGTCAAAGGACATACGCAAGTGGATGATTAGATCCCCAAACAAAGACGTAAGTCAGTCTAATCTAATCTACTCATCCTGATCTAATCGCTGTAATTAATCTAATCTAATCTAATCACCCTGAGCTAATCATGCTAATCTAATCGCCCTCATCTAATCACTCTAATTAATCTAATCTAATCACTCTGGTCTACCATAATCGCTCTAATAGTCTAATTAATATAATCAAGTCTTTCTTCCCAAATGGGAATCAAGGATAAACATAAATGAAAGTAAAATGTGAAATAATACAAAGATCGTATAACTTAAACCTTTAAAAATCTAATCTTAATATTAAATCTTATTATAATTATTAACTATTGTCATTTATTATTATTATTAATTAATACTATCAGGAATCTTATATAAAACTGAAATAGTGAGAAATATTACATTTAACGATACAACGTTGTTTTCCTCGGAATGTTCAGGCGTTTAGCCGACACACAGATCGAAATCTGACGAAAGCCGATGACTCTGAGTTGTTGCATCTGTTGCACGAGAAGCAACGACGTCACGAACGATTCATCCGTGCACAGAGTCTCTTCAGTCCTTCCGTCACTCCGAACCAATATATGTCACGTGCAGGCAGCCTCTCCGATCTTCCAGGTACGCTTCTTCAGGGCCAGACCATCCGCTGTTTTCTCATTATTCATCAATTCAGGGTTGCCACGGATCCTGGAAAATCTGGAAAGTCATGGAATTAGATAAATTTGAAAAATATTAGGCCTGGAAAACATGGAAAAACAGATGTTTTAAAAAAAGTCATGGTAAGTCATGAAATTTGAAAATGACTAGGTCATGGAAGGTCTTGGCAAAGTTATTAATAGACATATTTCTATTAATATTTTTAAAATGTTGATAAATATTACATAATAAAACATTAGAAAGCAGGTCGTTTTCGTCTAAAAAAAGTCTTAAAAGTCATGGAAGAAGGTCATGGAAAGTGATGGATTTTTGTTTTATTAACCGTGTGGCAACCCTGTCAATTGATAGGAGTGTATGTCCCATCTGCCTCTGTGCTGGTAAATGCAGGTTTGCATATTATCACTGGTGGCTATTTCAGATATGTGAATCTCAGGTTAGCACGGTCTGTTCACAGGGACCTTAAATGACGTGGCACCCATTCAAACGGAAGCGGTGGTGAAGGATCTCACCCGATCAATTCATTGACAAATTAGCAGGGTCGTATGAGGTCTCTGCATAGTTGTAAAAAACGTTTTTTCGTTTTTAATTTTTTTCCAAAAAACGTCGTTTTTTTCGTTTTTATTTTTCGTCACGTTTTTCCGTTTTTTATTTTTTTATGTAACTTTATTTATTTATTTAATACTGTCTCTTATTATTTGTTTAATTTTTTTCTTCTCATATCCTTCTGTCCTTTCAAGGATTCATCTAATTTAAGTCAATATTTATTGTCATCAGTTGAAAAATAAACAGCAGAGTACAGGAAATAAAATTTATAAAAGTTATTTGAATTTCTAAGTTATCCAAAATGCGAATTATTTTCTTTTCCGTTTTTTCCCCGTTTTTTTCGTTTTTTATTTTTTTGAATAAAACGACGTTTTTTCCCGTTTTTTATTTTGATTTTACCGTTTTTAATAACTATGGGTCTCTGTATAAACTATAAAGACTTTTAGGCCTACATTTACATATGCTTCTGACGCCTTTCTGTCTGGGCAGATGACGACGAAACTGGTGCAGAGAATGGAAAGAGCTCGTCACAACCTGGCCTGAAGAAGGCATCCAGCATGGACGATAAACTGGAGACACCTGGCGAAAATGTTCCACGGATGAGGCACAGCACGATGGATCCACAGGGCACTCGGAAAGACAAAGACGATCGGAAAGTGCGGGTTCGACACAAGACGGTCGACTTCGAAGGTCCTCAGGGTACGAAACCACACGCCAGCGTACCAGGGGGGTATCTGGAAATTTATATAGCACCTTAAGAAACATCTTGAAATAGAAAGAACATAGCTGATGACCAAGTATTAATCGATGGCACTGAGCAGTTGAGTGAAGGACTTACTCATGGTCCTTACACAGTAACCATCTCAAGGGAGGAGAATCAAACCCGTACTGTCGGCATTACAAGGCAGGCGCTTTAACCAATTGGCTACTATGTCCCACAGTCATGTCGTTTAACACCATTTATAAATGATCACGAGGGGAATACCACCATCGATAATTTCCATCTGATTGTCTACCTACATGCTGCTTGGAACTAGAGCTGTTTTCCACGACTTAGTTTTTTGTGGTGCTGTATAAATCTATAGATTACAAATTTACAATTACGATTACAAGTGTATACGTTGTTTGTAGGTCATGTCAAGTACACGCCACGCTACGTTTCAAAAAGAGCTGCAGGCGTCAACGTCGTCTATCGCTCCTCGGTCCCCGATGCGGTTGCTGTGAGCAGGGGCGCTCCTCCAAAGAGACTTCCCTCCATCGACGAAACTCAGTCGGCCGCAATCGTCAACGAGACATCAGACACAGCGGGGGCGTCGTCGAGCCAAAAGGAGAAAAGCGACGCGGCTGCGCTGCTCCCGGAAGCTGGCAAACATCCCAAGGGTTACTCGCAGAAAGGTCGAGGTCACTTGAAGCGACAGGATGCTGACACTAAACCTGCTGCTCCTGCTGTTGCTCCTGTTGCTGCTCCGGTGCAGAAGGTTGATACGAGTGAACTGTGATGGCAGCGCTGTGATGGAGACGTTGCTTGGATGTTTAGAAACGATTTTATACGTCTGCTTTCGAGTACTCTTCTGTAAACAGGTTTTTACACTATGTGAAGTGCGCGGTTGGACAGGCAGTACTGAGATGTACTAGGAGTATGCGGTTATACAAGCAGTATGCTGTTGTACAAGTACTTGATTGCAGAGGCATTATGTAGTTGTACAGGCAATACTTGGTTTTAAAGACAGTATGTTGTTGTACATTCGATATACGACTTTGTGGAATTTCTCTGGTCTGAGCGACTGTCTTTTGGAGGTACAACTAGCTACACAGATGGTTCATCATGTGGTGTATTTTGGCATCGAGAGTGTAGTGGAAGTGCGCAGGAGTTTATGTAGGAAATGAGAAGCAGGCATCTTCAAAACCAGTTTCGTAAGAAAAGCGTTGAAGAGTTTTTTGTCCCGTAGCATTTGGACTTTTGACCGCTGTGACTGGTGGTTTGTACTGTAGCATGTTGCCTTGATACAACGGTCATTTTGTATACTTTTCTGTGCAAAACACGAAGGTCCTTTTGTTAACGTTGGTGTTGGCTTTGTTGTATTTTGGGAGGGAAGTGGAACGTACATCATGTGGCTATTTCTACGCAGAGGAACCTCGGTATATGGAGCGACGAAGAATTTACTTTTGCGTTATGTAGTGTTTCAGGTCCCAACTGATCAGGAATACGTTTGTGCAGTAAATTTAATTTAGATTTATTTGCCAAAGTAGTTTATGCAAATTTAAAATCAATAAAATCATTATTACAATAATTATTATTAATACTACTACTATTGCTACTATCATACTTCTACTACCCAGGTACTATTGCTACTACTACTAAGTACTACTGCTACTGTTTTGCACAAAATAGCCATGGTGAGTGTAAACACGCCTTGTGGCGCCCCCAAGCGAGCTGTTACTACTGTTCTTTTTTGGACAACTCTTACCTTACCTTACAACTTACATTAACTTAATTACCTCATCATGCAACAGGGCTTATAGCACTGATAGATACAACTTACCTGATTGTGCAACACCTGCACTTGAAAGACCAGTTTTGTAACACCAAAGGTGCAACAATGGTTATGGGATACTGGTTTTCTATGGTTAGTCTTCTTTGCTCAAGGCTTTCGGACGTACGTTTTGATAACCGCCATGCTAAGCTATCTTGTCTTTTTACTTCTAGAGTTTTCTACGAGACTGTGTGTAGGTTAGCTTTGTGGCAGATATTTAACGTGTTTGATGCAGTCCAGTCTACAACGAAGCTTTGTGTGTTCTAGATGTTCTTGGCGAAGACTTTATTTAAACTTTTGTCGTGTTTTAGGCTGTGTTTTATTTATCGAGTGTTTAAATTTTGTACGTTTTGGCTCTTTCCATAAGTTTCTTATTCGTTTCTGGCAGACCTGGTGATTTACGGCATTTCTTATTGGCGGAACAAGTCTTAATTGTGTTTGGCAAATTTTTTCGTATTAAATTGAAGACCAATATGCTTCGAGTAAACTTTTAATGTAATTGAAGAAAAGCAGATGTAAAGGTAGAAAGGTAAATTGTAATCATAAATCTGTAAATGCTAGAGTTAAAGTTGCTTAGAGTTGTAACTGTTATAGTAAAAGAACATTATTATAGTGCTTAGCAGTGTAGCATAGCCAGCGTATGATCCCTTAGTTTGGTGTGTAGGAAAATAAGCAAGTAAATAAATAAGTAAATTTTGCGTGCGAGTATCTACCAAGACAACGAGGAAAGCAGTCGGTCCAAGCTTTTTAACTTTGACGACGTTCAGTGCAAACATTCCCAGGTGAAGTTGCAATGTTACCAGTGGTGTAGTGGGGGGGGGAACGTGGGGAACGCCGTTCCCCACTTTTTTTCTCACACTATGCAAAATTCTTGCAAGATGGCACTTTTTGCTTACTTCAATATCCAGGCGTTCCCCCACTTCGTTTTTTAGGACTACACTACTGAATGTTACCGATATTTCTAGGCATTTATTGTATCCATTGCAACTGGCGTAAATCGGAGGGAAGGAAGGCCATTTGACCTTGGCCTCAAGGTCAGCAACGTTACCAAACCACTTTTTATACCACATACGGACATAGATGATATGCTGTTCTTTTTTATGTCATACTTGTGTACCGGTAGTTATTTTGCGATACGTTGAAAATGCTTGAGTAAAACAGAGATTTGTAAGGATCATTTCTAGAGCGCATCTATGGTTTCTGTTCAATTTCAACAAATCATAGACATATTGTCACAAACTTAACTTGATTTGGTTCGATTCTAGATTAAGACTTAAGTTGTTTCCAAGAGTTTACTTGAATTTTGTGCCATAGTTGGAACAAATTGCAGTGTACTAGATCTCATTTTTTAAAATAGTTCTTACTTTGTTTGTAGAATATATTTTCAAAGAAATCAGATTTGTGGTGCAAGCTGTTTCGTTTTGCAGGGTTGGTGTATCAAATTTGACAGGTTGATAAGTAATTATTCAAAATGCAGTTGATACTTTTTATGACCTCGAGCAGTGAAGCTTTACCGAGATTCCGAGAACTGATTTTAACTAGTTTAACAAGGTCTTCAAACTAAGCACAGCCCTACCAGCATGCCCTCCTTATGTGACTCATATACAACCCACTTGGGTCTCTCAGTGTTTATGGGCATTGTAGTAGGGAAGCCAAAGATGGAAACTTGGGACACATCTTGGGTCGAATGTGTGCCACGACAGTGTCCTGTGACAGTGAGACTTCACGGTGACACATTACTTTTCAACAATGTGGAGCTGTATTTTTTTAGAATGATTTGTAGAATTTGGTGCTAGTTTCTGTGATTTTATGCCAGTTGTGTTGATTTTTTGCCTAATTTTCTGGAATGTTCACAGCAGAATGTACTTTTCATTTGTTTACTGCCTGTCAAATGGTGATCTTCTGATGTGCACGATTCACAGTAACTTCCTAGCCTTGTTTCTGGGAGTACCTTAATTTCAGTATTGTCCACCAGACATTTGCTGTGGCATTAAACAGGCATTTCCAGTAAACTATATAAACAAAAACGGTTAAATTCTGGCAGTAAAAACAGATGGTTTCAGGATTCTTATGAAATCTGAATCACTTTGAGGAGGTTGCAGTCTTGGAGATGCTGTATAAAATCTGGAATGTCAAAAAGTGATTCTATTTATTATTGCTTGTAGTTACGTGCCGTTTTTTTTTATATGAAACGTTATAATAAGAATGTGTTTTGTGGATAGTGGCCTTACTGAGATGTTGGTTGTAAGGCATGAGTGTGCAAATTTGTGCCAAACATGATTCACAAATATGTATGAGTTCTCATAAAATATAAAAATATTATTTTGGGAATGATTTATATAAGTAGTAAGTGTGTTCTTTATTAAATGCAAGCAAACGCTCAGTGCTTTACATACAAAGTTAAAAATAATTGCGGTAAAGAAACGATAATTAAGAGAATATAAAGTCAACAGGAAAACAGAGGATGTGTCATCTGTGCAGAATACTGACATTGGGAAGGTTACCGGTAAATGGATTTGACTAAATTTTATTAGTGATTTTACGAGCTGTCGGTTGGAAAGATACATTATATTTGGATAATATTTCTTCTCTGGTGTATGTACTTTTTTTATTTAATTTTAATACATCAATTATGTTCATCAGCATAAATTATGTTAATTAGCTGAACTCAAGGTTCTGCGTCATGTAAGACTGATTGAAGATACCAGTAGATACAGTTTAAATAGGAATTTTTTAGCGATTTTTGCATGTTTTACACAGAAATTACGTTCATTTGAGTTGCTGAAGAGGATCAAGAAAGAGAGTTTACGTTTAAATTAGGAATTTTATAGAGACTTGGTCACAAGTTTTACACATTCATTTGTGCTACTGTAAATTTCCTATAAATGCTCCTGTAAATTCTTTGATTACTGTAAAGATGTGTGAATTCCTTTTAGATTTTGCAGATCATGGGTACCCTAATACTTTACATGACTTGGGATTTCAGTGTATTAGGGAATAAATCTCTTTGCAAATCACGATTGAAGTTTGAAATTTGTTGCAAGCGGAAATGCTTAAGTGTAGCCTACATTCCATTTCTGATCATGACCAAAAGGTGCCGGTAAACGAAACTTTGGGACCTAATAAATTAGTTTGTTTACAAATTGAACATTACGAATTGTACGTTATTTTACACTTGAAAAGTACCATAAAATAAAAGAAGTGTATGTTTATTTAAAGGCAGTTGCTTTATCGTGATAGTCTAATATGAAGTTTTAGTATACAGTCTTGTCTATAATTGTCTTTGCTGTGAAATTACTGATGTACATTGTTTTCTTCATTTCTGTGATTAGCTGTCAAGAGACTTGTTTTAATGCCTGAAAGATTTAAAATCAATGTCTGTTTTACCAATCGATTGATTTTTCGAGGCGAAACTCGGCTGATTTGCGGTGCATGTGATTTATTGTTGTGCCACAGATTATTAGTTTATTGAGTGGCATCAGTAATGAAAATATCGATTTCTGTTCTGGCTGTATTTGTTTAGGATTTTAATAAAAGAATTAAGGACACTGATTAGTTCAAATGAAAGTGGGAAGTGAAATGTATCGCCAAGCTGAGAGCAGAGTTGAAATGTTAGGCTATGGCACAAGGAGTTTACGTTACAGCAGTTGATAAATTCGCAAGATTAGAGAGTGGGTTTTGAGTAAGTTCTGGAAAACAGGCATCTGAATTTTTGTCCTAGCCATAGCAATACAGGACAAATACGTGAGATATCTATGCATGATAAAAGAGGTTGAAACTGACATCTTCTGTGGTTGTCATTTGGAGTGCCAGTCATGGTTGAGATCTTAAAATACGTTTTAGAACTATTGTCAGTCATTGGTAGGGGCAAGACACACAAGAACTGGAAACTGGAAGAAACTGATTTCCAACAATATGCGCTGCACATCTTTGTACAATATCTGGTATAAGAGAAGAACGGCAGTCCCTAAAGCTAGCCTGAGATGGGAATGAAGTGTTAGCATAAGTTTCTTAGCCTCGGCATATGAAGGTGGGTGGCCAATCCTCTACCTCACCGTCACATCGTCCCACCAACAGTGTATGGTCAGTGTCCTCATAACGGAGTCGGCTAATGGCACAGAAATCTCGAAATAAATGTCTGCCCTGGGGAATTTGAACCCAAACCTCTCGGCTGACAATCCAGCACGCTAACCACTACACTATCACCACAGAATAGATAAAGCTTTATCTATTCTGTGCTATCACGCACCCCAATTAATTTTTTTCAGATTGAAACCTACGTCTTGTACAGTGGCATCGTTTTCCCTTTCAGATTCACCAATTGTGTACAGTGTGTGCACCAAAACGACTATTTTTAAGCTGTTTTCTCTTGCTTTTTTGACTAATAGAGTACTTAAACATGTCATGAGTCATGTAGCCAGGATTATGAGTTGACCTTATGCTGGTGTCCAGCAGAGGGCAGCCGTCGGCCGACCATGAATCATGTAACGAGGGTCCTGCATGGTCGAGGTGGATGAGTGAGTAGACCTTTATCAGGGCGCACAGCGGAAACTGTTTCCGAGGTCTGGCTGTCCACGGCAAACGCAAATTTAATGAGATCCGTTGGACGGCAATCCGCAGTCCCAAAGGCAAGATTATTCGATCCATTGCGGCTTTATTTCGGCCTGGCAATATATTCCAGTCGCCTTTCATCGATTGGTTGTCAGTGTGCGGGAAACGAAACCAACAAAAAGCCCTGATCGTCAAGCGCTTCAGGTTTTATTATCACCCAGCGCAATGACTGAATTATAACAATGCGCTTACCAAAACTAATAAAAAGTAACAGTAGGGTCTGGTAATAATAAATAAAAAAATTATAATAGTAGTAATAAATAGTAAGCATAAAAAAACCGCAATAGTACTAATGAGTAATTGTTAAGGGCAATTAGACAGCGAGTTGAAACACCCCTCCAGTATGCTCACATTGTATTGAGACGCATTCCCATCGGAATTTCAATATGCTCAGTACACTTTAATTCGCCTTTGCAAATCACTTCAGTTGACGTTTTTAGATTAATATTTCGACCATGGCACTCAAACTGAACAACTCGGCTTTTGGGCTAATAATTATTTGACTCTGCGTGGGGAAGTGCTGGCTGGTCTCCCGATAAATATTTTTATCTGGTCTGAGATTCAAGCATTTGACATTACACGTGCGTTCCTTTACTTGCGATGGCAAACGTGGACTCATAAACGTTCGTCGGCTTTTCAAGGACACGCGTCTCGAATGAAGAGCAGCTGAAATCCGTCCACTCATCCATCATGTCGGCGGAAAGACGGTTGCTGTCCTCCCTTCGGTCGTTTGGAGGTGGAAAGAGGAAAGGGGCGAGGGAATAGACCGAAACACGGAGGAGGCGTGGAGGTTGAACGGATGAGAGTATTCGCGGAAGAATCTTTCTGCGCCGCGCTTCGCGCACACGTCGTCTGCTCGGCGAGGGAAACTGACAATCGCACCTCGTCTGGTAATTAAGTTAAGAGAGAATGTTTTGCGCGTTGAGGATACCGTAATCGAATTACGCTGAGTTTACGATTACGACCACGACAGGTTCAGCATTGAGTCAACGTTATCGAGGTAGCCATAGACTACAGTATTTAAATAAAGAAGCAAGGCTTCTGGAAATTTCATACAAATACAACAACGTATTTCTCTAATGTCCCAATTACACATACAAGGACAATTCAAGTCTGACACTAGTATTTAAACAATAAAACAGTGCCTTAAAAACTGCGTTTGGCCTAAACTGGGCAGTTCGGAGGAAACCCAGTTATATATATTTAAGGCTCTAGCTTTTAGTCAATTAGCAACGCACAAGTCTTAAACGCCCCTCACCTGGAATGTTGCAGCACAGCTTCTTACCCCACCCGGTGCGTCCTAGTCATTTCCGCGTCATCCAATCGATCGCCCTCTGTCGGTCGGGGGCGGAAACAGCGACGACGGTACCATTCATTATTTCATGACCACGGCCGTAGCAGAAATCAATAGAACCGGTGGCAGCGGTGGCCGCCTGGCATAATAAAATTCCTGGCGTCGGCCAGTCTGCGAACCGACCAGCCGCCGGTCCAGCCGACCAGTCAGCAGCCTAGTATACACACACCAGACGCATCCGTCGGCGTGCAGGCGACCATTCCATCACCACCACTCCACCACCACCACCACCACTACCACTCCACCACCACCAGAGTACTAGCAACAGCCGTGTCTGATAATGATCTTGATTCGTCGAATTGCACGATTACTGGGCGCTGTGTGGTAGGCCCATCGACAGCAGACAACGAGAACCTCGTTCGACTATACATACTCCGCCGCCGCTGCCATCGGGATAATGGCGGACCGCACGTAGCAGACGCCGTGATCGGTGAGTAATTCGCTGTTTGACCCGAATTTCGGCCATTTTCCGGTCGTTTGCGCGGCCGATTATCGCGCATTTAGATCCTTTTCGTCTTGTAAGACCGATTTAAGTTGCATTCGGTGTAA